>JANAVB010031216.1:13354935-13792435 GCA_029216955.1 Iris pallida | reverse complement strand
CCAACCTTACCTATTACCTATCACCCAATACCCTATTACCTATGTTACCTAACACATTACCTTATCCACTATTCCTAAACAATTATCACATTACCTATACCTTAGTTTCTAGGATACCCCATCAACACTCATGTGACAAACACAAGCACACACATGTGTGTACATCACTCACTCACCTACACACAAGCTCACATCACTCATATCTCACTCATGTGTATCACCTACACACACACACCACACACACAAGGATACACAAACTAGTGCTAACACACATACACACCCGTGCATAGGCCTAGCGTAGGCTACCCCTTGATGTGCAGGAGGGAGAAGAACCCCCTATATGTGTACTTCTTGTGCACAGGCCACTGCCTATGCAGGGAAAACGAAGTCCCCCTTGCTGTATACAGGGAATCCAAGTCCAACATGTATACACCTGCTGCCTAGTACAGCAGGGAACAAGACTTGTTGTGGCCAAGTGCATGTGCAATTGCACAAGGCACTGTTGTTGGCAAATACAGGGAACTAAACCCTGTGCAAGGGTGCACAGGTTACACCCTGATGTCTGTGTAAAGCAGTGTACGCACTGTTGAACTGCACAGGGACCTACGTCCCTCCCTATTTCTATTTTATTCCTGTGTACAAGTGCACAAGGTACTAATGTGCAGGAATGCACAAGGCCTACTATTGTGCAAAAGCAGGGAGCTTGCACCCTGCTGTCTGTGCAATGCCACTCTCTTTCTCTTCCTCTCTTTGATACTCTCTCACTCCCTATCAACACACACCTACATGCGTAAGAACACACATTCAATAGGCACACATTCACTCTATCTTCCCTCTTCACACACTCTAACTCACACTCTATCAAATACACACCTATATGTGTAAACACACACATGTATTCAACACTCTCTAGCACATTTGTATTCATGTGTATCCCATACACACACACACTAATGCAATCATAGGGACACACACTACAAATAAACACACACACATGTGTCTACACACATATGTGCATACATGACACACAACTACATATGGGTATCCACATATACACTCACGTACAACATGTGTCTTTGCACACATATAAGCAGTGTATCAAACAAATGGTGTGCATCACCCTCGTATCACACTAGTCTACGATATGCTTGTGATACGTCCAAGATACCTATTCCAAATCTTGTCATATTCATACCAAAATATATGAACATGCCTAAAATGACAATTAGAAACTAACTAGAGTGGTGTCTAGCTAGTGCAATGTGTCATGTAAAATATAGCATGTGTGTGATAAGTGTAGGAGGAAAAAAAACCCCAAATTGACTCTATGTACTAGTGTAACATGACACAATCTACTCGTATCCATTTGTGGACACATATTTTGCCACATACACCACTCGCACGCATATTTAGCCTATCAAACTAAATGACAACACTTGGTGTACCATTCTCGGATTTTCCTAAAAATGGTACAAAAACTCTATGTAATTTCTACCAACATGGTCATTAGAGTCTAGTTCTTCCCCCTATGGGTACCTATTGGAAGATGGATACCCAATATAGCACCATAAGTAGACACAAAAGTGAAGTTGGACACAATCCTCAAGCCAATAGCCTCCTTTTCTTGTGCTCCTTGGCTGTCAAGCTTCTAGGATCCTTGGATGAAGAGTAGGGGAAGATTGAGAATGATTTGAGGATGATTTGATAGAGGAATAAGAAGGGTCTTTGGAAGAACACCAAACTAGGGTCTTGAGCTCCCAAAATAAGAAATAAATGAATGAACACCCCCCCTCTATTGTGTCCGGCCATAAGGGAACCCTAGTTGCCTATGTAAAATGTCCACAAGGTCCTCTTAAGTTGTCATAAAGGTGTGGTTAACCTATGAAAGATTCTAGCCAAAGTTGGTAATTAGTTCTAACCCTTATTCATGACTTGTTATGACTTAATTGAGTCTCAATGTGGCTAACCTAGAATGTAGGTCCAAGTGTCATAAAAAGTCCAAATATGTTCACTACCAAGGGTCCAATAATTAGGCTAGTCCACTAATAAATACAACCATCATTATAATTAATAAAACAAATACACACACTATATAAATAATATAAAATGACAAAAATAACCCTGTTCGAGATTATGGTAGTGACACCCCCTCCTCAGCGCCACCCCACCCTCTAATCACCTGCCCCACTCCATCCCCTCTTCCGCCGCAGCTGCCCCCAACCCCTCTCCCCGCTCGTCCCCATCCCCCCACCCTTCCTCTTCTCATCCCTTCCTTCGACGGTGTTGGGGCGGGACCCAGGCCCATGGGCACCGACATCTGTGGCCAACCACCTTTGACTCCGAGTCCTTCAGTTTTCTCTCGGTTTTGCCTTGTGAAGATTCGTCCTTGTCTATTGATGGTTGGATGACAGTGACTAACCGCGGTAAAGGTAAATAACTCTCGGCTTCGACATCTATGCCTAGGCGCATTCCTCCGGCTGTGGGTCTGCACAGTTGGGGAAGGGTGGCTCCCATCGTCTTTCGACTTCGACCACTCCTTCCCGAGCATCTCACCCAACCCCGAAGCTTTCGAACCCGGTGGCTCAAAAAGTCCCCCAAACATTTGACAATTTCTGGTTCGGGACCCTAATCCTTTTAAGACCTCGGGAGTGGCTCATACCGCTTACGCAGATCGATGTAGGTTCGACTTGGCAACGAAGGACATTGGGATGAACTATGTGGCACCCAATATTAAGGAAGGAAGGAAGGTCATTTCTATTTCCAAAGAAGACATATCTAAAATAGAAGTTTTTCGAAAAAATACTATCATTCTATATGTAATGAAAATCCGACCATTCTTTGGTCAATATAAGGGTTTTGTCTTGTGCATGTGGCGACCAAAATGGAGCATGCATGGACATATACTCTTGGGAGAATGACTTATATTTCATCAAGTTTGGGATTGAATAAGATTTAGAAAGCATAATTCAAAATGGTCCTTGGACTTTTGATGGCAGATTGGTAGTCCTGATAAGATAGGACCCGTCTACTAACTTTGAACTGGATAGGCTAGCTATAGTGCCTATATGGAATAGGTTTCCATGACTCTCTTTTTAACTTTGGAGTGTCTCAGTTATCATGAAGCTGGCAATTGGAATATGAATTCCTTTATGTCTAAACAAATGCACGACTAGAAGAGGTCAATTTTCCTTTGCTACGATATTTGTTAGATTAATGCGACAGATAGGCTCCCTGACAAACTGGAGGTAGAGCTCCCGAAAGGCGAGACAATCTTCCAAAAAATTGAGTATGAATGGGTCTCATCATGATGTCACTCCTTCCACAGCTTTGGATACACCATCTCTCAGTATCCGGATGCTCGAGTCCCACATTTGGTCGTTAATCAAGTCACTTGTCCTAATCAAGAGGTGGTAATACCTATAGTTGCTATAGTTCCCCATGGCATTATGGGAGAGGAGGTTGATTTAATTATGAAAACTAGGAACATGGATACGGACGAGCCGATAATTCAGGAGGTCCTCCAATCATCTCTTTTGGGGAAGATGGGAGCAGAGAACGAGGAAGAAGTAGGAGTGGAAGGAAGCGATATGGCAAAACATGTGGTTGTAGTATTCGGACAGGACAAGCCACAAGAGGAAGGCACTTCTAGCTTGGTAATCATTAGCGCTAGGTCCTTCGTAGAAGCGATAAGGCACAAAAATGCGAGTTCTTGATTGTAACTCCTTTGTGCATATATCGAAGGACGAGAGATCCAAACTTGAGATAAATACGAGGTATTGCGTCTTTGTTGGCTATGCCCAGGATGAGTTTGCCTATAGATTCTATGACCCAGTAGAAAGAAAGCTCTATAGAAGTAGAAACGTGGTATTCGTCGATGATTGGACCATGACTAATACTCAAGATTTTGAGATGCCATCTGAGGCTTGAAGAATTGCCTAAATTAGAGTCATTTCTAAGGACACTACAGAGAATCCAGTTATGGGGGAGCCAACATGAAGATGCTCCCAACCTTGATCATCAACCCGCTGATGGTGATCAGGGTGACCCTCGGGAGGATGAGCATACCGAAAAGGCAATTTTTGAATAGGTTGAGGTTGTCGATACACGGTCAACTCCAAAGGTCATGTTGAGGAGAAACATAAGAGTGAGTCGACTATCTAAAAGATACTCACCTGATAAGTATGTACTACTAACTGACAAGGAGAGCCCAAAAGTTTTGAAAGACGATAGAAGAAGAACACATGCATGAGTGGATGCATGTCATGTAGGAGAAGATATCTCACAGGCAAACTCCATATATGAGCTGGTGCGGTTGGCAAAGGTTAAAAGGCTTTGAAGAATCGATGCATATTCAGAATAAAGCAGACGGATGATGCTACTCACCCTCGATACCAAGTAGGCTGGCATTTAAAGGCCATGGTCAACGGAGGGACGTTAATTGTGATGAGATCTTTTTGCCAATTATCAAGTCGTCATCTATTCGGATAGTGCTAGCATTGGCAGCCAGTTCCAATTTGGAGGTTAAGTAGATAAATATGAAGACAATATTCTTCCACACTGATTTAGAGGAGGATTTATACATGGAGCAGCCAAAAGGATTATGTGAGAAGGACAAGTCATACTTAGTCTAACTGTTGAAGAAGATTTTGTATGGTCTAAAACAGGCACCGAGGTAGTGGTACATGAAGTTCAAGTCGTTTATGGGGGATCATGTTTATGCACGGATGGTTGTGGACCACTATGTGTTCATGAAGTTCTTTGTCGAGGACAATCTTACCATACTACTACTTTATGTTGATGATATTCTTTTGGTTATTCAAAATGCCACCAGGATATTGTTGAGTCCAATATGGATTTGGTAACAGTATATTTGTGGGACCCAAACTGGTCAAATATTTAATTTGATGTGATTTAAAATTTGTATTAAATATTTGATTTGATTTGATTTGTATGTCCCTAGTTATTATTGGACTATTTTAGGATGTTTTATTACTTAAAATAGGGTCTTTTAATTTAGTAATAGAATTTCCTATTTTAGGAATTCATATGATCTAAAATATGGTTTGTCAACTTATATATATGAGAGAGCAGAATTAATGCACTAACTGGGTGTGACCTTCTCTATGAAGGATTTGGACGTAACAAAGACTATTCTTGGAATGTAGATCAACTGAGAGAGGGAGAAAGAAAGAAAGAAAGAGTACATGATGTTGCACTTGTCCCAAAAGAAGTACATTTGCCGGGTACTTCAACATTTTGGGATAGACGAGTCGAAGAAAGTGAGCCACCCTTATGGCTTACTTTAAGTTCACTGTGGAGCAATGTTCATCTACCGAAGATGAAAAGGAAGATATAGAATTTTCTCTATATAAGCTATGGTGTGTACATGGCAAGACATCGCTCACGCAGTTAGTATGGTTAGAAGGTATATTTCCCATCTTGTAAGGGTACATTATAGTGCATTCAAGTAGATTCTCCGATACCTTCAGGATACTGTTAATTGGAGGCTTTCATTTGGTATTGACGAGGCAAAGCTGGTCGAATATACTAACACTGAAATGGCTGGAGATGTAGACACGAGGAGATCAACTTTGGTCTATGTGATGATGTTCGCTGGTGGAACGCTATCATGTCAGTCGCGATTACAGAAGTATATTGTCTTTTCTACAACAGAGGTAGAGGTCATTGTGATGACGGAGGCTTGCAAGGAGTTGTTGTTAAAGAAGAAGTTTTTGCAGTGCTTAAGCAAGATTAGTACATTTTGCTTTGCAAGTACAATCCATCTTTAAAAGAATCTGATGTTTTATAGTCGGTCTAAACATATTGAGACTCGAATCATTGGATATGATATGTAGACCTATCAATGGATAGTCGAAAATTTGAATCTGATTCGATTCCGTATCCCAACTTTCTAATATTATTCAAAATTTTGAATATCGAATTCGGATATCCGAATATTTTTTGAATATTATCTATATTCGGATACAATTACAGATATTAAGGCATTTGAATCCATAAATATCCAATCCGACTTTATATTGCAAATTTCAGATATCAGATTCTGATATCCAAAATTTTATATATAATAAAGTATCATGTATATATATATATATATATATATATTAATTGCTAGAGAAGATTAAAGGATTTTATTCTCAACTGAGTTTTATATAATTCAATTCGTATTCTATACTTTAATATAACGTATATTTAATAGTAATATAGATTACTCATAATTTACATAGAAGGTGAAAGAGCTCAAATATGTAAACTATATATATATATATATATATATATATATATATACTCATAATTGTGGGCAGCAACGGCAACATTATCAAAGACCAGAAAGGTATCCTGGAGGCAGCGGCTGAGTACTACTCCAATCTGTTCTCCAAAGAGACCGTTATCAGGGACCCTTCCTTCCTGGAGGAAATTCTGCATCTCATCAAAGACGGCGATAACATCTGGCTAGAGACTCCTCTATCCGAGCTTGAGGTGAAAGACGCTGTCTGGGCTCTTGATGAGCATAGCGCCCCTGGCCCAGATGAATTTTTGGGGGGGGGTGGTGTTTTTTGCACCTGCTTTGACATTATTAAGGCAGATATCCACGAGACGGTCGTTGCCTTCTTCCAAGGTACGACATATCCGAGAGCCATCTCGAGCACCAATATGATCCTCATTCCAAAAAAAGATAACCCGGAATCCTTTCGCGACTTTTGTCCTATAAGTCTGTGCACCTTCACCAACAAAATTATATCCAAGATCGTCGCATCCCGTATGTCTGATCTCCTTCCCAAGATCATCCCTGAGGAACAGAGCGGCTTTGTTTCCGACAGAAATATCCAGGATAGTATCATGTTATCTCAAGAATTAATCACCTGTATGAAGTTTTTGGCAAGAGGGATCAACATCGCTATCAAATTAGACATGGAGAAAGCATACGACATGCTGGATTCGCAATTCATGATCTGGGTATTCAGAGCCTTCGAATTCTTCGAAACCTGGACCAACATCGTGTGGAGATCGATCAGCAACTCCTGGTTCTCTACGGTGATCAATGGTTAGGCCGATGGCTTCTTCAAATCGACCCACGGGGTTAGGCAGGGTGATCCCCTCTCGTCCACCATCTTCATCATCATGGCGGACGCCCTGAGCAGGAACCTCAATAGGATGACTTGCACTACCAACTTCTACTACTATCATACGTCAAGCGGTTGCCCTATTATCACTTATCTCGTATTTACTGACGACATCCTCATCTTCTCTTTCGGTGATATCGGGTCGGTCGAGGTGGCCCACAACACCCTTCAGAAATATGCTAACTACTCGGACTAGAAGGTCAACCCGGATAAAAGTGTCATCTACACTCACCACAAGATCACGAGAGAGCAAGCAGGCATCCTCTCCAATATTACCTCCTTCCCTATCAAACACCCCCCATTCCAATATCTGGGCTGCCCCCTTATGTACGGAAAATCTAACGCGGGTATCTTCGAGGATCTGATCAGCCGCCTCAGAAAAAAGTTTGAAGGATGGCACATCCGGGAGACAAGATGATCCTCATTAACCACGTTCTCACATCAATCTCCATCTATACCCTCGCAACGTGCTCCCCTGGGCCAGTTGGTACACCATGGCCAGGTCGACCGAGGAGGGGGGGCTGGAATTTACCAAACTTTACCACGTTGTTAATGCATTTTCGATAAAACTATGGTGGAAGCTGCGCACCACTCAGAACTTATGGACTAGATTTATGAAGGCCAGATACTTCAAGAACATCCACCCATCGACGGCTATATCTAACAGCAGATCTTCAGCAGCGTGGCGTCGTATGCTCATCGGGCGCTCCCTTGTCGAACCACTGATGTGTCTCAAGGTGGGCGACAGAGAATCTCAGGCCTTCATGGAAAGATGGGTCGGAGATACATTACTTCCCATTCACTCAGAAGCCCACAGATACTGCAAGGTCTACGACATATGGGACCCCATTAGGAATGATTGGATCTGGAACAAGGTACGGGATTGGGCTGGTTCCGAGACGGTTGAGCTCATTCATCGTGAAGGATTGAAGATCGAGATTGACGCTGACGAGCTCAGTTAGCAGGAGGGCACGTCGGGCTGCTTTTCGGTAAAATCAGCCAAAAAAGTGATCCGAGGCACGGAAATGCTGCTCCCTAGCATTACCCCATTCTGGCAGACTTACATCCCCAAGAAGTGGTCCTTTATCATTTGGAGAGCACTACGCAAAATTCTTCCCTCTGACGACACCCTCTGCACTATCGGATTTAGCCTTGCGTCCGTATGTACATGCGGCACCGCCCGCAACTCGGAAACTGTGGACCACATCTTTTGTCAGGGAGAACTATCGGTCATGGTATGGAGCTCTCTATCCCAATGCTGCAGGACGGATATAGGGTGTGGGCACTACGAAGACCTTATCAAGGTATGGAGCTCCGGGTCTCATGGCCATCTGATCGTTGCAGCTGCAGCGACATGGGTTATTTGGAAGAACCGTATGTATTGCCCCAGTCCCAAAATACGTAGGACTAGAAACGTAGACATGCCAGTTGTATACATATGAAGTACACTCCAATATATGGAAATGTCGTAGGAATACATACGCTGTAAAATGCAGTATAACCACAACAAACTAATCTCATCCATAAAGTGAAAGAATAAAAGATATCATATAATGATAATAAATTGTCTTTATACAATATGTTGGGCGGAGACAAATCCACTACCAACAAATAAGGAAAAAATACATGGAAAATAAAATGAGTTTGGCGAGCGAAGCGAAGACGATCCAAGTGCAATCGTCCTCGAAGAAATAGCGATGATCTCAGCTAGAGCTAGAACACCTGCAAAAAATAAGAGCACACACCTGGCGAGATAACCAGGTCCTCAGAGGGACGTAACAAGACACATAATATTATGCCCTAAACTGAATAATAAAAGCTAAACAGACAAATATATATAACTAAACAGATAAAGGTTCTTAACCATTCTATGTGAAGATGTATTTTGAAGACAACATTCCAGACAAGGGCTTCCGAGACTAGAAACACGGCGCATTAGCGTTTCAAACGAGGCACTAGTGGCATCTAGAGTGTAATGACCCGCTCCGCCCTAACGAAACGCCGATTCAAATGGCAAGTGCAACGACTCAAACGAGCCGTCGATCCGAAGAGTTGGCATCGACCTGATGAAGAATCGATGCAAGGCTTACATTGTCCCATCGAAGATGAATCCAGACTTAGACTTTCAAAGGTGCGCTCGGAGTATCGCTCGGCCGATGCAAACATTGCTAAGGTGGGTGGCTCCGATGAACCTGTCTTTGCTTAGCCTAGACACATAATAATACGGACACTATTGCTAGAATAGCTAGGCGATAACATTACGTACGCTAATAAATGACTCAACGCACCTAGCTAAGGGAATAATCCCATCTTGTATGCTTGTATAGAATACGAAAAAGAACATGAAAAATGTGAGAACTCTCGTACCGCGCTCCACTCTCGTGCTAAGGCACAAGCTTACATTTCGAGTTCCTTATGCGTTCAACAATGAAACAATGAATGGTTTACAATAATGAAACGAAAGACTATCGACATAGTCATTTTGAGTAGAGTATAGCAACATTAGAAGACTTCGGGACCGATGGGTCGCCAAGGCGACTCCCGTACGGAGAGTTGCATAATGTATGAATGAATGAATGAACGAATAAGTGAATGAAAGAATCAACGAATGAACGAATGAATATGTGAATGAATCAATGAACAAACGAATAAGTGAAAGAAAGAAAAGAATGAATGAATAACAGATAAGAAAGAAAGGAAGGAATGGTTAGCGACAGGTATGACGGGGACGTGCAACGGGGATCGCTATCCACGCTGCACGGACGCCGCCGCCAACCTGGTCGATAACGCATTATGGATAAGGATTAGCCTATGGCTCAGAGACAGCCGTTAAGTTAAAAAAACAAGTCAATACGAAATGGTCGTGGACAATCCCCTCGTATACGAGAGGTAGGCAAAATAAAAGATTTTTGTGGCACAATCAAAGGGAGGATCGTGGCCGGCCTAGGCGAAAATCAAGGGGGCTTACGGTGCTGGCCTGGGTGCGGGCTTGGCCACCTAGGGGACGTAAGTGCAGGAGTATTTTAGGAAACTATCAAGGTGATACCAGCCATCATGCTATGATAGGTGAGAATACCAAAGGAAAAGGTATCCAGATTGGCTTGTGGTGCCAGCGACCGGTGCATATAGATTAAGTGGACTTTGTTGGTGGCAATCCACGTTCAAGTCCTTGTATTGAAACAAAGTAGTCTATATTAACTGAATGAAGCGCTTTCTGAACAGGCTTGAATGTAACACACCAAATGATAAAGAGTACTTCATGCAAATGAGTTAGAAAACACGTCTACGATGCGCTAGAATCTGAGGCAAGGACACGCCCTCGACACTGAATGTTTACGAGAATCACGTTAATATGAATTGTTGACTAACTTGGTTTACTTTGGACAGGGAAGGCCGGATGGTAAGTATGGGTAAGTCGTGCATGTATTTTCATACAACACATTGAATTCGGCAACACGAGATAAGCTATGAAATATGCCTTGAAACTGATCCTAAGGCAAGATTAGAAAGACAGTGAATGATAGACGGTGCATAAAAGTAAATAGAACGTGTTTGGTAATGATAGCATTGTTGGTGAGCTAGCCTCCCCACCGGTGCATACCAATGTACTGATAACCCCACAGTTTGCTTGCAGGATGCAGGAGTCGTCATCGGGTACGGAGCTTCCCTCGAACGTGCTAAGGCACGGAGCCAACTCTGGAGCCTTGGAGCGTTGCAAGGAGCTGAAGCACCTTATACAGGACATAATGTATCGGAACATCGTCATGAATCATTCCATGTTGTAAGCCACTTGGCACGCCTTTTATGTTTCAGAGAGAGAGAGAGCTTGAGAGACTTGTAAACTCGGTCTAGCACCGCTTGTAAACTTCTTAAAAATCAATAAAGAGTTTGAATTCTCTTCAACTTGTGTTCATTTACTTTTCGCTGCAAATGGGTACACTCTGTGCGACTCTGTGACCTAGCTCAAATCGGCCGTTTCTGGACTTAGCCATGCAACGGCACAACCTAGGCCCGTGCGGCATCACGCCTTAGCGAGGACGATCACTCCTGCGGGAGTAGGGCATGACAGATTGGTATCAGAGCACGACTTTACGTCCTTGGACTTCATTTCGATTCTCTCAGTTTTGAAAGCTCATTTTGAAACAAAAGAAGTGTACGCTCTCTCTCATTGTGCCTTGGGATGTTCGATACAACAAGTCTAATATTTTTAAAAGCACGTACAAGTACTCGGTTGAACGGGATCGATAGGCGAAGGCCTTTGTGCCAAACCACGACGGACTTGAGTTGAGAGGAAACTAATACTAAGAATTAGCAAACAGAGTGCATGCTTGAATAACCTTACGCTGACAATAGCGAACGAGTACGCGAGACCGAAGTATAGTTCGAACGGGATAACTATGCACGCAGCCTTTTGGCTAAGTTGTGCCGAGTGTCACGTACCTAGACCTTTTGGTGCAAACGAGTTTGCGAGCGAGACCGACTATCGCTCGGACAAGAATAAGTGAGACTTAGAACGTATGTTGATAGAGACGCTACTTGACCAACGTTAGAACGAACGCAAAAAAATGGTTCTTAGACTTTGAGGAACGGACGAATGTGCGATTAAACACATCGATTGGAAATCGAATGATCTTTTGAGGATTTGTAGAATGACTTGGCCCCGAGTGGTGTATGTGATAGGTTTGAAGAAGAATAAGAGTGATTATCGACGACTAGTCGAGTAGCTCGAACCCTGAGTGGTGTATGGACGTCATAAAAATTATTCGGGCGATACTAAAGGATATACGAATAGAACGAGTATGTCAGCAAGAGATGATATCGCGCAAGCCTTAGAATGAGTAACGCTTAGTTGGTCATGATTCGGGAGTCCCAAATGAGATATTGTTCGGACGAAATGTGAATGTGTAGTGCAAGTACAAAATAAGTTGAATAGAGAATCGAAACGATGAAACGAGTGGAGGTCTTGGTCGAGGAAACATAGTGGATCGTGCATGCGAATTTGAATTTAGTCGAATGGATTGAAACTTGGGTTAAGGTAAAATACTCATGGACGAGATCGAAGATAGCACGATCGGAAGATAGCGTGCATGGAAAACGTTGGTTTGAAGATACGAGAATGACTAAGGATTTGGAATAGACGTTGCTCAAAGACTTGAGCTAGCATGAGACAATACGAATTGAGGAATTAAGTTGTACGACTCGAATTCGTTGCAAAAGGAAGATCGTCAGGTTATGTACATCATCGATGGTATTGAGGCGTATCAAAGATCGATGTACGATAACTCGGGGGTACTCTGATTCGATGAACGATGATCGTGTTAGAAGTTATTATTTCAAAGGATGCTATGTTGGAGATTTTGATAGGAATGAACGTTTGGATGAAGAAGGGAAGTGACTTGATTGTTCGGTGATAACCACAACGACAATGATCTTGTCTTGTGCGAGTGCAACTCTAGCCTCGTACATACGTCATGTCGGATTTGGGACGATCATTCCACGTGAGCGTTGGCATGGTAATTCATGTACAACGGGAATGATCGAACTCGAAATACCTTGACATGGCAATTTTGATCGCATCGACTTGTGGTTTAAAGCGAAGGCGAAATTGAAGATTGATCGGACTTATGATTGACGATGAAGTAAAGTTGAGGATTGAGTAGGCCCAATTCGCGTATCGAAAATGAGTAACTCTAGACACAACGCAAGAGTTACGTCCCGATAAGAACGATTATTCCGCAGGAATGTTGACATGGTGATTCATGTCCGTCATGGATAATCAGACTTGCATGAGATCGAGACGTGACATATTGCAAGGCTAGACGACCTTGTGATCGACTATGCGGATTGGATAGGATGGATAGGTAAATTGTATCAAAACATACTTGAAGAGATAGACTACGATAATTGCTAGTATGGGCGCACGATATTAACATATCGAGGATTTGGTTGAGGATAACCTATCGTAGGATGACATTCCTAACGAGCTCGAACTTGGAATGGAGAATGTGGTGATACGAATAGGGTGAACGCTGCTTCATGTTTAGAAATTTGAGTGAAGCAAACTTGGGTAGAAACTCCCGTACGAACGAAAAAAATGGTTTGACCATAGGATTGGGGCGAGCGTCGTGCAATAACTTTGTACAATGAACCGAGAACTTGACTTGTACCTATAACCTTGTGAGCTGACCTAGCAGATAGGCGGACGACCCTATGCTGAGTTATTGAACCTGTGTGATTGATATTACAGTATCGTCTAGACAGATGATAGACTTGAGGCAACAAGACTTAGAGTAGGACGGAGAACTGGGAGTGTGCGTGAACGACAACGAGATTGGCCCCAAACGAAGTAAATGATAGGAATGGACGATGCGCAAGTAAAGTTGGGATAACGAATTGAATCATTGATAGGAAGACGTACTCGATGATAGTGCATTACTTGGTCTCGAATCGTATGGGAAGTACTTAGACTTGGTCGACTCTGCTAAGAAGAAATCGTATTGATTTCGTAGACAAGAACGCTTGAGAAACAAATCGGATCATCTCGAGGATCGAGATAAACGATAGTGAGACGCACATGAGTTCAGTTTTAATCAAAATTAGTAAAATGATCGGCATATTGAAACTATCACGAGTAGCTTGTCCGACTTCGCTAATCGTTAAGCTTGGTTGAAATGTACGTATTCGGAGGACATCTTGAATATGTGCAAGATCCAAACTCAGCGATATGATGAACTCGAATGCAGCTGCAAGTGGGTGTTGAGATGCGCATAAACGAAAGTGAGTTAGCCTCAGCCTACGACTCTCGTGTTTGACGAATTACAACGCACCTCGTGCGACCATTACAGTCCCTTGACACGACAAAATAGCAACCAAGTCGAAGAAATACGATAATTGAATAAGTACCATCAACTCTAAAATGAATGAAAAGTCATTCAATAAAATCGACCAAACGCATGCAGCATAAAACTCGGAAGCATAACCCAGCATAGTTCGATGCCATCGAACGATAAAGCCATTCGATAGGAATTATCTAAGATACGTACATGACATGAGTTAAGGAACGGTAGGATGACCTGCACTCAGGAAGTCTCGAGGACGAGACTTGTTTTGAGTGGTGTATTATGTAATAACCTGCTCCGCCCTAGCGGAACGCCGATTCAAACGGCAAGTGCAACGACTCAAATGAGCCGTCGATCCAAAGAGTTGGCATCGACCTGATGAAGAATCGATACAAGGCTTACATTGGACCATCGAAGATAAATCCAGACTTAGACTGTCAAAGGCGCGCTCGGAGTATCGCTCGGCCGATGCGAACATCGCTAAGGTGGGTGGCTCCGATGAACCCGTCTTTGCTTAGCCTAGAAACATAATAATACGGACACTATTGCTAGAAATGCTAGGCGATAACACTGCACACGCTAATAAATGACTCAACGCACCTAGCTAAGGGAATAATCCCATCTTGTATGCTTGTATAGAATATGGAAAAGAATATGGAAAATGTAAGAACTCTCACACCGTGCTCCACTCTCGTGCTAAGGCACAAGCTTACATTTCGAGTTCCTTATGTGTTCAACAATAAAATAATGAATGGTTTATAACAATGAAATGGAAGACTATCGACATAGTCATTCCGAGTAGAGTATAGCAACATTGGAAGACTTCGGGACCGATGGGTCGCCAAGGCGACT
This sequence comes from Iris pallida, assembly GCA_029216955.1. Lineage (NCBI taxonomy): Eukaryota > Viridiplantae > Streptophyta > Magnoliopsida > Asparagales > Iridaceae > Iris > Iris pallida. Next base: position 13,777,602 of record JANAVB010031216.1, on the reverse strand, counting down.
CCCGCACGGGAAGTTGCATAATGTATGAATGAATGAATGAACGAATAAGTGAATGAATGAATCAACGAATGAATCAATGAATACGTGAATGAATCAATGAACGAACGAATAAGTGAAAGAAAGAAAAAAAAGAATGAATAACAGATAAGAAAGAAAGGAAGGAATGGTTAGCGACAGGTATGACGGAGACGTGCAACGGGGCTCGCTACCCGTGCTGCACGGACGCCGCAGCCAACCTGGTCGATAATGCATTATGGCTAAGGGTTAGCCTATGGCTCAGAGACAGCCGTTAAATTAAAAAGATAAGTCAATACGAAATGGTCGTGGATAATCCCCTCGTATACGGGAGGTAGGCAGAATAAGGGATTTTCGTGGTACGATCAAAGGGAGGATCAAGGTCGGCCTAGGTGGAAATGAAGGGGGCTTACGGTGCTAGCCTGGGTGTGGGCTTGGCCACCCAGGGGACGTAAGAGCAGGAGTATTTCAAGAAACTATCAAGGTGATACCATCCATTACGCTATGATAGGTGAGAATACCAAAGGAGAAGGTGTCCAAATTGGCTTATGGTGCCAGCGACCTGTACATATAGATTAAGTGGGCTTTGCTGGTGGCAATCTACGTGCTAGTCCTTGCATTGAAACAAAGTAGTCTAAGTTAACTGAATGAAGAACCTTCTGAACAGGCTTGAATGTAACACACCAAATGATAAAAAGTACTTCATGCAAATGAGTTAGAAAATACGTCTATGACGTGCTAGAATCTAAGGCAAGGACACGCCCTCGACACTGAATGTTTACGAGAATCACGTTAATATGAATTGTTGAATAACTTGGTTTACTTTGTACAGGGAAGGCCGGACGGTAAGTATGGGTAAGTCGTGCACGTATTTCCATGCAACACATTGAATTCGACAACACGAGATAAGCTATGAAATATGCCATGAAACTGATCCTAAGGCAAGATTAGAAAGACAATGAATGATAGACGGTGCACAAAAGTAAATAGAACGTGTTTGGTAATGATAGCATTGTGGGTGAGCTAGCCTCCCTACCAGTGCATAACAATGTACTGATAACCCCACAGTTTGCTTGCAGGACGCAGGAGTCGTCATCGGGTGCGGAGCTTCCCTCGAACGTGCTAAGGCGCGGAGCCAACTCTGGAGCCTTGGAGCGTTGCAAGGAGCTGAAGCACCATATACAGGACATAATGTATCAGAACATCGCCATGAATCATTCCATGTTGTAAGCCACTTGACACGTCTTTTATGTTTTAGAGAGAGAGCTTGAGAGACTTGTAAACTCGGCCTAGCGCCGCTTGTAAACTTCTTAAAAATCAATAAAGAGTTTGAATTCGCTTCAACTTGTGTTCATTTACTTTCTGCTGCAAATGCGTACACTCTGTGCGACTCTGTGGCCTAGCTCAAATCGGCCATTTCTGGACTTAGCCTTGCACGGGCGTAACCTAGGCCCGTGCGGCATCACACCTTAGCGAGGACGATCGCTCCTGCGGGAGCAGGGCGTGACATAGAGGAAAATAAATAAATGCACGGCACACTAGTCTCTCGGGTGAGTCACTAACGGCAGCTAGAGGAAAGTAAATGCACGGCACATTTGTGGTTCAACCGAGGCACTAGTGGCATCTAGAAAAAAGTAAATAAATACAAGTCTCACTAGCTCTCGGCTAAGTCACAAATGGCAGGTAGAGAAAAGTAAATACGTGAAATCCCCTGCACCTAATAACTGTCTTCCCCTCCCCATGCACTACTCGTGCTGAATCCACACCACGATATTTCTAATAACTGCTAAGTCTTCTAGGCAATTATATTAGCAGTTATATCCTAACGCTCGTCCTATACGCATCGATGTACGGTCGGTTAGTAAGTTCGAATCTATATGAGATACGTGACATCGTGGCACACAGGTGTCGGGCCAATGAATGCGGCACAAACAAAGGTGGTCCCTTAAATCAAAGCCAAATGCATAAAGAAAACTAAAGTATAACAATTTGCAACTACATATGATTTTGAAAGAACAACTTATAAGAAATAAAATATGCATGATATTTAGCAAGAAATTAAACAGTAAAGGCAAGGTGTCTTACCTGGTAGGACGCCTGGGGTACTACAATGACCAAAGTGGCACGAACTGCGACTTTGGTGCAACAACTATACAAGGTGACCTCGGGTGGTGGCATGGACAGTTCCATTGGTTCCAGAAGGGTTAAATTAGTTAGGTTCGACATAAGGTAGTCTAGAATTGGCGAGAGAATAGAAAATGAGATTAGTCATGGACAGAAGGATAGTCGAAGAAATTTTAGATAAATAAAATATATACATTTTTAGAAAACTATTTATAATTCTTGTAAAACTATATTTTTTTATTCGAAAATATTTGATAAGTAGTAAATCGTTTTAGGTCAAAACTGTAACTTACCTAAGTAAAAATATTTTATATAAATACGTGAAAATAGATATAAAATTTAGAAACTGCTTTTGATTTTATCACAGTATTTTTAGGCTAAATACTTGAAAATATAGAGAATCATTTTTACGGCTATAACAACTTTGCTTATACATATATTGTAAAATTTTATTTTAAACAATAATAGCCTTTAGAGATATTTTACTGTATATATACTAATAGAAAAATTTATTACTAGTAAAGTTAAAATACCAATCATAATTATAGCATAACCATATTCATATACTGGCATACATTGATCTTTAGATACAAATAAACAAATATTATCATAAGAAAATCATAAAATAAATAACAAAATTAAAGGAAGCAACAGCAGTTACTACTGTCATTACATTTTATAAAAAACAAATAGTAAATATAATAATAGTAATTATTATAAAAATAATAATTATAATTATAATTATAATTATAATAAAAAGAAGAAGAAATCAAATATTAAACAAAACAAAAAAAACACAAAAACAATCAAAAACAAAAATATAAAACTAACAAAGAGCTGTTGCCCCTCATTTCTAGGGGAAAAGAGAGAGAGGAAAGTGAGATTTGGGGAGTGAACGAGAGAGAGAGAGAGAGAGAGAGATGAGAGAGAGGATGAAGGGAGGAGAGATGGACGGAGAGGAGAGCGGGAGGCTAGGGCGGAAGAGGGTTTGACGCCGTGCGGCGGTGGTGAGGACGTGGGGCGACGGCTCATCTGTGAGCACGGCGCACGTGGAAGACCTGGCAGGCGGTGGCTACGGCTAGGCGCGTGCGGTAGGACGCTGCGTCGGAAGAGGCGGCTAGGATACGACTCGGCGGCAGTAGTTGGGCAGTCTGGGGAGGTCTGGACGCAACGGCGAGGGTGGGCGCGGAGGTCGATTGGCGACGCCGTCGGTGAGAGCTCGGAGGGACGAGCTGGAGGCTGGTCGCAGCGAATCCGGCCACCGACGGGTTGCGGAGGTAAGTCCGGTTCCAATTTTTTCGTTTGTTTGTGGTGATTTTTGATGGGGTGGCGGTGGTCGGCCAAACCGGTCGGGATGGCTGGGACGATGGAGATTTTGGGTCATGGTAGTGATGGCTGTGTTTGTTGGTGTGGCCAGGTCTGTGGTGGTCAGTTAGAAGGCGGGTGGTGTCGGGGCAGTCTACGACGGATGGTCGTGCCACTGTGGTGGCGTTGGCAGTGCGGTCTGTGATGGGTGGCCGTGCCACTGTGGTGGTTTTGTGGCTGCAGGCATGGTGATGAAGTTGGTGATGCCGGTGGTGATGATGAAGGGGTTTGGGGCCGGCACCCAGGGTGATGGTCGGGTCGATGATGGTGAAGAGGAACGGTGGCATGGGAGTTGGGTTTGGCCGGATTGCGGGGAAATGCTCGAGGAGAGCGGGGGAGTCGTATGGGAGGCCGTGCTGCTCCGATGGCTGGGTGTGCCGGCGGGGCGGATCGGGTGTGGTGGTAAGGTGACGGGACGTGGCTGATAGGTGCTGCCGTAAGTGGTGGTGATGCAAGATGATGGCTGGGGTCGGGTTTAGGCTTTCGATTGTGTCGGGTGGTGTCCGACACGGAAGAATAAATGTAAATATAAAAAGATTGGAATAAGAATTCAGACACCCGGGGTCGGACCCGAGGCCGTCGCGGCTGACACGGAGAAGTGTTGGACACAGACACGAAGCACGCACGTTGGTGGATTTTGTGGTGGAATAATATGGAGAAAATAATGTGGAGGAGTACCTCTCCTTATATAGGAGGTGGGAAATCCCAGTTGGATAAGTGTTAAGATTTATTTAAACCCAATTAGATAATTCGCTGCTTAATTTAAATCAAATTTAAATTGATTCAATCAATAATAATCCAAATCCAATTCTAATTTAAATCTATATAATCTAAACTCAATGTAACTTCTATCTTTAAATTTAAACTATTTAAATAAAATCCATAAAATCTAATCAAAGATTTAAATTGCCACAAAAATTTTAAAATATTTTTTCTAAAAATACATATAATAATAATTTCAAAAATTATATTATTATTTAAAAATAACTAATAAAATATTTATAAATATATATGTATGCACAAAGAATATTATTTATTATTAATAACTATTATAAACGAAATACTTTTTATAAATAAATAAATAAAATAATGGACTTGGAATGTTGGTATGATAGCTAAAATAATTATTATATATATTATTTTAAAACTATCAAAATAGAAAAAAATATTTTTTATAAATTATGTACGCTCGCACATATTCGCACTCGTTGAGCAATTACGAAAAACGAAATTTCGCACACGACGTACAATGCAACTACGCGACGTACAAATACAAATATAAAAAAAATAATCAGTACCAAATTTATATAAAAAATATAGTAGAAATTTAAGGATTTTACATCCTACCCAACTTAAAAAAATTTTGTCCTCAAAATTAGAAATTAGTAGGGGGTGAGAAGGCACAAGGAGGTATCGATGGGAAACAAACAATGACAATGTTTCAACAAAATTATGTCGTAAGAAATCGTGATCTAAATCATAGAATTTAACATGGGTATGGATATGAGGGTCGCAAGTTAAGGCACGAGTAGAAGATTAAGGGTTTAAAGTTTAAATCAAGAGTATCATGCAATAGAGAATGATATGGTATCAAGAGAAAATAAGTTAGAGACCTAGTAGATATGGGTTCTTGAGAGTAGGTTGAGGCACGAATAAGAGAGCAAATTAGGTTTACCTCTAAGTTGAGCGATTAGTGGGTCATGATAGTAAGTATAGGGCCGAGAAAGAGGACGAGGAGTTTAGGATGAAGATATAGCAATATTGAGTGATAATGGTCATAATCGGTAGAAAGGATAGAGAAAGTTCTAGTACAATGCCTTCGTCCTTCTAAGATAAGTGAAGGCGAAAGCAATAAGGAGTTCAAAGACATTATTATCGAATATGAATACATGGTTCAAAGGCGGCCGTATAAATTTTAAAGAATCATCAAGGCAGTCGTGGATGGGATTCTAAGGGGTAAGTTTATCTATATCACATCCACGTAGGTTGATTTCTGAAAAAGGTGAACCAAAGTGCACTCGGTTGATCAGACCATCATACACCGGTTCTGATTAGACAATATGTTAGTGAGCGGCCGCTCATTATCATATGCCTTGATCAAGCTCAATAAAGAATTAGCTTGCAAATACTATCCTATATTAGCATCATTAGTCTAGATAGTAGAACATATGCACGATGGTAGATAAAATAAAAACAAATATGAATAGTCTAAGAGTCATAAGGATCTAAGTCTTGTTTATTTCTATACCATCATTCTAGGGTTTTATTGACCAAGGCTTAGTTGACCAAATGGGTTAAATTCCTCTAGTCTCTATGGTCTTGATAACACTATTTGTATTCCCTTAATGGTCAAGGGTGTGTCAGGTCGTGGGGTATTCTACCCAAGTTAAAGAATTAAGCTAAGGGTGTTTGGGACATCTAACTAGTAGGGTCAATCTCTAGCAAGCACGAAAGGAAGATAAGAATAATGATAGGAGGAATCAAGCAAGATTCAATTGATGAGTCGAACGTTCGAATATGGGATCGAGGAAAGAGGTCAAGTATGTGGATGAGATCCTAAAATTCTAATCTTATACGCAGGCTTGCTTGGTACGGTAAAGTAACCAAACAATTTATCTAGACCTGCATGGGCCACCATAAAAACATGTAACGCCCCAGTCCCAAAATACGTAGGACTAGGAACGTAGACATGCCAGCTGTATACATATGAAGTACACTCCAATATATGAAAACCTCGTATGAATACATAAGCTATAAAATGCAGTAGAACCACAACAAACTAATCTCATCCACAAAGTGAAAGAATAAAAGGTATCATATAATGATAATGAATTGTCTTTATACAATATGTTGGGCGGAGACAAATCTACTACCAACAAATAACGAAAAAATACATGGAAAATGAAATGAGTTTGGCGAGCGAAGCGAAGACGATCCAAGTGCAATCATCCTCGAAGAAATAGCGATGATCACGGCTAGAGCTAGAACACCTGCGAAAAACAAGAGCACACACCTGGCGAGATAACTAGGTCCTCAGAGGGACGTAACAAGACACATAATATCATATCCTGAACTGAATAATAAAAGCTCAACAGACAAATATATATAACTAAACAGATAAAGGTCCTTAACCATTCTATGTGAAGCATTTTGAAGACAACGTTCCACACAGGGGCTTCCGAGACTAGAAATACGACACGTTAGCGTTTCAACCGAGGCACTAGTGGCATCTAGAGGAAAATAAATAAATACACGGTACATTAGTCTCTCGGGTGAGTCACTAAAGACAACTAGAGGAAAGTAAATACACGACACATTTGTGGTTCAACCGAGGCACTAGTGGCATCTAGAGAAAAGTAAATAAATGCACGACTCACTAGCTCTCGGCTGAGTCACAAATGGCAGCTAGAGAAAAGTAAATGTGTGAAAGCCCCTGCGCCTAATAACTGTCTTTCCCTCCCCATGCACTACTCGTGCTGAATCCACACCACGATATTTCTAATAACAGCTAAGTCTTCTAGGCAATTATATTAGCAGTTATATCCTAACGCTCGTCCTGTATGCACCGATGTACGGTGGGTACGCAAGTCCGAATCTATATGAGACACGTGACATCGTGGCACACAGGTGTCGGGCCAATGAATGCGGCACAAACAAAGGTGATCCCTTAACTCTAGGCCAAATGCATAAAGAAAACTAAAGTATAATTATTTGCAACTACATATGGTTTTGAAAGAACAACTTATAAGAAATAAAACATGCATGATATTGAGTAAGAAATTAAACAGTAAAGGCAAGGTGTCTTGCCTGGTAGGACGCCTGGTCTACTACAATGACCAAGGTGGCACGAACTGCGACTTTGGTGCAACAACTATACAAGGTGACCTCGGATGGTGGCATGGACAGTTCCATTGGGTCCAGAAGGGTCAAATTAGTTAGGTTCGACATAAGGTAGTCTAGAATTGGCGAAAGAATAGAAAATGAGATTAGTCATGGACAGAAGGATAGTCGAAGAAATTTTAGATAAATAAAATATATATGTTTTTAGAAAACTATTTAAAATTCTTGTAAAACTATATTTTATTATTCCAAAATATTTGATAAGTAGTAAATCGTTTTAGGTCAAAACTGTAACTTACCTTAGTAAAAATAATTTATATAAATACTTGAAAGTAGATATAAAATTTAGAAACTGCTTTTGATTTTATCACGGTATTTTTAGGCTAAATACTTGAAAATATAGAGAATCGTTTTTTACGGCTACAACAACTTTGCTTATACATATATTGTAAAATTTTATTTTAAACAATAATAGCCTTTAGAGATATTTTACTGTATATATACTAATAGCAAAATTTAATACTAGTAAAGTTAAAATACCAATCATAATTATAGCATAACCATATTTATATACTGGCATACATTGATCTTTAGATACAAATAAATAGATATTATCATAAGAAAATCATAAAATAAATAACAAAATTAAATGAAGCAACAGCAGTTACTGCTGTTATTACATTTTATAAAAAAACAAATAGTAAATATAATAATAATAATTATAATAATTATTATTATTATAATTATTATTATAATTATAACAAAAGAAGAAGAAATCAAATAATAAACAAAACTAAAAAAACACAAAAACAATCGAAAACAAAAATATAAAACTAACAAAGAGCTGTTGCCCCTCATTTCTAGGGGGAAAGAGAGAGAGGAAAGTGAGATTTGGGGAGTGAACGAGAGAGAGAGAGATGAGAGAGAGGATGAAGGGAGGAGAGCTGGACGGAGAGGAGAGCGGGAGGCTAGGGCGGAAGAGGGTTCGGCGCCGTGCGACGGTGGTGAGGACGCAGGGTGGCGGCTCATCTGTGAGCACGGCGCACGGGGAAGACCTGGTCGACGGTGGCTACGGCTAGGCGCATGCGGTGGGACGCTACGCCGGAGGAAGCGGCTAGGGCACGACTCGGCGGCGGTAGTTGGGCGGTCTGGGGAGGTCCGGGCACAGCAGCGAGGGAGGGCACGGAGGTCGTTTGGTGACGCCGGCGGTGAGAGCTCGGAGGGATGAGTGGGAGGCTGGTCGCAGCGAATTCGGCCGCCGACGGGTTGCGGAGGTAAGTCCGGTTCCAATTTTGTCATTTGTTTGTGGTGATTTTTGATGGGGTGGCGGTGGTCGACCAAACCGGTCGGGATGGCTGGGACGATGGGGATTTTGGGTCGTGGTGGTGATGGCTGTGTTTGTTGGTGTGGCCAGGTCTGTGGTGGTCAGTTAGGAGACGGGTGGTGTCGGGGCAGTCTGTGACGGGTGGCCGTGCCACTGTGGTGGCGTTAGCGGTGCGGTCTGTGACGGTGGTCGTGCCACTGTGGTGGTTGTGTGGCTACGGGCATGGTGATGAAGATGGTGATGTCGGTGGTGATGATGAAGGGTGTTTGAGGCCGACGACCAGGGTGATGGTCGGGTCGGTGATGGTGAAGAGGAACGGTGGCGTGGGAGTTGGGTTTGGCAGGATTCCGGGGAAATGCTCGAGGAGAGCGGGGGAGTCGTGTGGGAGGCCGTGCTGCTCCGATGGCTGGGTGTACCGGTGGGGCGGATCGGGTGTGGTGGCGAGGTGACGGGACGTGGCTGGTGGGTTCTGCCGTAAGTGGCGGTGATGGAAGATGATGGCTGGGGTCGGGTTTAGGCTTTCGATTGTGTCGAGAGGTGTCCGACCCGGAAGAATAAATATAAATGTAAAAAGATTGGAATAAGAATTAAGACACCCGAGGTCGGACCCGAGGCCGTCACGGCTGACACGGAGAAGTGTTGGACACGGACACGAAGCACGCACTTTGGTAGATTTTGTGGAGGAATAATGTGGAGAAAATAATGTGGAGGAGTACCTCTCCTTATATAGGAGGTGAAAATTCCCAGTTGGATTAGTATTAGGATTTATTTAAACCTAATTAGATAATTCGCTACTTAATTTAAATCAAATTTAAATTGATTCAATCAATAATAATCCAAATCCAATTCTAATTTAAATCTATATAATCTAAACTCAATATAACTTCTATCTTTAAATTTAAAATATTTAAATAAAATCCATAAAATCTAATCAAAGATTTAAATTGCCACAAAAATTTCAAAATATATTTTCTAAAAATACATATAATAATAATTTCAAAAATTATATTATTATTTAAAAATAACTAATAAAATATTTGTAAATATATATGTATGCACAAAGAATATTATTTATTATTAATAACTATTACAAACGAAATACTTTTATAAATAAAATAATGGACTTGGAATGTTGGTATGATAGCTAAAATAATTATAATTATTACATATATTATTTTGAAACTATCAAAATAGAAAAAAAATGTTTTTTCTAAAATATGTACGCTCGCACATATTCGCACTCGTCGAGCAATTACGAAAAATGAAATTTCGTACACGACGTACAATGCAACTATGCGAGGTACAAATACAAATAAAAATAATAATCAGTACCAAATTTATAAAAAAAAATATAGTAGAAATTTAGGGGTTTTACACCGTAACAAGGCGAGATATGAAGGCTATCAGTACACCGCCGACCAACTGATTAGGGAGACCATCAGGCAGTGCAGCAAGCGGCGTGCACACTGCAACCGCAACCTGACGCCTTTCTGGAACACCTTCCTATCCGGGGTCTAGTCATTTTGGGCTTCCTTCCTCCCCTCCTTTTGTTAGTATACATGTATAGGCTTCGGCATTTTGCGCCTTCTGTTATACTTGTATAGCTTCGGCTTTTCTTCTTATGGAATAATATGGAGAGTGTTTTGTTAATATATATATATATATATATATATATATATATATATATATATATATATATATATATATATATATATATATATTTTTTTTTTATATATATAGTTTACATATTTGAGCTCTTTCACCTTCTGTGTAAATTATGAGTATATATATATATATATATATATATATATATATATGGTCGGCTCAAATTGAGTATTCTTGGAATTTTCAGCAGAAGATGAAAGGGCTCAAATAGAGCAATATGTAGAGCAAGTCAGTTGAGCATTCTTGAAATTTTCAACAGAAGAAGAAATGGCTTAAATAAAGCAATTGAGTTTAGTTTTCGGATATTCGGATAATAACTAAATTTTTAATATTTTGGAATTTGGATATTCGAATAATAGCATTCAATTTTTTTAGCTTATTGGATCGGATATTATTTGATATCCGCTAAACTAAACGGATATAGATTCGGAATGTCAAAAGAGACATCCGTTAGGATATAGGATCAGATTTAGATATTACAAGAAAAAAATCGGATACAAATATTGTCCTATCCGTACCGATAAGCATCTGTTGACACCCCTAATCGGATACAAAAATCGGATATAAAATATATATATATATATATATATATATATATATATATATATATATATATATATATATATATTTATGTATATGTATATATATATATATATATATATATATACATATACATAAATATATATATATATATATATATATATATATATATATATATATATATATATATATATATATATATATATATATATATATATATATATATATATTTATATTTATATATATATAAACATATCTATATATATATATATATATATATATATATATATATATATATATATATATATTTTAAACATATATATATATATATATATATATATATATATATATATATATATATATATATATGGTTGGATCTTTCATATAGTTGACTTTTCAGATAATTGGACTTCCAATTATGGTAAGCCTATACATGATTGAATTTCCATATCCTTGACTTCGACCATAAATATATGATTGAATATATTAGACTTTCATTTATAGATTTCCAATCTATGGTAACCCTAATTCATGCAAGGGTTTATATAAGGTTTAAGCAAGTTGATGAATATTAAATTAAGGTTACAAATCTTGGAAGAGAGAAAGAGGGATTGACGATGACTTCAAAGAGGATATCATTTTCGGTAATTCTATTTGTTGTCTTCGTTCTTCGTGGGTCTGTAATCAATTTTATATTAAGGAGTTATTAGGATCTGTTTGGATCATTCCAAGGAGTTGTAAGACCCATTTGGATAGGTGAGAAGCTTGTAAGGGATCAGTATATTTCTTATTCCAATAGTGGAGACTTTTCAGGGTTGGACTCCGATCGCCCCGTATGTTATTTTTTTGCAAGGGTTTTTCACGTAAAAGTTGCTTGTGTTTGTGTTTGGTTCTTTGATCATTGATGATTTGGTTTTATGCATTTTTGCTTAGTTTTTTTGCAGCTTCTTGATTTTCAAGAACGGTTTATATATATATATATATATATATATATATATATATATATATATATATATATATATATATATATATATATATATATATATATGCACCAAAACCCCATCTTTATTCATGCATAAGGCTCAAAATGTCGAAGGCATTACAAGTAAGCACAAAAATAAAAGATAACAAAGAAAATGGGGCCTGGGGCAAGGACCCGCATGCTAGCTCCAAGCTATTCAGTAGAGCAAGGAGTGCCAGAAACCCTCCCTGACGTGCTTGCAGAGTCTGCTAGCTTTGTGGATCTGTCTAATGACCTCCCGGATCAGTTGGTCAGAGTTGTATTGACGGCCTTCGTATCTGAATTTGTTACGGTTCTTTCAAATGACCCACATGATGGCGGCTGCAACGATCTGATGGCCGTGCGAGGCAGAGCCCCATGTGTCAATAAGATCGTTGAAGCCCCCACTAGTTGGGTCCTTTCTACACCTGTGGGAGAGAGCGTCCCACACCTGCACGGCCAGGTGTCTAGAATACATGATGTGCTCGGCTGCCTCCGACTGTTGTGCTGCACAATATATATATATATATATATATATATATATATATATATATATATATATATATATATATATATATATGGACATATATATATAATGTCCATTTCTTTGTGTCTCCAGCACCGGACGCGGCCGCGGTCCGGTGCTTGGGGCCCAAAGAAATGGACATTATATATATATATATATATATATATATATATATATATATATATATATATATATATATATATAATATAACATGTAAATGTTATCCGGATTAGGGTTTACTGCGGTTAGGGTCTCTACGAATGGGAGATAGGTAATCTATAATTTAATCCAGGACGTACCTAGGACCCTAGGTCATCTTCTCGGAGTGGCAGTGGGGCAATGGTGGGAGATGTTTGCAACTGGTCAATAGGTGTAACTCCACTTCCTTTTAAGAATTAAAAATAAATTTCTAATAATAATAAGATCAGTTTTAAATAATAAATATTTTTGAATTATACTTTTGGAGGGAAATAAGTTAGAGCAGAAAATATTTGTTTAAATTTTGAAAGTTTGTATTAACAAACTTGGGCCCACTCTTCCTAACTGATTTTACCAAATTCTGAAATTTTGAAAAGGAAGAGGGGATTTATACAAAAATCCCTAGGCCGAAGGGACTTATGGAAAATTCAGGTTGAACGGGGGGGGGGGGGGGGGGGGGGGTTGTATGCAAAAGTTACATTTTTTTCTTTAAAATTGAGCTGATAAGGAGAGAGAATGTTAATTCACTTTCTCTCTTACCAATTCTTCGAGCCCTTTCTCTCCTCCTTCAGCTCATCGGAGCGTGAGCACGAGCGGCGATGGCGACAACTCCGACAACCAGTTCCCCGAGTGGCGAGTGGAAGAGCCACGACAGCGTCTGAGTTCCAATTCTACAGAGACCTACTCGAGAGCCTCGACAGCTCCTCTCCTCAGAGCGTGAGGATCGATCGATGGGACGACGCGACGTTCACCACCACGCGCGGTGGCTCGACTTGATCTCGAGTGTCCCTTAGATCTCAGTAAGTAGTTTTCCAGGAACTATTTCCTTGATCCTTCGATGAACTCTCAGAATTTATTCCTTTCCAATCGATTTTTGTAGAATTTTGTTGCCGATTGATCATAGCATGGGGTCATGTTTCTTCAAATCGATCCAGGACTTAATCGAATTAGTGAGTATAAATTCCAAATTGATTCGATCTTGAAGCAATTCCTTCTAATTTGGTTTTGATATTTCCCTTCCTGTTTAATTGAGCGTAGGGATTCCTGTAGGATTGATCGATCGGTAGTCCAACTGATCGTGTCCTTAGCATTTCATTAGCGATAAGTTTTCTTTCGACTCATCTTGTAGTTCTGTAAATTTTGATCGATCTTAATGAGATTCACGTGTTCTTAATAAAGTGTTGTGGATTCTGGATGTTTTGAGCAGAGGTTGAGTTTGATTGATTCGAAATTCTGAGTTAGAATTAGAAGTTCTATGTTTATTTCGAGTAAGTGGTTCTAATTAAGTTTTCTATCAGCAATTTCTAATGATCAGCACTTAGGAATTAATTGCTGGTTTTGCACTATCTCTGTTTGATGTTATGCCTTGTAGAGTGTCAAAACTCTTGATCAAACTCGAGAACGTGTTCCCGACTCACCGAGCAGTCCCTGTGCTTTGGAGTCGATTTTTTTGTACTCCAGGATCCATTCTCTACACACAGGTAATGATTTGTTCACCTCATTTTCAGTTATGGTTGCATTTTGTTTTGATTAGAGTTGGGTGATTGTGGTCAGGTTTAGGGAGGGTTGTGTGTCTGTGTCCAGTGTCCAGCTTATGGTTCAAACCAGAGCCGAGTCGTGGCTGCAGTAGAGTGTTGATGTCTGGACCTATTGATCATGATGGCGTTTGGTAGCAGCAACTGTAGGCTGATGTTGTAGCTTTCAAATTGGTAGTAGCAGCTTGGGCCTTAGTCTCCTTGCAATCTTTGCAATTGTTCTGGGCTTCACTCTCGGGATGTGTCCAGGATCAATTGTATCCAAGGTTGATCGTGTCTGGGAAAGGGAAATCCAACAGGGTGCAAGGCTTGACTAACAAGTGTAGCAACTGGGCTATAGTAGCTGTTGGACTGCTATAAGGGTGCACTACTAATGTTGAGGGACTGCTAGTTTTGGTTTTGTATTATAAGTCATTTTTGTATTATAAATCATTTTGATTTTATATGTATTACAAGTCATTCTTGTTAATTCTTACTTATATGTGTATCTGGGAGACTCGAACCTAGGTTTGCTGGTTCATCTTTTAATTTTAGATTTCCATATACAATATTTGATTTAGTTGATTGAACTAAGGAGGGCATATATACACTGATGAGTTAAATTGAATAAATCTGGGACTGCAAAATACAAGTTGGTTTAGTTTGATGAGCCTGGACTACAAATGCATTGTTGTCTCAGTTGATGAAACTGAAAATATTATATGTAGTATTTTGGCTCAGTCATTGAACTGAGGCTTTGTATCAGTGATGGGTTCAGTGTTAAACCTGAAGAGTTATACATTGTTTTAGTTAGTTGATGAGCTAGAGATTTCATGTGTCAGTTATAATATGAGAATTCAGTCTCAGACATTAGTTTTCAATAAGTTTTGTGTATAGGAGTATGCACTAGTAAGAAAACTTTCCAAGTATGTATATTACTGGAGATAAGGAAACAAATAGTTAACTTGAATCATTAGTTTTTCCAATTTTATTAAAGTACTTGATAAGTAAATTAGGACTCATTTAGGTATTAACCAGCTTGTACCTAATTAAACAGGAGATCATCCAGCTCTATACTTTACCCGTACTTTTTCGGAGTAAGGCAAGTACTTTTCTACGGTTTTGTGCATTTACATATCTTGTACCTTTCATGTGACACGTCATGACACGATATCCTGCCCCTGTACTCCTATATTCTTGTTCTTGTACTTGCTAGTGTCGGGTGGGGAAATACACTAGCCATGTGACCAAACTCCGGTTACTATATTCATGTAGATACCTTAGGCCTCGTATCGTGCACGCGGGCCCTAAGCCTTACTATATTCATGTACTCCTGTACATGCTCTTGTACTCACCCCAGCCAGTCACATGTACTAGTTGTATTTCGATATTGTGCACTTATCATGTCTGGTACTTTAGGATTATAGTTTTATTCATGTACATTACATTCATGTAGTTTATATTCCTGTACTGCATTTACTGTACTATATTTCCTATACTACTTTTTTGTACTTTCTTGTTCATTCCAGTATTTCATTTTCATGTACTCTTGTACTCAGTTTCATATCATGTTCTTGTTCATTACCTAGAACTGTACTTTGCTCCGCTCCTGACTAGGATATGTTGCAGGTGAGTTGGAGGCTCTGTGCGACACATATTATGGCTGAGAGCCAGTAGAGGCAGTTGAGCCAACTGGAGTTGCTCTTGACTTAGAGGCGGCAGAAGCCTAGAGCTTTACCTTAGCACTTTATATTTTCCTTGTATTTTGAGACTAGTAGACTTACTTTCATTGCTTGAATGTAATAATTCTGAGACTTGTACTTTACTCTGATTCTGGGTTACGTTTATAGATGCTGTAATTTGTACTTGTCTTGATTATCTGGTTAGATTTCCCTAGATTGGTACAGCTTACTTCATCGTGTCCAATGATGAAGGCTGGACGTGTCCGACTCGTGTTCGATTATTCGGGAGCAGGTCGTGACAATAAGCAAACTCTTGAGGGTGGACTACGGTAGTCCGATGTTGACATTTACAAGGACAAGGGAAGGATGTCTCGAGTTGAGTTGAGAAGGTTTGGTCCACCCTAATTAACACTAGGGGCAACGACGGCGGTGGGGGGACAAGCGAATGCAACATGGGGAGAGGCAATCAGGGTATAGGGATGTCATGCCTCGACCTAAAAAATCGTTCCTCCTCATGTCGATTTCATCGAATTGATCGTCCTCGCTGGGGTGTGAATCGTACGAGTCTGGAGTTGCGCTCGTACAAGGCAAGATGACAGGTTCTCAAAATGGTTATCTCGATTTAATGTTAGCAGCAGAAGAAGAAGAGTTACATTGGAGTAAGCCGAGTATAGAAAATAATTCTCTCTGTTCAATAAGCAACGAAATTATAAAGGTTGTCAATAGCCCAAATATATCTGCCAGATTGGCTTACAGCGCTCAAGTTCTCTCTTGCCCATAAAGGATTTTGTTCCATACATCATGTCTTTTATATCCCGGTCGTATTATCCTGTTGCAAGTCCAAGCGCCATTGCGGTTGCATGCCTCAAAACGCTATGGCATTCCATGCCTCAGCGTGTTCAAGCGAAGCTCTGTCGCGAGCAATCCATTCCCTGCATCCTGTAAGCAATCTGGTAGGGGATCAGTACTAATCCTCCCGCATACTAGTAAGACCCACTTTACTAAACTGACATTTAAGCAAATATATGAATCATGCAACATAACTTGTGATCTTTCTATCTTTGCCTTAGGATCGATTTTATGGCATATTGTAAGCAGTAAAGCATATATTTCATGGCAAGTATGTTATCATTATTCGTGTAAGCAAAAACGCAACATATAGCGATCTCGTGTTTTTCGTGGCGACTTCTTACCAACATCGATGCACTCACTCTTGTACCTATGCAAGGTGAATACACCTACCATCTTTCCTTGTCATGTTATAAGTGATCTTTATGCAGGATCTCTGTGATCCTGCACTATTCAGCCCACCGGCCCTTATCTATATGAAGGTTATTGGCCTCTTCGCACCAGAATGGACTAAAATTTTCTTCTTATATTGGGTAACCGGGCATCCTCCGGCAAGGGTTGCTATCCCAAAAACTGGAGAAGTGTTGTAACTCCACTTTTCCTGAATAATTAAATTTTGGTATTTCCTATATAATTCCTATTAGAATTTAATTTAAGATTTTAATCACTATTTATTATTAAAGTATTTTCCAAATTAATTAATCTCGACTTCTATTTTTGAAATTATTCAATAAGGATTTCCTTACTAAAAACCTTTAGCTACATATTTAATTATTATTTTGATTTAATTTGGATTATCCTAACTAAGGCAATTAGTGATTTCCTTAATTATTCTTCTCAACCCAAGATTTAAATCTTGGGCCGCACAATAGCTGAGCCCAACATTCCTAAACTACTTAAGCCATTGAAGTTGCACTCAATGTTCATTCATTCAAATCTCATTCTTCCAATCCTTCCCTCCCTTATTCTCTGGACGACGACAACAGAGCAGCGCCGAGAAGAGGAGCCGGGGTTCCAGACCCTTCTTCTTCATCTCAAACATTGATTTCTAACCACCTATTTCATCTCCACCGATCGATCGTAACAAACTCATAACCGCCTAACTGATTCCTAACAACCTCTTCTCCGACGCTTGCTCGTCCAACTGCCTCGCTGCCCGCCTAACCACCTTGCCGCTGCCCGCCTGCCCGCGCACCTACCTGTCTGTCGTCGCCGCGGCTATATAAGTGACCGATCCCTCCTCCTTCTATATCACCAGTCATAGACGGCAAAGCGCTGCTGGATTCTCTACTAGTTCTCCTCTTTCCTCATCTTCTTCTAGTGCTGTAAAGCACAACCATGGCGATTGGAGCTCCACTCCGTGCTCTGTGATGAAGACGGGGGCTCGTCGTCCGATCTTACAGTAAGGAGTGTGTTCGCGTCTTCCAAGTTTGAGGGATCGACCATGGCATCAACCGAAGGTTCGCAGTGAAGATTCATCGAAGAAGACGACGCTTTGACTCTTTCTAATCACTCAGCAGAGCGTTCTTACATGAAGCAATTCGTAAGTTCCTTTCTTATTTTTCTTTCTTGCTGATTCCACCTGTAGGACAGTTGTGATTCTTCGGATGAAATATATTGGCAGCATTTGATTCGAATCTCTGGACAAATTTTTTTGTCTCGTTTTGATTCTTGATTATTTGGTGGAAACTCATTGGTGAGTCCTTGTTTGAAATTATGATCGATCACAAACAAGTAAAACTCATGAATGTTTCCTTTCGTTCATGCACATTACCTATTCGATGAATTATCCAAGACAGCTGGAATATTCAAACTCGATACAGAGAAGCAGGTGTCGGACTCCGCAGGAAGCTCGAGTTCAGGTATATCTCTGCATTCATCACTACATTAGGTTGGAGTGATTTTTCTATTGGCCAAGAGAGCCATTGGATGTGTGCAACTCTGAACGGGATGTGTCCAGGAACTGTTCCGTGTCTGACACCGTGTTAGGGACACTGTGTCGAGTCTTTACAGAATAGACCGTAAGTATCCTAAGTGCAGGTTGTTCGTTGGTGACAATGGTGTCGGAATGGAAGACATGGTTACTGGCTTTTGCTGTTAGAGTTTGAAATTGAATTATGTGACCATTAGATATCTAGGTTTGGTTTCAAATTAGTTAGTGTGTAAAGCCTTGGTCCATGTTGCGGTTGTTTATTTTACAAAGGAGGGTTAGTAGTTGTATTTGATAATAGTTTTTGAAATAAAAAAAGAGAAGGGTTGAACAATATTGGCTGAGCACTGTCAAGGACTATGGTTAAGTGGTATACAATAGGTTCAGTAGGTATGTTATTAATAAATATGGATAGTTAGGAAGCATTAGTAAGGTAAGGAATTAATTAGAAATTCTCTAATTCTATGTTCCCTATTTTAGGTGATCTAGAAGACTTGGACAAAACCCCAGGAAGAGGCAAGTACATGTACTCAGTATTACCATTATTGCATGTATTGTACTCACATTGTCTCATGTCATTATTTTACTTGTTCTTGATCGATTGCTTGCATTATTTCTCGTGTCGGGTGGGGACGTTCTAAGATATGTGATTGACTAATATTAGAAAAATATTGCCTGATAGCATACACTGTATGCCTGATGTCTATTTCGTGCGTGACTGATAGCATTATCGTTAGACATGCCTGATTATTGCGTGATTGATAGCATTGTCGTCAGACATGCCTGATTATTGATTGACTGATAGCATATTCTATATGCCTGATTACATATTAGTCCCCACATGTTGACAATGTCATGACCTACACCCGGAGTAAGGGCATGAGTACGTGACAGCGTCCCAGCCTACGCCGCAGAAACGGCGTAGAACAGCTGTCTAGGTCTACTATCTAACAACAATTATAATATCAAAACCTGTCGAGAACGGTCAACTCCGAATGGAGGACAAACAATGACAATATAATGTACTCAATCACAAACTCTAAGAAATATAGATGATACCGAAAGATAAAGATAACAAGATATGAAATATCATCCTGAAAATCCAACACAGAGTAATACAAGTCCAGTCACAGAGTCAACAATCTCAATACAATACTAAAATAATAACAAGCCAAAATGTAATCTGGAACTATATCTATGTGAGTTTAGTATTAGTTTCAACATGTGATCGGCTTAGAACTTGATACAATGTTTGGCCTGGCTAATCATACGTGAGTATATGATTAACACTATACAATGATGATACAATATAATACTATGGGGTATTGATCACATATCTACACTAACACCCCCATCCCTGACTAATATAGTGGATCCAGTCATGACACATCATGACACGTGATTCTCTGAGAAGGTAGCTAGCCTTCGCAGGAATCCTGTCTATACAATACACAAGGAACTAGGAAGACTTGTACAAGGCATACCATATATAAGGGAAATAACATCTTATGACGGGATCCAGACAAATACCAATCCGTGTGAACAATGTGTCAAGAGAACAAGGATATCTACACTAAATACTAGAAACAAAGACGATATCATAAAACAGAAATATTATCAGAGAATGTACTCACCTGTGATGTGATGGATAAGTCGACTGAGTCCAAGAACAGTGCCTCGAGGACCTATAGATGGAATACTGTATCAATATAATGGTTTGGAAGTGAAATTAAGTCATACTGAGTCAAAATAGGTCAAGACACGTCAAACTAAGTCAATCTAGGTCAAACAAGGTCAAACTAGATTGTACAGGGTCAATCTAAGTCATATTAGGCCTAACAAAGTCATACTGGGTCAATGCAAGTCAAACAGAATTAAACTAGGTCGATTTAAGTCAAAGGTTGACTTATAGTTGACTTTTGGTCAACTGGTCAACTCTAGTCAACCCTAGGTCAACTCTAGGTCAACTTTAGGTTAACTTGACTAACGTTGACTAACAGTTAACTTTGGGTCAAGTTTGGTCAAGTTCTAGTAAATTTTAGGCTATGGTTGACTTTCGGTTGACTTTTGGTCAAAATAGTCAACCGTGGTCAACCAAGGTCAAAACTAGTCCAAGTCTACTATTCCTAACCATTACCAACAATAATAACCTAATTTTAGCTATATCTTAAGGTACTAAACCCATATGTTGTAAAATGGGTATTATCCCTACTTATCCCGTTTACCCTCTCTACTCCAATTACTAAGGCCAAGTAGCTTTTCCTTAGGAGTTCCACTCCCGGCTTCCTAGGGTAGTAGGATACTAACCTACACTAACATTACCTACCAAGTTTTCTAGGTAAAGTGGACATCCAGTCCATCTTACGGTCCATGTTGTTGATTTATCCCATTATCTTGGTAAAAATCCCACTTTAGCTTCTAACTCCCACTCTAGGCTTTCCCACTTCACCCTAAGATTTTCCCCACTCTCTATTATGGTATTTAAACCCTCTCCTAGAATCTCGATACCGTATCACGGTATCTTGATATCTAAAAGTCAAAAAGGGTAAAAATCTTATTATCTTGAGTATCGCAAGATACTCAATGATATCTTGAGATACCCTTCTCCTAATCTCCAATGAAACCCAGATTTTAACTTAGGAGCCTACCCAAAAATATCTAATTTACATATCTAATTCCCATCTCAAATTTGGAAGCGTTCCGACACTCGGAACTCAAAATCGCCCTTCTACTCACTATCCAACTATTCTCCACTTCTCTCCATATCTAAACTCTAACCCACTATTCTAACCCACTCTTATCTCATTCTACAAATCCACTCATAGGCTATTTTTAGGGGAATTTATATGGTTATATATATAGGTATATATGTAGGTATATATATATTGGTATATAGGTGGGGGTTAAAAGGGGGGTTGAAGGGGGTAAATGGGGGCTGTTTTTGCTGTTGTTACTGCTGCTAATTCTGCTGCTATTGCTGCTATTTTTGTGCTGTTTTGGAGGGAAAACAGCAGCCCTTATCCCCCTTGCTGCGATGGTGTTTCCCTCTTTCTTCCTTTCTAATTCCCTCTTTAACTCCTCTCTCAAACTCTAATTTCCCCTCCTCTAATCTATTCTCTAAACTCTTAATTCCTTCTACTTCTCTCCTCTCTAATTCTCTTAACTCTCTCACACATATCTATATATATATATATAGACACACATACATATCTACATATATACACACACACACACACACATTCATATATATATATATATATATATATATATATATATATATATATATATATATATATATATATATATAAAAAAAAAAAAAAATATATATATATATATATATATATATATATATGGTCACATACACACCTATGAATATATAAATATATATCCACTAAATTCTCCAAATCAGTCCAAAATAGAAAAAGACCCAAAATGACAAGTTCCAACTCATGAATGAGTCTCCCAAGAGCCTCTACAACATCCTAAAATGGTTTCATGCTAGGGGGTGGTCCTATGGGTTCCAAAATACTAAAATACAAGGAAAAAGAGAAGGTTAGAGAAGGAATTACCTCTTGGAAGTTAGATCCCAAGGTTAAACCCAATAGGACTCGAATCGGACACGAGAATCCCTAGAAATTGAACTCTCCTCTTTCTTCCTTGCTTCCTACTCCAAGCTAGCACCCTCTCCTTGAAGGATTGAGTGGAAAGGAAGGAAAATTGAAGAATTTTGGAGATGAAATCAAAAGTTTAGGTTTAGGTTTGGGGAAGAACTAAAAGGGGGAAGAATTTTGAGTGTAGAGATGAAATGAATGTAGAGGGAGGGTCCTCCAAATCTGGCCGGCCATGTAGGGGGTGCTTGGGGCATTTGGCAAATGTCCAAAATGCCCTCCAAGCCTCCTTTAGGCCAAAATTGACTTAAGTGATTTTTCGGGGTCTGAAAAACCAAGTTAAAATCTGCAAATTGACCGATTAACTCATAAGAAAATTGTCTAAAGGTACCAGACTAATTTGTGGGATTTTATGGGCCATATCTAACTTAAGTTTGGGTCCCAATAAGAGTCTAAGCTACCCTGGGTCTCCGATACAAGTCGGAATGAGCCAAAACTCAAACCCGATCAAACTAAACCCGAAAATACAATATTAAAATATAATAATTCCCAAAATATTAATATATAAAAAATGACCAAAATTATAATACATCAATTTAAATATTATTAAAATAATATAAAATTTTCAATTAATCAAAATCCTAAATAATTCAAAAGTCACAAAATGACCAAAATATCCTTAGTCTAAAAAGTGGTAATTAGCTAATCTAATCACATGGGTTAGGCCTCCATGGTCATGGTTAGTCTCTAGGCTAAGCAGCTCTAAGGTTACACTAGCCAAAGAACAAAATCACAAAACACTAATTAAATTAAATTAAAATAATCAAAATCACCAATAAATTAATAACATGATTTAAACCTATTATTAAATAATCAATTTTATAAAAGTTTAAAATTATCCTCATTTTAGAAAAGTGGTGGTTACAGACAACGTCTAATTGCACATGTACACGTAGCTAGTGCATATTTTATTCATATTACTTCTCTGTCTTTCAGTTATATTTTTGATATACCATTCCATTGATCTTCATGATGAATTTTATTGAGTTACATTGTTCTTTGCTCTTTTCCTGACTGGATCGTTGATTACAAGTGAGATGGATCTTTAGATTGTCATGGCTGGCATTGGAGCCCACTTGACATTGAGATATTTGTTTCATGTATAGGAGATTGATTGAGTGTATTTGATTATATGTCGTTGTTACAGCATTTATCTTTTACCGGCTTTGTACCCGGTCATTCATGTATAAGTTTGTAATAATTGTATAGCGATCTGTGATAACTAGTATAGATTCCAAGATTAGATGCTGTGATGAGATTATTCTTGTTATTGATGACTAGACAGCTTACTACCGCTGTCAACGACAGTGTAGGCCAGGCATGCATCGGCCCGTACCCGATTATTCGGGAGTGGGGCATGACATATTTTTGTGGTGGCCCATACAGGTCTAGATCTAATGGTACTTAGGATTAGGGTGCCATTAGAAGCCTGCAGAATTAGGAAACTCATCATAGCATAGGACCGTTATGATGTTGCTTACTTTTCTGTCTTTTATATATTTTGTTAACACACAGTACACCTACGAGTCACTAATGGTTCTCCTACAATTCCAGAGATGGCCAAAGGAAAGAAGGAACCTCATCCGCGGGCCCGTACTCCGAGTGTAGCCAATTCTGAGAGAGGATCATCTGCCCTACCTATGGTAGACCCAGAGCGCTCCGGTACCCATGTACCACCCGTTACGAGAGCTTCTTCATGATATTCCATTAGTTCTATGAGGGGCACCCAGATGCATGAGCTAGTCCATGGGCTATTGGAGGCCCATAGAGCCCAGACCCAGAGTCTGTTGGATGCTCAGAAGGAGCAGACCACTATATTGCGGGACGGTATTGAGAGATTAGTTAGCCCACTCTTACCACCACCCCCACTTCCCCAGTCTACTACTGCTCCACCTACATCTCATATTCCACCTCCACCAACAACCATACCGACCCCATCATACATCCCACATCCGCTATACGCTCCACATCCATCACATATTCCACCTCCACTACCAACCCAGGCTCCTGTGCAGCCTACTACCACCACTTTTGTTCAACCTGAGCCTATTTCTTTTATTTTGCCTCCCATCCATACTCATGCTTCTCTGACTTATATTCAGACCACTCCCACCCACCATCAGAGAGAGGGGTCTATACTAGACTTTAAAAGGATGGCACCTAGAGAGTTCCTTAGGATCGAGGGTATACTCTACGCCGATGAGTGGCTAGAGGATATAGAGAGGGTGATACGACTATCTAGGCTTCAGGAGGACCTTAAGGTGGAGGCAGCCGGCGTACAGATGCATGATCTAGCACGTACCTGGTTTAGGAGCGAGCCTCAGCTCGCAGTACTTGGATTGACTTGGGATCAGTTTGTGGAAATCTTCAAAGAGAAGTTTTTTCCAGCAGTAGCTAGAGAGGATTTGGAGCGCCAGTTTCAGACTCTCGAGCAGAGGACTCGCTCGATTGATAAGTACGCGACAAAGTTCGGGCGACTTAGTCGGTTTGCAGAGGGTAGAGCCAGAGATCCAGTTGTGAGAGCCACGAGATTCAGACAGGATTTGAGCCATGAGCTTCGTTACTTAGTTACGGCTAACGGAGCGACTACTTATGCTGGGATGGTCGCCGTTGCTCAGAGATTAGAGATTGATTTGAGCCTCCGACCCAAGAGAGATCGTGACATTAGTGGAGGAGGTAGCCACTCGGGACCACCCAAATGTCCCCATAACCAGCAGTCGAAGACCTTCATGTAACGCCCCAGAACCAGAATACTGGAGAGCGGGGGCATACATAGCCAGCTACGTATAATGAAATGAAATCCATCCCACTATACGGTCACGGCTGTCTAGATACATGAGGGTTTAACAATAATCCATCAGTCTCTTATGGTCAATAATAAGCCTAATTGTCTCAATCTCAAGCAAGCAAGTAAAGTTACAAGATGTAAGATCACCAAATATACAATAGTAAGGCGTCCCAAACATTACACATCCAGCTGATCATGAAGCTAGTCGTTACAAAATGTGAGGACTAGCAAGAGTTTAGTCATATATGATCAACCCTAGGATCTGTCAATCATGTTACAGCCCGTAGACAGACGATAATAAGGTATACAATACGAGCTAACAGGTGCTCGTCGGCTAAATGCCTCAAAATGAAATTTTTACAATAGAGTGGAAGAGCAAAAATAAACCCACTCGTTGCCCTGGTCACGTCCGATGGTCACCATCGGGCTGGAAGGTCGGTAGATCCTCTGAGGTAGCTCCGAAATCTGGCCACACAAAACCAGCTGGGTCAGATCCCAGAAAGAGCAAGTGCCGCAAGGGAGGATTCACTTAAGAACTAAAACCAGCACATTAGAAATATATATATAAAGCAGTTAAAAGAACTGAAAGTAAAAGAATAGCAGCAGTCATGATGGAGTACGAGGGAACCATTCAAGTAGCCAGGTCACAATCCTTAAACCAAACAAGGACCGGGGTTGCAACCCTTCACCTGAATAGAACTCCGTCTCCAATCTCCGTTGGTAAGGTAAAACATTACAAGCATGACGTGGGGTACGATAAGACAATAAACGAAAAGATGAGTTAGAACTGTTCCGAAAGCCAGGTTACAACCCTTAAACCAAACAAGGAGCGGGGTTGCAACCCTTCGCCTGAACCGAACTTAGCCTCTGATCTTTATTGTTAGGAGTGACAATCATGCGATCAAGCCTGCAATAATCGAGCACTGAAACTACACCATGCAATCGTTCCCGGCCAATCAGTGACTACGGCTTTCTATATTTGCTAACTAGGGTTAACATGCAGCGAGATGTTCCTCCAGCCACAAGCCCTGCGGCTAATCCAGGTTATCCAGGCGACTTGGGTTCATTAAGCAGTACATTGTTCTTTCCATATATCAATGAGTTTGGACTTGTGCCCTACTCGTCGGCGGACTGCAAGTCCCACAATGGTGGCCGGGATAACGGGATCGTCTGTAGCTGGGGAAATCTCTCATGACTACTGAATTATTCTGGTTATTAGTCTTAGCCATTTACAGTGGGTACCCCTGACCGTAGTACTCTGGGATCTGTACTAAATATGATGCAAACATTTTCGGTTCAATTGTACGAACACAATCATCCACGGTGTCCAGGCCATTCAATCTTGTCATGTCACGTTCACTATCAGGAGTGCGCCACGTCGGACCACTATCACATCATGTCAAAAGTGCACCACAACGGGTCACCATCGTGTCAGAAAATAATTAATTTAGTACAAGTACATATTTAATAATTAAATATTATAAAGGACAAGGGCTGTGGGGGACTTATGTGGCTCACTCTTGGCCTTGCATGCGGCTAGCAATTAGTTCATGCGGCCCAGTGCTGGTACCTGCGGCTGACAGAATTTGGCCATGAATATTGATAATGTGAATAAGGTTGCATGGCCAACTTTAGTGCATGCATGCAACTATTGTTTGCGTGAGGCCATGCGGCTCACTAATTGCTCTTACATGCGACTACATTGTTTTAGAGGATGCATGAGGCATGCGGCTGATCTAGGTATAATGCACAATGCATTAAATACTTTCCTTATGACTCATGTGGCTGAGTTTCTCCAAAGAAAGGCATTAAGTAGAGAATAGCAACTATTAAGGACTTAAATGCTTAAATGCATTAAAGCACAGCATTGGGAAATGAAAGCCTTTATGCGGCTAACTCAAGGATTCCCTAAGAAAATACATTAAAAAATGCATTAAGAAGAATGCAACAAGAAAAGTATATTAAATGATTTCTTCAAGCCTATGCGGCTCATTAATGGACCTACAAGCGGCTATGGTGCTTTAGAAAATTCACAAGGTTATGCGGCTGATCTACTTTTGGATGATGCATTCAATGCATGCTAGTGAATGCATTAAGAGAATGCATTGCTTAATACTTAAACGCATGCTCCTGCATGCTTTGGAGGAAGCTTCATTTAAAAGCATTAAATGCATGGTTGCTTTTAGAAAGTGCATTCTCCAATGCATTAAATTGCACGTACTGAATGCTTTCAAATTGCATTCTTAAATAATGCATTTTCTTTTAATGCATTAGTAGTGCATTTAATGCATTCAGGATCAATGCAATAATTTAATGCATCCATAATGCATTCAATGCCTTCTTATGCGGCTGAATGAATTAAAAGCAGGCAAATGCTGCTATCCTATGCGGCTGCTAATATTTAAACCCCTTAAGTACATGTGGCTCGCTTCATGCGGCTGAGTGCCAAAATGTTCATGCGGCTCATGCAAAATTTTTATAGGTCAATTTGGACCAAACAAAATTTTTTGCAATCATGGGGTCCTCAACTATCCAATATGCAAGTTTGATGGATCAAAATCCTAAAAACCAAAAATACCACGAAGCCAGATCTACAAAATTTCAACCATGGAAATGAAAAATGTCAAGTACTAAAGTGGGTTAGAAGCACATGAGAAAGACAATAGAACAATAAAAATAGACTTCTTCCATGAAGCAAGGTGCACTTGCCTAAGCTCTCCCTCTCTCTTTCTATCTCTCTCTGGTGGTTGAAGAAGTAATGGTGGAGAAGAAGAAGTAATGAAGGGAGAGAAATGTTAGTGGGACATTTAATAAAGAGGGTGGTGGTAGGTAGGATATTTAATGAATGTGGTAGGTGGGAGTGGTTTGGTCCACACAAAATCGAACCATGCAAAACCAAGCCGAACCAAGTCAAGTCGGGCTGAACCAAACAAGGAGACAAGCCACACGGGTCTAAATACGTACACATATACCGAGATACGTAATACGAACAATGGTCATTATAACTCTACCCACCGTAAAAGAATTCTGTCCTCGGAATTTAATCAAGTGGCTAGACATGCAAGGACAAGCTATACTACTCACAGGCAAGCTATACTAGTTAAGCAATCAAACAATCATTCATGAAAGCAAGGAATCGAAGACATGAGGCATAAGAAGGATATTATACCTAACGAGTCAAACAGGTCAGGATATCGCGATCGGATATCATCCTCACGCTCCCACGCCGACTCTCCTAAAGAGTGATGACCCCAATCAACACAGACTAACTTGATAGTCTTGTTCTTGAGTATCTTCTCTCTTTGGTCCAATATAGATACGGGTCTCTCCTCATACGAAAGGTTGGTACCAACAACCAATTCTGAATGATCCAGAATATGACTCGGGTCCGGGATATACCGTCGTAGTTGGGATACGTGGAACACGTCATATACCTCACTCAGAGACGACGGAAGAGCGAGACGATAGGACACATCACCTACTCCCTCCAGAATATCGAACGGCCCTATATACCTAGGACTAAGCTTTTCTCATACGCCGAAACGAATGATGCCGCGGTTAGGCAAAATCCTTAGGAATACATGGTCGCCGACAAAAAACTCAAGAGGACGTCGATGAGAATCGGCCCAATGACACTGGCGATCTTGGACAACTCGAAGATGATCTCTGACTCTCCTGACCACCTCAACTGTCTGAGCGATCATCTCTGGACCAAGCATCTGCCTCTCTTCCACATCGTCCCATGCTAGTGGGGATCTACACTTCATATCATACCGTGCCTCGAACGGAGCCATCTGGATACTGGCTTGGAAACTGTTATTGTATGAAAACTCCACCAGGTGCAGGTGATCTTCCTACGAACTATCGAAGTCGAGTGTACAAGATCTCAATATATCCTCCAGAGTCTGGATTGCATGCTCCGACTGACCATCTGTCTACGGGTGATAAGTTGAGCTGAACTGGAGGCGAGTTCCCAAACTCTCTTGCAAGCTACGCCAAAAGTGTGACGTAAATCTCGAATCCCGATCCGAGGTGATACTGACTGGTACACCATAGAATCTGATAATCTGCCGAAGATACATCTCTGCTAGCTGAGCTGTCGATTTACCCACTCTGAATGGAAGAAAGTGAGCCACCTTTGTGAGCCTGTCAACTATAACCCAAATAGCATCTCTACCTGCTGGGGATCTAGGTAATCCAGTCACGAAATCCATGGTTATATGCTCCCACTTCTATTCTGGAATTGACAAGGGCTGAAGAAGTCCAGTTGGCCTCTGATGTTCAGCCTTGACTTGTTGGCAAACCAAACACCGAGAGACAAACCGAGCTATCTTCCTCTTCATGCCATTCCACCAGAAGTGCTGACGGATATCTCGGTACATCTTCGTACCACCGGGATGAATCGAATACTGAGAACTGTGAGCTTCCGCCATCACTTCCTGTCTGATATCTCTACTAGGTACATAAAGACGCTTACCATGTCGAAGTGTACCATCTTCCTGAATGCATAATTCTGGTCGTCGTCCTGCTTCACATTCTACTCTAAGCCGCTGAAGCTTAGAATCGGAGGACTGAGCTATCTTGATCCTCCCAACTATACTAGACTGTACTCGTATGCTGGCCATCAATTCCTTATTGGTAGGAAGGACAACTTCTATACCCATCTTCTAAAGATCTGATAACAACGCTGGTTGCGCTGTCAGAAGGTAAACTCTGGCTCTCCTGCTTAATGCATCTGCCACAATATTGGCCTTCCTAGGGTGATACTGCAGGTTGTCATCATAATCCACAAGTAGCTCTAGCCATCTTCTCTGACGCATGTTAAGGTCCTTCTGGGTGAATACATATTTCAGGCTCTTGTGATCGGTGAAAATCTCCACCCTATCTCCATACAGGTAGTATCTCCACAACTTAAGTGCAAACACTACAGCTGCCAGCTCTAAGTCATGGGTTGGGTAATTTCTCTCATGATCACGAAGTTGACGTGATGCATAAGCTATTACCTTCCCATGATGCATCAAAACACATCCTAAACCCTTGCCTGAAGCGTCACAGTACACTGAAAATCTTCCGGTCCCATCTGGAAGTGTGAGAATGGGTGCCGTCATCAAGCCTCGCTTTAGCTTCTCAAAAGACTCCTGACATTCAGCTGTCCAAGCAAACTGCACATCCTTGCGGGTCAACTGTGTCAGTGGTGCTGAAATCCGAGCAAAGTCCAAAACAAATCTCTGGTAATAGCCGACTAATCCAAGAAAACTGTGAACTTTTGCAACTGTACGGGGCACTGGCCAGGTTTCGATAGCCACTATCTTCTGGGGATCCACTTCCACTCCACCCTTGGTAATGATATGACCCAAGTATGAAATACGATCGAGCCAGAACTCGCATCTACTAAACTTGGCATACAATTGGTGCTCTCGAAGAATCTGGAGGACAACTCTGAGATGCTACTCATGCTCCGCTTCACTCTTGCTGTAGACCAGGATATCATCTATGAACACGATCACGAACTGGTCCAAATAAGGCATGAAAATACGATTCATGAGGTCCATGAATACAGCCGACGCATTGGTCGCTCCAAAGGGCATAACAAGGAACTCTCAATGCCCATATCTAGATCAGAAAGCTGTCTTCGGGATGTCCTGCTCTCTGACTCTGATCTTGTGGTACCCTGACCGCAAATCAATCTTCGAGAATACTGCCGCTCCTCTGAGTTGATTAAACAAGTCATCTATCCTGGGGAGAGGATATATGTTCTTGATTGTCACTGAGTTCAAGGTATGATAGTCAACACATAATCTGGACGTACCATCCTTCTTTTTCACAAGAAGCATCGGGGCTCCCCAAGGTGATCCACTAGCACGAATGAATCCCTTGGTCCTGAGTTCTTCAATCATCTTATACAATACCTCCAATTCTGACGGTGCCATCCTGTAGACTCTCTCTGACACTGGTGCTGTCCCGGAAATCAAGTCGATAGTAAACTCGATCTCCCGCTCTGGCATCATTCCTGGAAGCTCTTCCAGGAAAACATCTGGAAATTCCTCGACTATCCGGGGTAACTGTACTGCTGCTACGGCCATCCGCAATACTGGAGAAGAAGGTTCAACTTCGCCTCGAAAAAATGAAAACTTCGGCTCGCCTGGAATGCTAAAAACAACTCTGCCAATATGGTAGTCTATCCTAGCATACTGGTCTCCCAACCAATCCATCCCTAAGACCATATCATAATCGGCCATCGGAAATTCTATCAGCCTAGCGAAAAACTCTCTACTGCTAACTACGTTCCGACACGAGGAAAACACTCTATCTACTCCCACAAGACCGTTACCAGTATGTATATTGAGCCTTACTGATAACGACTCGGGCTCCAGTCCTATCCGTGTCGCAAATCGTACAGACATAAATGAATGCGATGCACCAGAATCAAATAACAATGAAGCGAGAAATGCGTTGACGAGAATAGTACCTGCCACTACCTCACCTGGTGCCACTCCTTCTTCTTTCATGGTCAAAGCCAACACTTGACCATGTCCTCTGGGTGTCGGCCCTCTCTGCTGAAATCCTCGTTGTCTATTCTGGGCCTGCGCCTGGGCAAACTGCTGAGGCCTTTGCTGATAAAAAGCCTGGGTCTGTGTCGGCAACGGCCTCGGGGAGGGAAACTGCTGCTGGACTGGTACTGGGACTGGTCCCCTTACTGAAGAACTGGTCCCGGCTGGTGATGAGTCAGTCCTGAACGGGCAGGACCCTACCTTGTGGTCTGGCTCTCCATAAAGCAAACACAATCCTCGAGCCTTGTGCTATTCTGAAGCAACATGTCCAGGCTTCCCACAATAGGAGCAGCCCATAGGGGAAGACTGCTTCTGCTGCTGAGGATACGTTGGGGTTGAATGCTGAACCGACGTAACTGAAGCTGCCCTTCTCGGAGCTCCAATGGTCAAAGCCCTGGCTGCCGGGGCTGGGGCTGACGACTGATTCATCTGGCCGTGAGATCGCTTTCGACCTCCGGTCCTATCCACAATCCTCTGGGAGGTATACTCATGCCTCCTAGCTGCCCTCAATACCGCATCAAAAGTCTGATGCTCGAACTGCTCCACTGCCAGCAAAATCTCCAGGTGGAGTCCCTGTTGAAATCGCTGGGCTCTATCGAACTCAGTCGCCACCAAGGTGGGAGCAAACCGACTAAGCCTAGAAAACTCGGCCGCATACCCATCGACCGTCTTGCCCATCTGCTTCAAATTGGTAAACTTGGTCTGTAGATCGTACCGAGCCACCGCATCGAAGTACTTGGTCCGGAACCTCTCACGGAATACTGTCCAAGCAATTGGTACCGCAAGTCCAACGGCCTGAGCCGCCCACCAGCTGCGGGCTAGATCCAATAACTACAGGTGCACCATGGTCACCTTCTCATCTTCTGGGGTCTTCGCTGCTTCTAATATCACCTCCGTGTCCTGAAGCCACGCGTCAGTAGCGATAGCGTCTTCGCTGCCATCGAAGAATGGAGGGTTCAGGCGCTTGAAACTGTTCGCTGTACTGTTCCCATGATGTCCACCTCTGTCCAGAGCATCTGCTATGGCCTGATGCAAGGCATCTCTTCGATGATCCTGCGATGCAAGCAACTCCCAGATAAGTCCTACCAAGGCTCCATCATCCTGCCTCGTGGGCTGGGCTGACTGTACTGGGTATTCTGGGTCTCCGGAAGGCAAGGCTCGGGAGGCTGCTCCTGAGTGCTGGGCCTGGTCTTCTTGTTGCTGCTGGTCCACGGAAAGCGCTTCGCCTTGCTGATCGGCAGGTCCAGGAACAATACCGCTGAAGAAGACGACATAGGGAACAATAAGGAAGGACCAAGACAGATCAACGATACAAGTATGTGTTCAGCTCAAAAATCTCAGGGATTAGAAAAGTCGGGTAGAGATCAAAGGCGAGTGCTGATTGAGACATCTATTCGGTAACCCTCATATATCTTGATTTTACAAGACCTGTATGGGCCACCACTTAAACCATGTAACGCTCCAGAACCAGAATACTGGAGAGCGGGGGCATACATAGCCAGCTACGTATAATAAAATGAAATCCATCCCACTATACGGTCAAGGCTGTCTAGATACATGAGGGTTTAACAACAATCCATCAGTCTCTTATGGTCAATAATAAGCCTAATTGTCTCAATCTCAAGCAAGCAAGTAAAGTTACAAGATGTAACATCACCAAATATACAATAGTAAGGCGTCCCAAATATTACACATCCAGCTGATCATGAAGCTAGTCATTACAAAATGTGAGGACTAGCAAGAGTTTAGTCATATATGATCAACCCTAGGATCTGTCAATCATGTTACAGCCTGTAGGCAGACGATAATAAGGTATGCAATACGAGCTAACAGGTGCTCGTCGGCTAAATGCCTCAAAATAAAAATTTTACAATAGAGTGGGAGAGCAAAAATAAACCCACTCGTTGCCCTGGTCATGCCTGATGGTCACCATCGGGCTGGAAGGCCGGTAGATCCTCTGAGGTAGCTCCGAAATCTGGCCACACAAAACCAACTGGGTCAAATCCCAGAAAGAGCAAGTGCCACAAGGAAGGCTTCACTTAAGAACTAAAACCAGCACATTAGAAATATATATATATAAAGCAGTTAAAAGAACTGAAAGTAAAAAAATAACAACAGTCATGATGGAGTACGAGGGAACCATTCAAGTAGCCAGGTTACAATCCTTAAACCAAACAAGGACCGGGGTTGCAACCCTTCACCAAAATAGAACTCCATCTCCAATCTCTTTTGGTAAGGTAAAACATTACAAGCATGACGTGGGGTGCGATAAGACAATAAACGAAAAGAGGAGTTAGAACTGTTCCGGAAGCCAGGTTACAACCCTTAAACCAAATAAGGACCGGGGTTGCAACCCTTCGCCTGAACCGAACTTAGCCTCTGATCTTTATTGTTAGGAGTGACAATCATGCGATCAAGCCTACAATAATCGAGCACTGAAACTACACCATGCAATCGCTCCCGGCCAATCAGTGACTATGACTTTCTACATTTGCTAACTAGGGTTAACATGCAGCAAGATATTCCTCCAGCCACAAGCCCTACAGCTAATCCAGGTTATCCAGGCGACTTGGGTTCATTAAGCAGTACATTGTTCTTTCCATATATCAATGAGTTTGGATTTGTGCCCTACTCGTCGGCAGGCTGCAAGTCCCACAATGGTGGCCGGGATAACGGGATCGCCTGTAGCTGGGGAAATCTCTCATGACTGAATTATTCTAGTTATTAGTCTTAGCCATTTATAGTGGGTACCCTGACCGTGGTACTCAGGGATCCCTGTCCTAAATATGATACAAACATTTTCGGTTCAATTGTACAAACACAATCACCCACGGTGTCCAGGCCATTCAATCTTGTCATGTCACGTTCACTGTCAGGAGTGCGCCACGTCGGACCACTATCACATCATGTCAAAAGTGTACCACAACGGGTCACCATCGTGTCAGGGAACAATTAATTTAGCACAAGTATATATTTAATAATTAAATATTAGA
This sequence comes from Iris pallida, assembly GCA_029216955.1. Lineage (NCBI taxonomy): Eukaryota > Viridiplantae > Streptophyta > Magnoliopsida > Asparagales > Iridaceae > Iris > Iris pallida. Next base: position 13,743,030 of record JANAVB010031216.1, on the reverse strand, counting down.
AAGGACAAGGACTGTGGGGGACTTATGCGGCTCACTCTTGGCCTTGCATGCGGCTAGCAATTAGTTCATGCAGCCCAGTGCTGGTACATACGGCTGACAGAATTTGGCCATGAATATTGACAACGTAAATAAGGTTGCATGGCCAACTTTAGTGCATACATGCAACTGTTGTTTGCGTGAGGCCATGCGGCTCACTAATTGCTCTTACATGCGACTACATTGTTTTAGAGGATGCATGAGGCATACGGCTGATCTAGGTATAATGCACAATATATTAAATACTTTCCTTATGACTCATGCGGCTGAGTTTCTCCAAGAAAAGGCATTAAGTAGAGAATAACAACTATTAAGGACTTAAATGCTTAAATGCATTAAAGCACAGCATTGGGAAATGAAAGCCTTTATGTGGCTAACTCAGGGATTCCATAAGAAAATGCATAGAAAAATGCATTAAGAAGAATGCAACAAGAAAAGTATATTAAATGATTTCTTCAAGCCTATGCGGCTCATTAATGGACCTACATGCGGCTATGGTGCTTTAGGAAATTCACAAGGTTATGCGGCTGATCTACTTTTGGATGATGCATTCAATGCATGCTAGTAAATACATTAAGAGAATGCATTGCTTAATACTTAAACGCATGCTCCTGCATGCTTTGGAGGAAGCTTCATTTAAAAGCATTAAATGCATGGTTGCTTTTAGAAAGTGCATTCTCCAATGCATTAAATTGCATGTACTGAATGCTTTCAAATTACATTCTTAAACAATGCATTTTCTTTTAATACATTAGTAGTGCATTTAATGCATTCAGGATCAATGCATTAATTTAATGCATCCATAATGCATTCAATGCCTTCTTATGTGGCTGACTGAATTAAAAGCAGACAAGTGCTGCTATCCTATGCGGCTGCTAATATTTAAACCCCTTAAGTACATGTGGCTCGCTTCATACGGTTGAGTACCAAAATGTTCATGCGGCTCATGCAAAATTTCCATAGGTCAATTTGGACCAAACGAAATTTCCTGTAATCATGGGGTCCTCAACTAGCAAATATGCAAGTTTGATGGATCAAAATCCTGGAAACCAAAAATACCACAAAGCTAGGTCTACAAAATTTCAACCATGGAAATGAAAAATGCCAAGTACTAAAGTTGGTTAGAAACACATGAGGAAGACAATGGAACAATAAAAATAGACTTCTTCCATGAAGCAAGGTGCACTTGCCTAAGCTCTCCCTCTCTCTTTCTATCTCTCTTTGATGGTTGAAGAAGTAATGGTGGAGAAGAAGAAGCAATGAAGGAAGAGAAATGTTAGTGGGATATTTAATGAAGAGGGTGGTGGTAGGTGGGATATTTAATGAATGTGGTAGGTGGGAGTGGTTTGGTCCACACAAAATCGAACCATGCAAAACCAAGCCGAACCAAGTCAAGTCGGGCCGAACCAAACAAGGAGACAAGCCATACGGGTCTAAATACGTACACATTTACCGAGATACGTAATACGAACAATGGTCATTACACTTCACATTCCAGCCTCCTCAGAGGACTCAGCAGCAGAAACGACCAGTTCAGCAACCTTGTGGATTTTGCCAGAAAGTGGGCCATACCTGGCAGGTGTATAGGAAGAGACTTGGACAGTGCCTTATCTGTGGTACAGCTGATCATCAGGCTAGGGAGCGCACCATTGCTCGTACAACAGCTGGATCTTCGGGACTTCCACAGCCAGAGGGACGAGTCTACCTTATGTCAGAGGAAGAAGCAGAGGCTATTCCGATTCCGGGAGAGGACTAGAGACCGGAGGCATTCTCGCATAGCTGGAGCAAATCGTGGGTCATCACTTTCCTTTTGATTCTTTCTAGCATCTAGACTTTCCTTGTTGTTTCATATTCAAGACTTGTTTCTAAAGTCTCTGTATCTTACTATTATTTTATAATGGCCACTTGTTTGATCTTTTATCCCTTAGTACCTAATAAAACTATTTGTTCACTTCCTATCATGACTTTGACTGTTAAAAAATCATTTTGATTCTCCATAAAACTCCTTGGAAATTCTTTCAGATAAAGTTGAAAAAATATTCGATGACCTACTATGACGTGGCAGATGTGCCCTGCAGTCACTTACCTAGATTATAAAAACTGAAAGTTCATTGCAGCCAGCTGCATACTGGCGAGGCATGGACTCTAAGATGAAATAACTACAGGTAATCATGGGCTCTCGGATATTATTGAGACTAAGTCCTAAATTCATAATGTTTTCTGATATCGGATAAAGTTGACAGAGTATTTTGGTAATATATTATTATCGGAACCACGGAACCGAAGGTTCACTGCAGCCAGATGCATACTGGCGGGGCAGGAACTGTAGGGAAAGTGACCCCAGATATGTATGATTGCCGGATACTATTAAGACTACTATCCTTGATCATGTTTTTGTGACTATCACTTGTACCACTTTTCGTGCCAAATTTAAATTTGTATTGATTATTCATAATCGTGCCATCTGAAATTTCGATGACGAAATTTTTCAAGGGGGAGAGATTTGTAACTCCACTTTTCTTGAATAATAAAATTTTGGTATTTTCTATGTAATTATTATTAGAATTTAATTTAAGATTTTAATCACTATTTATTATTAAAGTATTTTCCAAATTAATTAATCTAGACTTTTATTTTTGAAATTATTCAATAAGGATTTCCTTACTAAAAACCTTTAATTAAATATTTAATTATTATTTTGATTTAATTTGGATTATCCTAACTAAGGATTAGTTCAATTTGTGATTTCCTTAATTATTCTTCTCAAACCAACATTTAAATCTTGGGTCGTACAGCAGCTGAGCCCAACATTCCTAATCTACTTAAGCCATTGAAGTTACACTCAATGTTCATTCTTTCAAATATTATTCTTCCAATCCTTCCCTCCCTTATTCTCTGGACGACCACAACAGAGCAGCGCCGAGAAGAGGAGCCGGAGATCAAGACCCTTCTTCTTCATCTCAACTATTGATTTCTAACCACCCATTTCATCTCCACCGATCGATCGTAACAAACTCGTAACCGCCTAACTGATTCCTAACCACCTCTTCTCCGACGCTCGCTCGCCCAACTGTCTCGCTGCCCGCCTAACCACCTCGTCGCTGCCCGCCAGCCCGTCGTCGTCGCGGCTATATAAGTGACCGATCCCTCCTCCTTCTCCATCACCAGTCATAGACGGCAAAGCGCTGCTGGATTCTCCACTGGTTCTCCTTTTTCCTCGTCTTCTTTTTCTAGCGCTGCAAAGCACAACCATGGAGATTGGAGCTCCACTCCGTGCTCTGTGATGAAGACGGGAGATCGCCGTCTGATCTCACAGTAAGGAGTGTGTTCGCGTCTTCCAAGTTCGAGGGATCGGCCATGGCATCAACCAAAGGTTCGCAGTGAAGATTCAACGAAGGCGACGACGCTTTGACTCTTTCTAATCACTCGGCAGAGCATTCTTACATGAAGCAATTCGTAAGTTCCTTTCTTATTTTTCTTTCTTGCTGATTCCTCTTGTAGGACAGTTGTGATTCTGCAGATGAAATATGTTGGCAGCATTTGATTCGAATCTCTAGACGGATTTTCTTGTCTCGTTTTGATCCTTAATTATTTGGTGGAAACTCATTGGTGAGTCCTTGTTTGATTTCTTGAAATTATGATCGATCACAAACAAGTAAAACTCACGAATGTTTCCTTTCATTCATGCACATTACCTATACGATGAATTGTCTAAGACAGCTAGAATATTCGAACTGGATACAGAGAAGCTGGTGTCGGACTCAGCAGGAAGCTCAGAGTTCAGGTATATCTCTGCATTCATCACTACATTAGGTTGGAGTGATTTTTCTACTGGTCAAGAGAACCATTGGATATGTGCAACTCTGAACAGGCCGTGTCCAGGGACTGTTCCGTGTCTGACACCGTGTTAGGGACACTGTGTCGAGTCTTTATAGAACATACCGTAAGTATCCTAAGTGCAGGTTGTTCGTTGGTGACAATGGTGTCGGAATGGAAGACAAGGTTACTGGCTTTTGCTGTTAGAGTTTAAAATTGAATTGTGTGACCGTTAGATATCTAGATTTGGTTTCAAATTAGTTAGTGTGTAAAGCCTTGGTCCATGTTGGGGTTGTTTAGATCACAAAGGAGGGTTAGTAGTTGTATTTGATAATAGTTTTTGAAATGAAAGAAGACAAGGGTTGAACAGTATTGGCTGAGCACTTACAAGGACTATGGTTAAGTGGTATACAATAGGTTCAGTAGGTTTGTTATTAATAAATATGGATAGTTATGAAGCATTAGTAAGGTAAGGAAATAATTAGAAATTCTCTACTTCTATGTTCCCTATTTTATGTGATCTAGAAGACTTGGACAAAACCCTAGGAAGAGGCAAGTACATGTACTCAGTATTACCATCATTGTATGCATTGCACGCACATTATCTCATGTCATTATTTCACTTGTTCTTGATCGATTGCTTGTATTGTTTTTCGTATCGGGTGGGGGACGTTCTAACACAAGTGATTGACTAATATTGGACAAATATTGCCTGATAGCATACACTGTATGTCTGATGTCCATTTCGTGTGTGAATGATAGCATTGTCGTCAGACATGCCTGATTATTGCGTGACTGATAGCATTGTCGTCAGACATGCCTGATTATTGATTGACTGATAGCATATTCTATATGCCCGATTACATATTATTCCCCACATGTTGACAACATCCAATTGCATATGTATACGTAGCTAGTGCATATTTTATTCACATTACTTCTCTGTCTTTCAGTTATATTTTGATATATCGTTCCGTTGATCTTCATGATAAGTTTTATTGAGTTATATTGTGCTTTGCTCCTTTCCTGACTGGATCGTTGATTACGGGTGAGATGGATCTTTAGATTGTCATGGCTGGCATTAGAGCCCACTTGACATTGAGATTTCATGTATAGGAGATTGATTGAGTGTATTTGATTAGATGTTGTTGTTGTAGCATTTATCTTTTACCGACTTTGTACCCGGTCATTCATGTATAAGCTTGTAATAATTGTATAGTTATCTGTAATGACTAGTGTAGATTCCGAGATTAGATGCTGTGATGAGATTATTCTTGTTATTGATAACTAGATGACTCACTACCGCTGTCAACGACAGTGTAGGCCGGGCATGCATCGGCCCGTACCCGATTATTCGGGAGCGGGGTGTGACAACTACCGATGCTTTCCATCATTGCAGCTTATCACATCAGTAACCGGTTGCAAATCGTCCTAAAGATGTTCCCCTACAAGACTAATCATTCCTCCGAGGCCGAACAGTTTCGGTGCCCCGAGATTAACTCGTTCGATGGAAATCACTCACCCATGTACAGGCTACATACTCAAGTCCATTTGACCATGCAATACGTGTCTAACTCATATAACCAAACATAGTCTGAGTCCAAAACTCAGAATTTACATCATCTTACATTTATCACATTCTTTCTTTCGATGTTTCGTCGCCTTAATTCAATATCCAAGTGAACGACCCGAAGGTCCCAAACAATTCAAGGCAGCATGCTATATTTGACACTATCGTGAGATTTGTGCCACAACTGCTTACTTGACAAACGAATTATATCTTTAAATGTGCTAGACTTACATTTTTTTCCCCTCCGACTAGTCCACTGAGGCACGCCTTGATAGAGCATTCAATGTTCTATAACTCGTGCACTAAGGCACTCGCATCGATATATTCTTTTAATGTTCTAAGCTTCTAATTCGTGCACAAAGGCACAAACGACTCATGCACTGAGGCACTCGCTAATATAATTATCACATGTTCTTATGGCTTATGCACCGAGGCACTCATCGTTGCAGTATTTCGATGTTCATTAGCAACTCGTACATTTGATGCATATTTAAATTCAATTGTTCCATCTTAACGTCCGACATGCACTACGATTTCTCTCAATCGAGCTACGCCCGTGAATTTAATAGGTTAACTTAGCATACAACGGTACATTTTAATTAGGCATGACGGAGTAGGAAAGGAGGTCAAAGTCCTCCCACCTTATGCTGATATGCCTTATCGTTTCGTCGAGACGATGTGACTCGACTTCATAACTTTGTTGTATGGCCAACTCTTTTGACTTGCCATTTGAGCTCTTTGTGCTCCATTGAACTACTTGACTGATTCGGCCTACCGTTCCCATGCCTCATTCCGTTGCGAGGCAATGCTTTGGTTCTGCGGACACCATTGCAAATAAGGCACAAGATCGACAGCTTATAATTTAGCATAAAATCTTAGCATGTACACGAAACCAACTAAAATCAATACTTATTCGAATCAGACTTATGCTTTGCATCGCTTCGATTTATAGATCTTCGAACCGACTCAATGCTTTCTCTTTCGGGACAACGTAACTCTTGTAACGATTCGACTCGATGTGTTCTTTGGGTCAACGCAACTCTTTGAGTCAAAAATCCATCGTAATGCACCATGCGGAGTGGGGGCATTACAGGGGACAGACGACTTTGAAGTTGGGGTAGGCACATCAGTGGCTTATGGAAGAAACAACGCAAGACCTGCCACAACAATGGCAGGGGACACATGCGGGATTGGTGGAGGACATACTGTCGATAGGGGGTATGAATTGTGTGGGGCAACGAAAGGGGAAGGAACTGACGGTTGTTCCAGGAGAAGGTTGGTAGAGATATGTCGAGGAGGGCTGGAATCGATGAACACTACAATGCATTATGTGGCATCTAATCAAGTGGAGGGTGGATTAAGGGATGCATTTACTACGGAATAGATTACAGAGATGACAGAATATTGGAAAAATGCAATTATCATATATGTCCTCTGTGATAAACCATTCTATGGTCAAATTCAGGATTTCGCTGCTGGGGTGTGTGGCGCCCTAAGGGAAGCATGGAATTTTTTGCTAGGGAGGAGGGATTTTTTTTTGTAAAATTCGACATGAGGGAGGATGTTGATCGCATTCTACAGGGTGGTCCTTGGACATTCAACGTACGGCTTATTATTCTAAGGAAATGGTAGACGAGGTCCAAATGTGAACGTGATCTTCTCTCATCAGTGCCTGCATCTCTTTCCAGGGCTTCCGATATCATATTGAAATTCTTTCATGCTTTCGAAACTAGCAAGTTTGATTGGGAAGGAGATGATGCTACTCTCAATCAATCTAGACTACTATATGCGAGGATATTTGTTGAGATAGAAGCAGGTAAATCACTTCCAAGGATACTCGAATATAAGGTTCCTACGAGTGAGGTATACACCCAACATGTGGAGTATGAATGGATTCCTCCTCTATGCAGTGGTTGCACGTGTTTTGGACACCTAACTCATCATTGCAAAATCGGTGAGGAGGTGGAGGGACATTGCACAAAAGGTTCGAATGATGTGAGGGTATATAGTTGCAAGTCAGACAAGCGGTCAATGTGTGTAAGCCTACTTCCCGATTTTTGAAAATTTTCTATTCATTTTATTTTAGTTTTAAATATTTTTCGAGTTAGAAATTTATATTTATTTTATTTATTATATAGATATTTTTTGTGTTGGAAAATATTTTATAATTGAAAAAGTAATGATATATCTATATTTTTTTGAATGGCAAAAATATTTACTAGTTTATTTTTATATAATATAGTTCTAGAATTAATTGACCTAATATTATCATTTATTTTATAATTTGAATTTAAAAAATATTTTTTAATTTATTATGATAATATCGAATATTATTATGTTATTAGGGTAATCAATTATTTGACTAAGATTAGAATTAAGGTAGTTTTGAAATTATATGATTTTTTTAAATAAACGGGATGATTGAGTTATCCATGGAAATTCAAAAAAGATTTATTTCAATAGATTTATTTCAATATTCATTTCTTTCTAATCTTTGAATTTACATATTTGCCACATCTTAGAGAGCAAACTTACTTGTCTATATAAGTCATTTTAAGATTTCTTTTCCCAAGCCAACCATCCTCCTATGTAGGACTAGTTCTTATCTATATAGCAGTCGACTTAATTTAACTTGCTACATGATCCATTTATGGATCTATACATACGGCATATACAACTTATCTATATCAACCAACTCTCAGCTATTTTTCATAGGGATTAAACTAAACAATTTATATTCCTACTCCTATCTATATGCCCTTATATATAAAATATACATAAAAAACACTATCCTTCCTTCTCCTATATAATGTACATTCGGAGTCGACCACTCCATGCCTCCTTGTTCTCTTCATGTTATATTCTTTAATTTAAATAAGAAACCATCACGCGACTGCTGCACCGTTCGACCAACCCATGTTCTCCTCCCTCCAGAGACCTCCTCCGTCGACTGCGACCAGCAGGAAACCGCTCCTCCATGCGATGTCAAGCAAGTTTCCTACGCAGAGCCCCCAACAAAGCTATTTCTGAGCACTCGACAGAGTCTACCGACGGCATGCACGACGCAAAATGCATCCCACGACCGTCCCCGCAGCTCGACCGCCACCACCCCCTCTTCCCCCTGCCCATATACACCGCTGCCACCCTTAGCAACACCACCGCCACCACCGTTAAACACCATTGTCACAGCCTGAACCCGAATATTCGAGCACGAGTACGTGGGCCACGCCTAGCCTACCCCGTAGTATCGATGGTAGAACGCTGCTAAGTACCCAGAAAAATATTTGAACAGTTCTATGATCTATTAAACAACATGTACTCAAATCACACACAACTAAAGAAGGTATGAAAGAAAGACAACAATAGAAATTATAAAATGATCATACATATCAAGAAAATGTATCGGAGACATATCCGATAAACAAGTCATAAATCTAGATAAAGAATATGGCCTAGAGTCTCCAGAGGTCAACTCACGATCAAAGGTACATCGTGATCTGTCATCAAAAATGTCCAGGTGTAGGGCATAACATTACCTAAAAAATAGTTATCAAGTCAGGATTGGAGCGAAGTACATTTCTAATAACAGTTCCAGTAAATGATATGGGCTATATAACAGTAAATAGAGGGAATATACAAGAATGAGTAAAGTGTACATGAATGTAACATGGCATGGGTAAAACTATAAACAAGAACAAAAGCACGCAAAATAGGTTATATCATGTACAAGAGTCAAGAATCCATAATATCTATGTGAGTGAGTATTAGCTTCAATATGTGATCGGCTTAGAAACTTGCACGGGAATTTATGGCCTGGTTAATCATACGTGCGGTGTATGATCAATATTCACAAGAAACAAGACTTGCACAAGGAGGGTATGATCACATATCAACACTAACACTCCTCGCCCCCAACTAGTATAGTGGATCCAACCATGGTACGTTACGACACGGGATGCTAGAAGAATGTAACAAGTCTTCTAGAGAATCAGAGTCCATACAAGTACAAGAACAACAACGAGACTTGCACACGATACACCAAGATATACAAGAAATAACATCTCATGACGGGATCTAAAAACTACCAATCCATGTAATAAATGTGTCAAGAGCTTATGGACATCTACACAAAATACAGAAAATATAGAAAATACCATAAACATAAAATTATCAGAGAATGTACTCGCCTCAAATCAGTTTGAGTCGACGTGCATGACACAAACGTGTCGGCACGGATTAGGTATTGATGCTATGCTCCACAAGATGGTTCCAAACGATGGCACATGCGGTTCCAATGAGTCCAGAATAGTCCAAATAGTTTAGTTTGGTATCTAGGAGCCCAAAATCAGAGTTGCACGATTATCGAGTCAAAAAATAGAAAATGACTATAATAGTCGCGACTTATGAATTAAGAAAAAACATAACTAAATACATATATCTATTTTTAAAAATTATCTATAATACTTAGAAACTACATTTTGTTGATCACAATACCATAATACCAAGTGAGTAATAATAATAATAATAATAATAATAATAATAATAATAATAATAATAATAATAACAACAACAGTAATTACTAAAATAAGAATAAGAATAATACAATGCATTTACATTTATATATATAAAAATATATATATATAACATATATACATATATACAATTGTACCTACTCTAAAATTCCTGCCCATTGTTAATGGATAACAAAATTAGATAAAAAGTTTACTAATAGGCTCAAGCCCAAATTAAACTAGACACAACCAACAGATTGTCTCAAACCAAACCCTAACTCAAATATTATACCAAACACCAAATATTAAATTATCTATTTTTTCATACAGCCCATAGCCAACTAATTATAACAAAGCCCAAAATAATTATAAAATCTTTTAATAATCTTAAAACCCATATCATTTTATCATGAAATCAAGGCCCAGGGAAAACCGGCACGCGAACAGCTCATTCCACTTAGAATAAACCTAATTCCAAATCATTAGCCATATTAATAATACTAATAATATTAAAATAAAAATCTGATTACTTAATAGTATACGTCGAAGGGGGGTCTTCTGCTGAGATTCACTCATGCTAAACCCTTAATTTCATTAATACCTAAGTTCATTATAACCTAAAATATGGGAATCATACAGCTTATCTTTCCCATCATTCATTCCCCGTTTCCCGACTTTTATAGAGAGATGAGAAAAACAAGAGAGAGAAGGGAAGTGAGATCGAGAGAGAAAGAAGGGGGTCTCACCCAAGGGTCTCATCGGCGTACGACTCACGCGGAGGTGCCAGCACTACGGTGCGGTGCACCACTAGGGTTTGGTGGCGCAGACGTTGCAGGGCTCAACAGCTGGAGCACGGGCGGCGTCGAATCTATGCGTTGGCGGCCCAGATCCGACGGCAGGGAAGGCTGTGGACGTGATCGTGGTGGTGGATCCGATGTGCGGAGAGGTCGACGAGGTTCGTGATGGTGGCAGACGGTCGTGGTAGTGCTGGGAGGATGATGATGGCTCGGGGTGGTGTGGTGAAGCTGCCCGTATTATGGAGGAATGGTAAAGGGCTGAGGATGGTGGTGGCGAGCAGGGAGGGGTCACGGCGGTGGCTCACTGGTCAGGTGAGCGTTGGCTGCCCTTTTCCTTTTTTTCCTTTTTTGTGTAATTGTGGTGGTGGTCGGCGGTAAAGGAGGTGGTGTTTGTGACTGGTGTTGGCCAGGAGGAGTGGTGGTGTCGTGGTGGTAGTGTAGATGGCGTTGTGGCGGTAGCGGCGGTAGCGGTAGTAATCGGTTGTGGTGAAGTGGGTCGGCACTAATGGTAGCGAGTCGGGGCAGGAGTTGGTGGGGGTGGAGGTGGTAGCGCCGGGGTTGCGCTGGAGTTTTGTTGGTGGTCGGGAATGACAGAATGGTGGCAGCACCGGGGTAGCGTCAGCCACAGAGCGGTGGTTGGGGGTGGAGGTGCTCCTCTGACTTGGAAAGAGGATAGTGTTGGCGGCTAAAGTGTGTGTAGTATTTTAGGGGTTAGGAAATTACTTGTAAAATATTGGGGAGTCCCCAATATTTATAGGGTAGAGTTGGAACACAAATGGTAGAATTGTAATTGTAATAGATGTAGGAAAATAGTAGAAAATACTAACAACTAACAACTAACACTAATACTAACAATAACTGCTAATAATTAATTAATTAATACTAATTAATCACTAGCTAATTACAATTTAGCTACTACTACCAATTACTAACTAAAATCGAAGTCGTAGCCCACAATCCAAGCCTAAGACTTGGTAGGTCAAAATGGACTAATCCACGATCCAAATCCTAACTTGGTAGGCTAGAACTAGGACCGAAATGGTCTTAGTCCGATACGAGGGGAAAATATAATGATTACAATCATTATAAACTTAGGATTAAAATAAAATAATAAGGTCTATGTAATTAAAAATAATATTTTGACAACTCATTTCTTATATAAAAGTAAATATTTGTAACTTGTAGATTTTCAAAGAAATAAACAGAAAGTTCAATTAGGATAAAACTCACATAAAATAGTTTTACAAAACCAATGGCCCAACAAAAGTACCGATAGCATATTACGATCGAAAAATATTCTCAATATTAAAATTCATGATTTTTAAATATTTAGATTCAGTTAACGGAGGTTACAAATCTACCCTCCTTAAAAAAATTTCGTTCTCAAAATTTAAGGCTGGCAGAAGGATCAAAACACGATAGAGAGTTTAGTTAATAACTTAGGTACGATCAAGGGATGATGGCTTTGACACGATCAAGATAATCAATTCAAAATCACATGGGCACGACTAATAATTTTTGCACGATAAACTAAAATATGGACAATATTATTTAGGCACGATTTAGAAAATAAATTCAAGTCATTTAGGCACGATCTCAGTCACGGCTAGAAGAATCGAAGGTATATTCAAAATTCAAGTATAGAATGATTCAGTAGAGTCTGGCCTGATGAAAATCAGATTCAAAATCGCATAGGCACGATCAAGATCAAAACTTAGTTATGACCAAAGATAAAATTTTGGGCACAATCAAAATTCGAAGTCAAGTTCATATAGGCAAAATTAGAATCTCAGGATCACAATTTTAGTCGTAAATGACAATAAGAGCTCTGACGTGATTAAGACCTTGAAAATGACTTAAAGTAACTTAGGCACGAGTTAGGATAGAGCTACTAAAAATAATCAAACCTAGGCATGATTAGAAATAATCTAAGCACGAGCAATACTAGATTCAAAAATTAGGCATGAACAAAAGTTGTTCAAATCTGATCAGAATCCAAGTTTTTGGCACAACTATATTTATAATCAAATCATATAGCTGTGATCGAAGATCAAAAACTTTAGGCACAATTATGTGGTAAAATTAATACGTATAGTCACGATTATTGAAATCAAGGTCGTTTAGTCATGCTAGGTCATCTAGACACGACCAAACATAAAAATTCAAGTATAATCAGGAATATATGAAATCAAATCATTGTTAGAATAAAACTTAGGCATTATTGTGAATTAAATCGAAGTTTTAGGCATAGATGATAATGGCATTGAAAATACGATCAGGATTTTAAATTCGGACAAGAACGGAGATAAGGTCAATCTAATCCCGATTAAAACATGATCTAGACACGATGAAGAATAAAAATCAAAAATATGGGCATGACCAATAATAGAATTGAAATCCAAGTCACGGTCGAATTAAAATCACTTGATTATAGTCAAGAATCAAGAAGGTCGGAGCGATAAAGGAGATGACCATAGTCGATTTGTCACGATCAAAGTGGATCAAAATTTAGCGATATTGAAATTTAAAGAATGATTCAAGGATAGCAAAAATCAATTCTCTTCTTCTAGGATGGGAAAATCAAAAGTTAGGATTACATAAGGAAGTCAACGTAATCTTCTCACTCTACTTCGACTAATACCAGATTATATGATCATCATTTCTAATTATGCCTTTATCTTACAAGTCCAGATATACTACTACAAAAATTGGGATCTTCAATCATGAAAATCAAACCCTTATAATACCATTACCATAAATCATAATTTTCAGTCATGAAGATTGAACCCTTCTATAAATGCTAAAGGGTTGACTTTTATTCCAAATGCACAACTCATGAAGCATACTCTTGTTACTACTCATGAAGCATACTCTTGTTAGAACTCCTCATAATAATCAAATCTAATGCCACCACTAAATTATAAAAATTCATTCTCCATTATTAGAAAAATCCCCCTTCATATTTTCTTCAACTTATACCTTCAAATATTATCCTTCTTAAATTGGGAAGTCCCACAAAAGTCTTTAAACTTTTTCTATAATTCAAAAACCTTGTGTCCTACTAGTTCTTAATCATTCTCCTACCAATCCCTTTACTCAATTTCGTATTATCGTCTAATGTAGTTATAGTCTTCTTTCCAGTATTTAGAATTCTAATTAAGAGAATCTTTTGAACGTAATCATTTTCAAATTGATACTACCGGTCTCTTAATTTTGTTTCCATTCTCAGTCATAACATTCTCCCACTCTCATGTTAGTTCCTTACAATACCCGATATTTAATACCACATTGATACACCTAGTTAATAGTATTACTCTCAATAATACTCATTAATACTAAACTAATACGCTACACATATCGCTTATTACTCACCAGTCCTGATACATCCCGGACACTTGCATCCTCTTGACACCCTTGGTACACAGTCACTATTTTTATAACTATACTGGTCGTATGCTTGATACTCTAGGATATCAACTTGTAACTATACTCCGACACAACCTATCTATAAGTTACTAAGCTATACACTATCCAAGAAGCTGCCTCGAAACAAATGAAGATGAGGTCCCATGAGGAACTGAACTAGAGGAACTAAAAATATCCTTATCCTGAGCTATTAGAGTAATAGAACATAACTCAAGGATAACAAGGAAGAATGATATGGATGATATGTTAAGAACCAATTTAAGATATGATCTGATAAGCATACATTTCTATCCGAAATTATGTTACCCAGAATTCTTGCCACGCTAGTAAGCATAGCTGCGATAAACGATAGAGCCCATAACTAAGGTATATATATATCCTATAATCATGTTATCTAGAATTCTCACCACGCCAACCGGTATGGCTGCGAGAAACTCTAAATTCCATAACTAAGATAAGTATACCCCAAATCAGGCTCTATATTTTTATAATGCCCGCTAGTATGGATGCGATAAACTCTAGACTCCATACCTAAGACAGACATTTATCTTTTACACTATACTGATGAAATATGTCATCAGAGTATACCTTAGTTTATTCCATAAAATTTATTTCGATACAAAATCAAAGTCACTAATGAACACCAAAGTTCAATCAATGAACAAAAAAGGGTAGACGGAAACAAGTGGAAACATATTTCGAGATAAGATTTAGAGTAAGATTCTCAGGGGTCATCCCTAGAATCTATCAAGAGATCCTAATATATGATTGAGTACCAAATCTCCTAAAATATCCTATGACTCAAAAATCCTAATTCCAGGGCAGGCTCACAGTAGTACGGATAAGACTAAGTACTATCACGACTTTATACTAGTTGCGAAGACTGACATGCATGGTGTAGGTCCTAAAAATCAAGTTGCACCCATCAATAAAGTCATAAAAATCAAGAAATGCATCATTCAATTGAATTGCGCAGGAGACGGATTGCGCACATTCTCGATTGTGCAGGCTGAACTGCGCACTCATCCAAGTGCACAAGCTGACGTGGCTTCGTCATCATTACCTGACAGAGAATCAGATCTTCTGACAGCTGACAGCACGGAGAACGAGGAAACTATTCGTTTATCGTGCAGCACAGCGCTCGAGGACAGCTGTACATGCAGCGCAATCTGCCTGTAGCGTAATCCAGCCCAGCGCGGTCCATCCTCGCGCAATCCGAAGCCAGCGCAATTCAGGTGGCGTGCTCTATCAATACAACTGACAAAGTACACGTGGCCTTCATGCCATCAATGACTCATTATGTGGTAACTGTCTGTACACGATCATGCATAATTTAATCAAATAATGCCATGTGTCTAATACAGTTGGCCCACGATCAAGCAACTGCCAGCGCAGTCTGATGTCTGCGCGGTCCAATACAGCGCAATCCATCTTGTGCAGTCTAGAATAACTAAAAAGTTGTTATTTCCAGAACTCTATAAATAGAGTTTCAAGTCTTCATTCCAGGGGATCAGACATAAAAAAGTTCAAAAAACTCAGAGAGTTCAGGAGTTCTTGTCCAAGTGCCCAAGTGCTGCTGCATTCTTCAGAGGTTATCGCCTTCAACTTCCGAGGCTATCGTCTTCAAAGTTCACATCGTCCAAGGGATAAAGCGATCGTCATCTAGATCGGATTCCAATAGCTGTACTTTTCCAGAATTCTTGTAATCTTCTTTTATAAAGTTTGTTAAAATAAAGATCAACTTTTGTTTTTGCAAACAAAATGGTGACTTTGCTGGGGACGACTTTCTCCTTCGACGAGGAAGTGATAACTCAATGTGACGTTGCGTCTATCGGAAAGACGAAGAAGACGCTGGTTGTGAAGGTCAACCAGACGGCCTATGAAGCCATGATCAAATCCAGGACCACCCCTCACACTGCAATAACTTCTGCTACGAGCAAAGTGCAGCCAGTGTGGGTCCCCAGGACTGCTACGCAGTCTAATGTTTCTGTTGTTGTACAGTCTGCTCCCAAGACTGCTGCGCAATCTGCTGATTCTGCCACCAAGACTGCTGCGCAGTCTAAGGTCTATGCTGCCAAGACTGTTGCACAATCTGCTGTTGCACAATCTGCCTCAACTGCTCATGCGCAGTCTGCTGTTGCCAGTGCACAAACTACTTCCTATGCTGCCCTGTCAAAGTGCAAGACTCCACTTCCTCTGGCGCAGTTGGCTGCATCTTTGCCTGCACAGTCCACTACTCCAGCAACCAGAGTGCATCCCAAACACTCTGTGGCCAGAACTCCTGATGCGCAAACCACAGTGTCTGTGGCTAGAACCAAAAAGCCATCTGTCAGAACTCATAATGTGCAATCTGTCGGTGCGCCAGCTGTGCTAGCGCAGTCCAAAAGAGACAGCCCTTTGGCTAATCTCTCCTCTTCTCACAGCAAGGAGAAAAGCTCTGCTCTTCTTCACTCTATTGCTCCTGCGCAATCCACTGGGGGTAGTCTTTTGGCTATTCCTCCTCCTCCCCAGAACAAAGGAAAAGGCCCGTTGGTCTTTTCTCAAACTTCCTCGTCCCATGACTTGGAAGACAACAGAGGGAAACGCGCTTTAGCTAACCCTTCTTCACAAAACAAAGGAAAAGGCCCTTTGGTCTTTTCTCAGTCTTCCTCGGTCTTTACCGTAGAAGATCAATTTGAACGTGCCTCGGCACCAGTCAGTACAAGAACTCTTTCAAACAAGGATTCTTCTCTCCATGTCAAAAGAACTTGTACTGATCAAAGAGGTATTCTGCCTACTCCGGTAGCAGAATTCCAAGATCTCCCAACTCTCAAGATATCCCGTTCAAGACAGAGAAAATTGCTGGTGTCTCAAACAAAAACCCTTGGGGGTGAGTTTGCTGATCTAAGAATTATCTCAACAGGTCAACATCGGTGAAACGCAAACAGCCAATGCCGAAGACCAACTAGTATCAGAAACAAACTTCCAGGGTCAAGAATCCAGACACCTATGCCAATGAAATGAGTACTTCCCTGTACACTCAAGGGACAAAATATTTGAAGAACCGGAACCATGTTCCGAATATTGTCAAAGAACACATCCCTCGAACTTTTTCTCATTCCGTTGCTGTTCCTGATCTCCGAGAACATCTCAAGCAAAAATGGGACAACATCGCAACATCCCCAGTGCAACCACTTGGACACCATTGCAATCACAAGGTGGTCATCCAATGTTGTTGCCAGACAAAAAGACGATCTGTCTTCGATCGTCTAAACTTTACAAACTCTGAACATATGTCAGAGGATGAAGATGAAGATGAAGTTTTGTACGCTTCTGTCAACATGACTTCCAGAGACACTGGGGGTAGGAAGTGCTCTAAGCACGGCAAACCTCGCCGTCCCAGCCAGCGGTATTTGGATCTACTCCAAGAATCTTCTGATGGAGTATTCCAACATACCCGATCCCGAAGCCGAGACACAATCGATCAAAGGAATCTTCAAGATCCCTCCGATCATCTTCTTCTTTCTCACTCAGGAGATGATTCTTTCTCCGACTACGATACATACAGCGAAAGTTCGAAACAGACGGTGTCCTCCACTGTACCTAGAGAAGTGACAGCTTATGTTGTCACTGAAGATCTCGATGCTTCTAGTTCAGCTAGTCAAGAACAACGAATAGCTGCGCTAGAATACAAGCTGAAGACAATGGCCAAAATGGTCGCAAGTATGCATTCCATCATTGTGGCCCAGTATACAGTACCACCGACCGTACCTCCTACAAATCCTGGAATCATAGCATCGTCGGTGCCTGTCAATACAGGGCTGGAGGTAGCATCTCCTCAAGTACCTCCTGTATAGATCCAACCTACACCAAGTCAGTCAGGTGCTGGGGGTAGTGCTTATCACGCTGTTCCTTCCCCTAATATTGTGATTCAGCCTGCTTCTTCTACATCATTAGAAGATGCCAATAAAGTTGTCAAACTCCTACGCACTCAGTTCGAGGCCTTCAAAGAGAAAGACAACTTGCAAAGGTTGGGGATCAAGCAACCCTACCCAGTTGAATGGAAGGAAGTCTCATTTCCTCCTAAATACAAAATCCCAACAATCTCGCTGTTTGATGGCAGCACTTCTCCCAGTCAGTTCATTAACCACTTCGAGGTAATGACTGTCCAACTTTAACCAAATGACGCTCTTCTTACCAGAGTATTCGTTGGCTGTTTAGCCGGCGTAGCATACGATTGGTACAGAAGCTTGCCCGATGGTTGTATCACCTCCTTCTCTGGTCTAAAACAAATCTTCTTGGAACGATTCTATGAGGGTATCAACGACATGACCATGTCAGTCCTCAATAAAATCAAACAAAGACACAATGAAATTGCTGAGAGTTTCATTGAAAGGTTTCGTCGAGAAACTTTGAAAATACCTCCAGGGACTCCGGCCGCTGTCACCATAGACATCTGCAAGGCAAATCTTTTGCCTATCATCAGCATGTGGACAGGATCTACTCAGTTCCAAGACTGGCCATCCTTCATTGTCAACGCTAAAGCAGCTGAAGTTAGTACTGACAAATTCAAGCAGCTGGGGGTACAAATGTCTAACCCCGACCGGGATGAATACCAGATATCGAGTGGTGGTAATCGCCAGAACAACCGCAAGGGAAAAGAAACTTTGAACATCAACTTGAAGAACAAAAAATCTTTGGCGGTCAACGTAGCTCCACCTACGTCCACTTCTACTCCTTCAGCACCTCCAGCAAGAGAACCTCGTCCGAAAGTAGAGTATTCCTTTGACGAGATTGACACCGCGAGCATCTTTGATTGCTTTATTAAAAGCAATAAGATCCAACTCCCAGACCCAAAGAAGCCCGATGAAGTCGGTAAGACTGATCATCCTAAGTACTATATTTATCACAGATTCATCGGGCATCCCACTCGAGCATGTTATGTGCTCAAAGGTAAAATTTAGGAGCTCGTCAATGCTGGTGTTGTCACTCTGCAACAAGACGAGAAGACTGTTACCGCAAACATGGTCTCAGTTCAATTCGGTGACTTCCCACCCCAGATGGTACAACATGGTGTCATTCCTATCCCCAAAGCTACTCTTGAGATTGAGAATCTCCCTTCTCCACGAAGTGAAGGTCTCGTCCCCTTGTCTCTTGACAATGGCAAGATTATGTGGATTCATCCGGATCTTGCTTCAGAGTTTGAAGTTTCTTCTTCCTCCAAGAAGAAAGACCGCTCCAAGGGAAAAATAAAGATTTGCAATATGGTGTCTTTTGACCCCATAGTAGATGAAAAAATCCTGCTGGGCACCAGATTAGGGAAAGCCTATCTAAAGGATTACCCCGAAGCTCAGGAGAATCCTGCTTCTTCTTCTTCTGAGCCCGTTCCAGTGCAGCCTGTTTCCACTGAAGATATTTCTTCTGTACCCTCACCGGTTGTAGTACCCATTCCTTCCAAGCCGACGGTCGCTGACAAAGGTAAACAGTAAGTCCGCTTCGACAAACCATTGAAGAAGTCATCTCCTTCTGGACTTGAAAAGCCTTACAACTTTGATATCCTAGCTCAATTAGCCAATACACCAGCCCGGCTGTCAATCTTTGAGCTCTTGCGTCTCTCCAAAGAGACTCGGGAAACTCTGAGTGAGGCTCTCATGCAAGCTGAAACTTGTCTAGCCCTTTTGAAGAAGCCGAAAGCAGAGCCAGTTTCTTGCCTTCATTGTCATAGTGTGTTGGAGTTAATTCCAAATATAACTTTCACACAGGATGACATGCTGATGGAAGACAACAGGCACGACCGTCCTCTTTACTACACAGGATATGTCGACTCGATGAAAGTCGATCGTATTCTGATAGACCCAGGGTCTGCTCTCAACATCATGCCAAAGACAATGTTGGATGCACTGAAGATCCCAGTGCATAGTCTTTCCAGTACAATCACCACCATTCTCGGGTTCAACCAAGGAAGGAGTGAGCCTCTAGGCAAGATTCGCCTAAAACTCCAAATAGACAATCTTCGCACAAAGGTGACCTTCTACATCATTGACAATCATGGTTGTTCTTACAATACTTTGTTGGAAAGACCATTTCTGTATGAACACAACATTGTTCCCTCGACTCTCCATCAATGTTTCAAATATATTGATGACAATGGAGAGGTACAAAAGGAGGTTGCTGATCTCTATCCTTTCAAAGGCATCGAAGCATACCGCAACGATGCTCGTATGTACAAGGATGAATTCATGAAGGTGGTCCTATCTCTGGATACTGAAGAAGAGCAAGAAGCAGTGCCTAATGACACCCTCATCATTCATGTCAAAGGGCGTGTTTCTCGTCCTCAGTCTTCCAAACCACTGGCTATCCACTTGCCAGTCCAGAAGCAACCAACTGATGATGATCAAAGGGAGCTCACCTCTTCTGAGCCACTTGTTATCGACTTACGTCGTAACAAGAAAAAAAGGCAGCTCACTTCTTCTGAGCCACTTGTTATCGATTTAACTCATAACAAGGACAAAAGGGAGCTCACCTCCTCTGAGCTGCTTGTTATCGACCTCCGTCGTAGCAAAGCCAATCCTCCTCCACGTTCTTCTTCTCCCCCTCTTGTAATCAATCTGACCAAGTCTGCTAAGGCTAAAGGTCCTGTTGTAAATACAGATGTACAAATTAATGAAAAAGCATCTAATTTCCAGTATACTGATATCATTTATCATGCTAAGTGCTATTTGGATATGTTAGATAGCTATCAGTCATTTACAATGGGAGTTGTACAGTCTCTTCAAACGGAAGTCTCACTCGAACATCCAAAAGATTCATATCGTATTGTTCCCGTTCGTAAGAAAAGCGAGAGTCCAATACTTTTTAGTAAAGGACCGGAACAACAATTAAGCTATACGGATGATAGCAAAAGTAACGATACGGGGCATTTTCAACTCCGTCGTTATAGTCAACAATCAAAAGACATCATCCGAAAGATGGGTTATGACTTCAAGAATGGCCTTAACTACGGTAAAGGTAGAAGAACTCCTATCCATACAACTGTTCCGAAAGGAAAGTCAGAAATATATTACAGTAAGACCAAAAGAGGTCTCGGATATGCTTCTCCTCCAGTATTATCTCCAGCAGTCTCCGAATCTGATAGTGAGGAGCGCTCTAACTCTTTCGATTCCAGATCATGGGATTCTGACACCAGTATCGGTCAAGTTCATCGATTGACTATATCTTCTAATATGATCTCCGTCGAACTTCCAGAAGGCTATGACGAGGATATTGAAGAAAGTTCTGAAACAGATCCTTGGGCTCAACGAATGGATACCCAATGGAAACTCTGATTCGAACAAAGGAAACCTCCTACTGAAGATCAATTGGTTCAAATTGATATAGGGGAAAGCGGGTCACCTCGTCCAATATTCATCAGCAAGAACCTCCCAGAGGCAGATAAACAGGAATTAATTCTTCTTATTAAAAAATACATTAACGTCTTTGCCTGGAGCTATGAAGACATGCCAGGTCTAGATCCCAAAGTTGCTACTCACAAACTGAACATCTTGTCGAATGCAAAACCGGTCAAACAACAACAATGGTGCTTCAAGCCAGAAATGATGGACGCAATCGACGATGAAGTCAAGAAGCTCATTGCTTGCGGCTTTATCCAAGAAGAGCAGCATCCTGATTTGGTAGCCAATGTCGTCCCAGTTCTAAAGAAAATCGATAAAGTTTGAGTCTGCATCGACTTTTGGGATCTTAATGAAGCATGTCCAAAAGATGAATTTCTTCTCCCTATCACGGACGTCATGATCGACAACACCTGTGGGTTCGAAAGAATATCCTTCATGGATGGATTCTCCGGATACAACCAAATTCGGATGAATCCTGAAGATAAAAAACACACTTCTTTCCGCACTCCTCGCGGAGTCTATTGCTACACTGTAATGCCATTCGGTCTCAAGAACGCTGGTGCAACTTATCAACGAGCTATGAGTACCATCTTTCGAGGTCATTTGCACAAGACTGTCGAATGCTACGTTGATGATATTGCTGTCAAAAGTCGTCTGAAAGAAGATCACATCCAAGATTTGAGAACAATCTTCAATCTAATGCGCCAACATCAGTTGAAAATGATTCCCACCAAGTCATTCTTGGGTGTCTCTAGTGGTAAATTTCTCGGCTTCGTCATTACCTCTAAAGGTATACACGTGGATCCCGAGAAGATCAAAGCCATTCAAGAGATGCGTCCTCAACGCAACCTAAAAGAGCTACAAGGATTCCAAGGTCGACTTACGTACATCAGGAGATTCATTTCGAACCTGTCTGGACGCTGCAGACCATTTACTCAACTAATGAAGAAAGGTATATCTTTCATTTGGACTGAAGAATGTCAACGAGCATTTGATGACATAAAGCGATATCTCATGAACCCACCAGTCTTGGTGCCACCAATCTCAGGCATACCATTCTTAATGTATGTCTGTGCCATGGACCATTCATTGGGTGCTTTACTTGCCCAAAAGAACAAAGAAGGCCATGAACAGGCCACTTACTACCTTAGTCGTACTATGATTGGTGCTGAACACCGTTATAGTTCGGTCGAAAAAGAATGTCTAGCTCTTATGTTTGATGTTCAAAAGATAAGGCATTACATCATTGGACAAACTATTCATGTCATATCCCGAGTTAATCCTCTTCGGGTACTAATGAAGAAGCCTAGCACACTCAATTCTCGACTAGCTACATGGGCCATTCTGCTAGTCCAATATGACATGGTCTATGTTCCTCAAAAATCTGTCAAAGGTCAAGCGCTGGCGGATTTCTTAGCAGCTCATCCTGTTCAAGAGACGTCCAAACTCTATGATGAAATTCCAGATGAGACTTTAGAATCAAATATAATCTCTGAAGAATTTCCTACTTGGCGTCTATTCTTTGACGGTGCATCCAGGATTGGACCCAATGGTGCCATTGTCGCAGGAGTCGGAGTTATTCTCGTTTCTCCGAACGGGTCAGCAATTCAAAGAGCTTACTCCCTAGACGAACCTTGCTCCAATAATGTAGCAGAGTACAATGCTCTACTCATCGGCCTTCAGCTAGCTAAACAACTAGACGTCGAATATCTTGAAGTCTATGGTGACTCCAAGCTGGTTGTTAATCAAGTTAGAGGAACCTATGAAGTTCGCCATCAAGAACTAGTGCCTTACTTTGAAGCGGCAGTCAACATGGCTACATCATTCAAAGCCTTCTTCATCGAATATGTACGCCGAGCTTGCAATACTGAGGCAGATGCTTTGGCTAATCTTGCAGCAGTCTTAGCCATCCCTATCAAAAGACAACAGGTGGTGGTCATCTCTAATCGGGAATTGCTTTGCGTTAAAAACAATCATAATATTGGTTCAGTAATCTTACTGAAGTCAATGTTATCAGTGAAGATTGGAGAACTCCTTTCATCGACTTCGTAGTTCATGACATACTTCCTGAAGATCCTAAGGAGGCTACGAGTATTCGTCGACGATCTCTACGATTCTACTACAATCAGACCACCAAAACTCTCTATCGGCGGATTTATGATGGCTTACTATTGCGCTGCCTTGCTGGTGATGAAGCGAAGCAAGTATTATGTAAAGCTCATGACGGTATTTGCGGAGCACATCAAACCGGTCCTAAGTTACAGGATCGCATCCGACGTATGGGTTACTATTGGCCCTCTATGGTATCAGATACCATCGAATATGCAAGAAAATGTCGTGCTTGTCAAATCTATGCAGATTTCATCCATCACCTATCAGAATTCCTGCATCCGACTGCCGCTTCATGGCCTTTTGAAGCTTGGGGCATGGACATTATAGGTCCCATCAATCCTCCTTCTTCTAGAGGACATCGGTTCATCCTGGCAATAACCGATTACTTCTCCAAGTGGACTGAAGCTATACCTTTAGATGAAGTCAAGACCAGTAGTGTCATCAACTTCGTCAAATACCATGTCATCTATAGATTTGGTGTACCTTGAAGGATCATACATGACAATGGACCACAATTCATCAGTAAGAAATTTACAAGGTTCTGTGATGATCATAGGATTGACAATGTCGCTTCGACAGCCTACAATCCTGCTGCTAATGGCTTAGCTAAAGCTTTCAACATGACTATCATCAAGCTCCTCAAGAAGTTTGTATCCACTAACAAATGAAACTGGAGTGAAAAGCTTGGAGAATGTCTTTGGGCCTACCGTACTACGGTCCGCAACCCTACAGGTTGTACACCCTTCTCTTTGGTATACGGCTGTGAAGCAGTTTTACCCTTGGAACTTCAAATTCCATCCTTAAGGATTGCCATTGCTAATGAGCTTACTACAGAGAACAATGACCTTCTCCGACTTCAAGAATTATAAGTGCTTGACGAGAAGCGATTAATGGCTCAACAGCATATGGAGTTATACCAAGCTCGCATCTCGAAGACTTTCAATCGCAAAGTTAAAGTCAGAGCCTTTCAGCAAGGGGAGCTCGTTCTAACAGTCAGACGTCCTATGATTATGACTCATTCAAGTAAAGGCAAATTTGACGCGAAGTGGGAAGGGCCTTACATTGTCCGCAAAGTCTTTTCAAATGGAGCTTATCAACTCACAGAACTAGACGGTCGAATTGTAATGATGCCTATCAATGGCAAGTTCCTTAAAAAGTACTATATATGAATGTAACAGGGATTTTATGTAAATATGATCAGACAGTTCATAAATAAAGTTTGATTTTTATTTCATCATAAATGATGTTACATAATATTAAGGAAGGTCATTATCATCCTTCTTAACATTGGGACGTGGGCCACTGCCATCCTTATCAAAGACATAATCGGCAAAAGAGCTGAGAACATCCTTGCTCGAACCTACCAGGAACTTGCAAGCAGCCATCCTCATGGCCTCTTCTTCTTTCGTCGTCCCGGGTTCAAGCAGGAAGTCCTGGATGTCCCTTGGTGGCTTGGGTACAGACGAACCTCTGCCTGCTTCTGTCTGTTTTGGCTGGTAGGGATTGGCGGGACGTTCTTCCGGGAGTCCTTCAACCTTTGGGGCGATTTCAACCTGCTTGGATGCATCTCCAGACGACATCTTTATGTTGAAAAGTGGAAATGATCATTCCTTCCAGATTTCTGTTCTATTTATAGGCAGAGATTCTTAAAACAATGAAGCGACACATCCATTCGACGGTTCACCCGTTCATTACCATCATTCGACGGTTCACCCGTTCATTACCATCATTCGACGGTTCACCCGTTCATTATCATCGTTCGACGGTTTACCCGTTCATTATCATCATTTGACAGTTCACCCGTTCATTATCATCATTCGACGGTTCACCCGTTCATTACTATCATTCGACGGTTTACCCGTTCATTTTCATCATTTGACGGTTCACCCGTTCATTATCATCATTCGACGGTTCACCCGTTCATTACATTCATCTGACGGTTCACCCGTTCATCACATTCATCTGACGGTTCACCCGTTCATCATTTTCATCCAACGTTTCATTCGTTTATCACACTCATCCAACAGTTCATACATTCACCTACGGTTCACCCGTTCATTCCATCCCTTTGATGTTTCGCCCGTTCATCATAATCATTCATTTGATGGTTCGTCCGTTCATTATCCGACGGTTTACCCGTTCATTCCACATTATCCGACGGTTTACCCGTTCATCATCCGACGGTTCGCCCGTTCATCATAATCACTCATCTGACGGTCTATCCATTCATCCCGACAATTCATTTCGTTCATATCAGCAATTTGTCATCTTTGATTAAGTTATCTATTGAAATAATGGTATTCGACAAATTATATTCTACCACGGCCATATTACCTCTGAGTAGATATAATTGAATATGATTATTTATCAACATAAAGAAATATATCATGTCTTGCACCTCTGAATATATTTTCTATCGCTATTATTTATATCTGAATAAGATATGCAATAAATAATAGAGCCATAAAAAATGTCTTTTTATTGATCAAAATTTAAGACATTATAAAGATTCATATTGCAAAATAAGAAGATACAAGAAATCTTTCTAGTTGGCCGGCGGTGTCATAAAGCTGGTTATCTGATGCTTCAAAATTTGTAGTCGCTCTTCACGAGATTCTATTACTCGATTCCTAGCTTCTTCCATCCCAGATTTTTCATTAAAGGTTGGCAGAGTTACCATTCTGCGAGTAATTTCAGGTTGATGAGCCGCAGCATATTCATCTCATTCTTGAGTTAGGACATCAAGTTGTTGAATTGCAGTTTGATATTGGGTAACCTCATCTTCCAGCTCTTCCTGAAGACGGGTAATTTTCGCTCGCAATTCAGCAACTCTTCTTTCTTTCGCTCTAGCAACAGATGCCACTGTTTCTACTTTGGAGTTGTACTCAGCGGACTTGGCAGTGAAAGTATCCAAGAGAATTTGGAAATTAACTTTCTCAACCGCGGCCTCTTGAGACATCCGTTCAAATTCAGCTTGTACCAAAGGCTCTACTTCTCCCTTATTTAGCTCTTTGTAGCTCTTAACTGAGGTCTCTAGCTCATCTAATATGTGATCAAGAAAAGTAGCCTGAGCCTCGTCACCTTGATCGTGGATGGCATTAACCAAGTAAGAGGTTGGACCTCTAACCGTGGAGAAATCATCCTCTTTCTTCTCCATTATCCTATTTATTAAAGGCCCCAACGAATCAAAGAAGAACTTGGTAAATGAGTTGATGACAAATTGATTGGTAGCCAAAGCACCAGGAGTAGCAGCTACTCATGTTGATGATGAAGCGGCAGGACGTTCAGTCTCTTGTACTTGGACGGAGGGCTCTTTAAATAAGGGAACTAAAGTAGAGCTGGTTGCTCCTCCCGGTTGCTCTTCTGCAAAATTAAACATTATCATTTTGTCGGTCATTGGCAACTGTCAAAGATGATCAAAAGTGAAAACAGTCTTACCATGGCTTGGTCCAGTGATAATACGGTTATCTGTTGGCACAGATTCTAATCTAGCAGAAGTAACCTCAGACATAACTGCCTGACTACTGCCTGCTTCGGAGCCACATGACAAATGATGACTGTTGCTAGCTATTATCGTTACAGGCACTATATCCATGCACACTGGAGGAGCTGGGGAAGTCTCAGTTTCTGCATGGATCAAAGATAGAATGGTCAGCTATTAATCTATGAAAAGAAGATTAATAAAATCATGCAATACCTTTGGGATCGACAGTAGAAGTTTCCTTCCGGGCCACTTCCTCATCTGCAATCTTTTCTGGAGATACCAGCACCTCAGCATCCTTTTCAGGATCCAGGGTGTCATCAGAGGCTTTGGGAGATATATGGACTTCCATGTCCTCTTCAGGATTCTGTGTATCATCAACAGCCTCTGATGATGTACTCTCCTCACTTTTATTATCCTCAAGAGCTTCCTCGCTGGCAGCTGCAGCGACATTATCAACATCATCTTGCAGACGGAAGTCGTAATCATTTAATGCCTCAATCATTAGACGATCCTCTTCTTCTCGGATGGTTCCTGGTGTGACAGGAAGCTGAGTCGTGTCTACCGCTGGTGAAGGAGATCGTGTAGCTTCATCTTCTCTAGGCTCTGCAGCCTCCTCTATCTGTTCAGCTTTCTCTCTCTGTTCAGTCTCCTTTCGCTGTTCTGGACTAGGCTCAGAGACAGGAGTAGGAGATGACATAGTAATTCCAGCAGCAGCATTCACCACCACGGAGGACAGGACCTTCTTTCTTTTTCTAATAGCCAACTTCTTTCTATGAAGAGGCCTTTCTGGGCTCTCCACATCTACTACGTCAACTGACTTTGGAATAGAAGTCGGCGTGGCTGCTTCTTCTCGTTGGATTGACTCGGCCAGCTGTCGAGATTGTGATCTAGTAGTAACCTTCTCTGGTTGATCCAAAATAAGTTTCTTCTTTGCAGCTGGGGAAGAAGGTTCGTCAATCCTTCTTTTTCTCTCCCTGGCCGGAGACTTAACAACTTTCAAAGAAATTTTCAATGGTTGATTGACTTCCTCAGGGAAGTTTGCTTCCCTTGAGGCTTCCAATGGATCATCCACCAGTTCATACTGCTCATCATTATTTGGAGCTAGTATAGCAGTGGCTCCCTTCTTCAGACGCGTCGCCGTCGCGAAGCTATCCACCAGATTGAAATTCTTGGCAAAAGTATTCGCTGCTGTATAAAAGAGCGAATATGTATATAACATTCTAGGGCCATTATCATTCTTGTTTGGCATCGAGAACACTGTCCTTGTGTCTCGAGCGTTGTAGTAGGCCCATGCTCTGGCACCATCAATCAGATACCCCTTTCCTTGTAGGCAAGTTATAGCGTTGCCTACATGGAACTGGTCGTAACCAAAGTGACGGACGAAGCAGCTTGGCAGATATGGTTCCAGATAACACTCCTCTTCAAATCTATATACCAAGTGGGACGGCCTGATCGTTCTTAGCCATTCAAATGCTGATCGATCCAAAGGTTGCCTCCCGAGGTCAACTAAATTTGTCGACATATGTTCATAACCAGCTGGAGGGACAAAGCAGTAAAAATTCCATCCCTTCCCAAGGTTCAGGGCACGTCTGCAGTCCTTCAGACTAATGTATATCCACTTGCTCTGGGAGAATCTACGCAAAAAGCTACCACCGACTGCTCCCATGTCGGGGTTCATCAAAGACGGATGGTGCAGAAGCAACCATCCGAATAGATAGGTGTAAGGCAACTCCAGTCGAGGGAAGTTCCCCTTTTCACCCTTCCATTTGATCATGGAGTCAACATACAGACGAAGACCTGCATTTACTCTACAGGTCATCGCTGATAGCAAATCCATCCGGTAGCCGAAGACTAACCGGACGGCAGCAAAGAGTACACCGCGGTGGAAGCGGTCCACGGCGCTTGCTCCAGGCACGATGAATTGACGGAGCCAGTATGTCAAGAATCCTGCCAGCTGTGCTTCTCTTGACATGGACCTGTAGCCCATTCTTATAAAGCTTTCAACAAAATCTTCGGTCTTGAGCGGAGGGTATTGGTGTTCATCATTAACTCTGATATCCATTCTCTTATTCTCTTCCATCAGTCTTATTACTTCATTGTGACTGAGGGATTAGAAGAAAGTTGGGTTGCATGAGTCATGATCTTCAGTCTTTTTCTCAATGATATGATTAAGAAAAAGATACGGCAACCACTTCGATGAATAACAGGTGCCAGAAGAGCCACTCTTGTAATACAGGGAGCATATGTTGTAATGGCACAATAATTCGTCGAAGATAGCCATTTTTGTATTTTCCCGACGTAGTCTATCTAACTCGTCGTTTGTGGGAACATACTCCTCATAAGGGAAGTCTCCCGTTGGTAGACACGAGATATACTTCATCTCATGGAGGGCCAATCCCATCTCCCCGTAGGGCGTCATGAACGTCCCTGTCCTATGGTTATACCTCTCTGCCAAGGACAAAAACAGATGAGGGTTTGGATGGAAGCCATACACGGTAGCATATACTGCATTATAAAGTTCGATCTCTTTAAGTTTATCTTCAAACTGAGCCAATACCCAGTTGGCTATGCAGTTCCACCTCCTGTTCTCCGGGTTCACCAGACCGGTCAGCCGGATGTCCTGATCCGGGTATCTACCTTTAACTTTTGCATACTCATTAGCAAAGATTGGTGTCCTCACAGGCAGCAGTAAAGAAGAGTTCTCTGGAGGGATACAGCCTGGCTTCAACCCTCTGAGTAAAGTACTGTGTCGCTCAGAAGAGCTATAGAACATGTCTCTATTGTTTGGGCCTTTCTTGACACAGATCTTTCCTGTCCTTGCATGTTGAAGGGGAGTAATATCCCAGTCCATCCTTCTGGGATGGCTTGCATGAGCATATCGTGCCAAAGGGAGGCATCTAGCAATGTCCGGTAGCAGGATCAGTTTCTCCTTCCTTTGGAAAGTTCTCTGCTCAACGCGGGGCCTTGGTTGAGAACTCTTGTCAATGGCTTCGCCGAATAAGATGGTTTCTTGTGGGTGATGGCGTCAGCAGACTGCAGGGGCTGTCCATTCATCAGACTTAACAAAGTCTCATTGTCCTGAGCAACCAAGATAGCTTGGCGAGAGGATGGCAGAGCATATTATGGAAAGAGTACATGGGATAAATCTTCTTTAAATTTCGGCTCAACAAGGGTCCATGTGAATATTTCATACTCAGGGTCCTCTCTGATGTTAACTGCATCAAATAGAAAAAACAGAATTCAGTACAAGTAAAGATTCTGTCCAAAAATTAGCAGATTGCGTAAGCATCAGATTGCACAAGCGTCAGATTGCACAACAATAGCTTCTATGCGCAAAACTATCCAGTGGCGTCAACTCATCCATTTGCGCAAGCCATCAGATTGCGCTGAATAACTTACGCAAAGCATCAGTTTGCGCTGGATAGCCTTGCGCAAAT
Organism: Iris pallida; assembly: GCA_029216955.1. Classification (NCBI taxonomy): domain Eukaryota; kingdom Viridiplantae; phylum Streptophyta; class Magnoliopsida; order Asparagales; family Iridaceae; genus Iris; species Iris pallida. The sequence continues at coordinate 13,712,471 of JANAVB010031216.1, read as the reverse complement.
CAGCAGACTGCGCTGACTTTTGCCAGCGCGTTCTAACCAATTGCGCAAGAAAATAGTCTTCATAAAAATGAAGATTATTGGTTTTTTGCAACCAAAACCCTAAACAGGATGGCACAGTATAACCAAATCTCTAAAAAGAGACAGGTTCAAAGGATCAACAATGTCGAAGAACCCTAAAAAGGATTTTTCGATCGGTCGTTTACCTCGCATTGCTGGATGTGCAACTTCATGACGAGAAGGGCACGACGCAGCACGAGCCGAAGACTCGGCGGGAGCCTTGCCTTTCTCAGCGGCGGAGCGCTTTGGAGCCATTAAGGTTGATGAAGAAGAAGAAGGAGAATCGAGAGAGCTCGAGAAATTCTTTCTTTCAAATGATTAGAAGCAAGTAAAGAATGACAGAGAAGAGAAAGGGAACTATTTATAGTTTTCGAGAATGAACAGACTCCTCAGATTGTGCCGGATAAACAGGAGCTAATTCCTTCGATGGCGCAGACAGGTCATCATATGTGCAACTTGATTTTCAAATCAAAATTCAAAGTATTTCGAAGCTTTGACAATTTTTTAAACTTCGAAAACTTTGAAGGGGGTCTTGTAGGTCCTAAAAATCAAGTTGCACCCATCAACAAAGTCATAAAAATCAAGAAATGCATCATTCAATTGAATTGTGCAGGAGACGGATTGTGCACATTCTCGATTGCGCAGGCTGAACTGCGCACTCATCCAAGTGCGCAAGCTGACGTGGCTTCGTCATCATTACTTGACAGAGAATCAGATCTTCTGACAGCTGACAGCATGAAGAACGAGGAAACTGTTCGTTTATCGTACAGCACAGCGCTCGAGGACAGCTGTACATGCATCGCAATCTGCCTGCAGCACAATCTAGCCCAGCGCGGTCCATCCTCGCGCAATCCGAAGCCAGCGCAATTCAGGTGGCGCACTCCATCAATACAACTGACAAAGTACACGTGGCCTTCATGCCATCAATGACTCATTACGTGGTAACCGTCTGTACACGATCATGCGTATTTCAATCAAATAATGCCATGTGTCCAATACAGTTGGCCCACGATCAAGCAACTGCCAACGCAGTCTGATGTCTGTGCGGTCCAATGCAGCGCAATCCATCTTACGCAGTCTAGAATAACTAAAAAGTAGTTATTTCCAGAACTCTATAAATAGAGTTTCAAGTCTTCATTCCAGGGGATCAGACATAAAAAAGTTCAGAAAAATCAGAGAGTTCTGGAGTTCTTGGCCAAGTGCCCAAGTGCTGCTGCATTCTTCAGAGGTTATCGCCTTCAACTTTCGAGGCTATCGTCTTCAAAGTTCACATCGTCCAAGGGATAAAGCGATCGTCATCTAGATCGAATTCCTATTGTTGTACTTTCCCAGAATTCTTGTAATTTTCTTTTACAAAGTTTGTTGAAATAAAGATCAACTTTTGTTTTTGCAAACACATGGGCCACCATAAAAATGTGTCATGGCCCACACCTAAATATTCGGGCACGAGTACGTAGGCCACGCCCAGCCTACGTCGTAGTATCGACGGTAGAACGCTGCCAAGTACCCAGTAAAATATTTCAACAGTTATATGATTCATTAAACAACATGTACTCAAATCACATACAACTACAAAAGATATGAAAGAAAGATAACAATAAAATTTATAAAATGATCATACATATCAAAAAAAATGTATCGGAGAGATATTCGATGAACAAGTCATAAATCTAGATAAAAAACCTAGAGTCTCCAGAGGTCAACTCACGATTAAAGGTACATCGATATTTTTCATCAAGAATGTCTAGGGTGTGGGGCATAACATCACCAAAAAAATAGTTATCCAGTCAGGATTGGAGTAAAGTACATTTCTAATAACAGTTCCTATAAATGATATGGGCTATGTAACATTAAATAGAGAGAATATACAAGAATGAGTAAAGTATACATGAATGTAACATGACATGGGTAAAACTGTAAACAAGAACAAGAGTAGGCAGAATAGGTTATATCATGTACAATAGTCAAAAATCTATAATATCTATGTGAGTGAGTACTAGCTTCAACATGTGATCGACTTTGGAACTTGCAAGGGAATTTATGGCCTAGTTAATCATACGTGCAGTGTATGATTAACATTCACAAGAACCAAGACTTGCATAAGGAGGGTATGATCACATATCTACACTAACACTCCCCGCCCCCAAGTAGCATAGTGGATCCAACCATGGTATGTTACGACACAAGATGCTAGAAGAAGGTAGTAAGTCTTCTCGAGAATCAGCGTCCATACAAGTACAAAAACAAAAATGAGACTTGCACAAGATACACCAGGATATACAAGGAATAATATCTCATGACGGGATCCAGAAAATACTAATCCGTGTAATAAATGTATCAAGAGCTTATGGATATCTGCACTAAATACATGAAACATAGAAAATACCATAAATGTGAAATTATCATAGAATATACTCGTCTCAATTCAGTTGGAGTCGACGTGCATGACATAAATGTGTCAGCACAGATTAGGTAACAATGCTATGCTCCACAAGATGGTCCCAACCGACGGCATATACGGTTCCATTGAGTCGGAAATAGTCCAAATAACCTAGTTTGGTATATAGGAGCCCAAAATCTGAATTGGCACGATTATCGAATGAAAAAAATAGGAAACGACTATAATAATCGCGACTTATGATTTAAGGAAAAAAGCATAACTAAATACATATATCTATTTTATAAATTATCTATAATACTTAGAAACTACATTTTGTTGATCACAATATTTCTATACAATATTTGAAGGCCTGGGAATTATTATTATTATTATTATTATTATTATTATTATTATTATTATTATTATTATTATTATTATTATATATATATATATATATAACCCAAACTTTATTCATGATAAAGGCACAAAATACCGAAGCCTTTACAAGTAAGCGCAAAAGAAGGACATCAGCCAAAAGAAACAAAAGACAATCTCTCGCTCACCGACCCAAAAACAAGTCAACTGAGCAAGGAGTGCCAAAAACCTACCCGAGAGTGCTTTCAGAGTCTGCTGACTTTGTGAATCTGTCTAAGAACCTCCCAGGTGAGTTGATTGGCGTTGTATTGGTGGCCCTCGTATTTATACTTCTTACGATTCTTCTAAATAACCAACGTGATGGCGGCTGCAACGATCTGAAGCACGTGGTCGACACTTTCTAAGGAGGCAAGAAGATCGTTGAAGCCCCCTCAACTAGTTTCCGTCCGCAACGCTGGGGCAGAGCAGTGCAAACCATCTCAGCCAGCTCGCCAGAGTAAAGAATGTGGTCGACTGTTTCAGGCTATCTCTCCGAGCAGCAATGACAAGCCTGAAAAATTATACGAGAATTTATGGCCTGGTTAATCATATGTGCGGTATATGATCAACATTCACAAGAAACAAGACTTACACAAAGAAGGTATGATCACATATCTACACTAACACTCCCCGCCCCCAACTGTTATTGTGGATCTACGACATTACGACACGGGATGCTAGAAGAAGGTAGCAAGTCTTCTCGAGAATCAGTGTCCATACAAGTGCAAGAACAAAAACGAGACTTCAACAATATATATATATATATTTTTATATCTATATATATTTTATATATATAAGTATTACAAAAAATATATATTAATATATATATAGATATAAAAAAATATATATATAGATATAGATATAAAAATATATATATAGATATAAAATATATATATATATATATATATATATATATATATATATATATATATATATATATATATATATATATATATATATATATACCTCTTGAAAAAAAAAAAAATATATATATATATATATATATATATATATATATATATATATATATATATATATATATATATATATATATATATATATATATATATATACCTCTTGAAAATATAGGAAATCGTTCTAGCACTAAATCTCAATTTTGTCAAATAGAATTTTAGGCTAAAACTAAATAATAATATTTTTAGAAATATTATTATATATTTTATATAATAAAATATTACCATAATACCAAGTGAGTAATAATAATAATAACAATCACAAAAATAAGAATAATAATACATTGCATTTACATTTATATATATAAACAAAATATATATAACATACTTACGTATATACAATTGTACTTACTCTAAAAGTCTTGCCCATTGTTAACGGATAAAAAAATTAGGTAAAAATTTACTAATGGGCTCAATCCCAAATTAAACTAGACACAACCAACAGATTGTCCCAAACCAAACCCTAACTCAAATATTATACCAAACACCAAATATTAAATTATCTAAATTTTTTTCATACAGCCTATATCCAACTAATTATAACAAAGCCTAAAATAATTATAAAATCTTTTAATAATCTTAAAACCCATTTCAATTTATCCCGAAATCAAGGCCCAGACCCAACCTACGAACAACTCATTCCACATAGATTAAACCTAAATCATAAATCATTAGACATATTAATAATATTAATAATAATAAAATAAAAATCTAATTACTTAACAGTATAAGTTGAAAGGGGGGGTCTTCTACTGCGATTCACTCATGCTAACCCCCTAATTTCATTAATCCCTAAGTCCATTATAACCTAAAAGATGGGAATCATACAGCTTCTTTACTATCGTTCATTCCCTATTTCCCGACTTACACAGAGAGGAGAAGAGAACAAGAGAGAGAAGGGAAGTGAGATCAAGAGGGAATGAAGGGGGGTCTCATCCAAGGGTCTCGTCGGCGTGTGACTCAGGCAGAGGTGCCAGCACTGTGGGGCAGCGCACCACTGGGGTGCGGTGGTACCGACGCTGCGGGGCTCGACGGATGGAGCACGGGCGACGACAGATTTGTGCGTTGGTGGCCCAGATCCGGCGACGATGAAGGCGGTAGACGTGGTCGTGGTGGTGGATCCAATGTGGCGTGAGGTCGACGAGGCAGAGATGGGTTCGTGATTGTGGCGAATGGTTGTAGTGGTACTGGAAGGACGATGATATTTCGGGGTGATGCGGTGAAGCTGCCCCTAGTGTGGAGGAACGGTGAAGGGCAGAGGATAGTGGGGCCGAGCAGGGAGGGGTCACGACGGTGGCTCACCGGTCAGGTGAGCATTGGCGGTCCTTTCCCTTTATTTTCTCTTTTTTGTATGATTGTGGTACTGGCAAGCGGTGAAGGAGGTGGTGTTGGTGGCTGGTGTTGGACAGAAGGAGTGGCGATGTCGTAGTGGTAGTTTAAATAGCATTGTGGAGGTAGCGCTAGTAATCGGTTGAGGTGGAGCAGGTCCGGGATCAGGGTAGCGGGTCGGGGCCGGAGTTGTCGGGGGTGGAGGTGGCAGCGCTGGGGTGGCGCTGGAGTTTTATTGGTGGTTGGGAATGGCAGAATGGTGGCGACGCCGGGGTAGCGTCGGCCACAGAGCGATGGTTGGGGGTAGAGGTGCTGCTCTGACTTGGGAAGAGGATGGTGTTGGCGGCTATAATGTGTGTAGGGTTTGAGGGTTTAGGAAATTGCTTGTGAAGTATTAGGGAGTCCCTAAAATTTATATAGTTGAGTAGGAAACCCTAATGGCATAATTGTAATTATAATAGATATAGAAAAATAGTGGAAAACACGATAGAGGGATCAAAACACGATAGAGTGTTTAGTTGATACCTTAGGTACGAACAAGGGACGATGAGTTTGACATGATCAAGATAACCAATACAAAATCACTTGGGCACGACTAATAATTTTGGCACGATAAACTAAAATATTGACAATATTATTTAGGCATGATTTAGAAAATAAATTCAAATCATTTAGGCACGATCTCAGTCACGGCTAGGAGAATCGAAGGTAGAATAAAATTCAATAATAGAATGATTCAGTAGATTCTGGCCTGATGAAAATCAGATTCAAAATTGCACAGGCACGATCAATATCAAAACATAGTTATGACTAAAGACAAAATTTTGGGCACAATCAAAATTCGAAGTCAAGGTCTTATAGGCACGATTAGAATCTTAGGATCACAATTTTAGTAGTGAATGACAATAAGAGCTCTGACGCGATTAAGACCTTGAAAATGTTTGAAGTCACTTAGGCACGAGTTAGGATAGAGCTACAAGAAATAATCAAACCTAGGCATGATTAGGAATAATCTAAGCACGGACAATACTAGATTTGAAAATTAGGCATGAATAAAAGTTGTTTAGATCTGATCAGAATCCAAATTTTTGGCACAACAATATTTATAATCAAATCATAGAGCCGTGATCGAAGATCAAAAACTTTAGGCACGATTATGTGGTAAAATTAATACGTATAGTCACAATTATTGAAATCAAGGTCGTTTAGTCGTGCTAGGTCATCTAGATATGACCAAACATGAAAATTCAGGTATAATCAGGAATAGAATGAAATGAAATCATGGTTAGAACAAAACTTAGGCATTATTGTAAATTAAATCAAAGTTTTAGGCATAGATGATAATGTCATTGAAAACATGATCAGGATTTTAAATTCTGACACGATCGGGGACAAGGTCAATATAATCTTGATTAAAACATAATCTAGACACGTTGAAAAATAAAAATCAAAATATGGGCATGAGAAATAATAGGATTAAAATCCAAGTCATGGTCGAATTAAAATTACTTGATTATAGTCAAGAATCAAGAAGGTCGCCGCAATAAAGGAGATGACCATAGTCGATTTGTCACGATCAAAGTGGATTAATATTTAGCGATATTGAAATTTAAAGAACGATTCAAGGATTGGGGAAATCAATTCTCTTCTACTAGGGCCCAAAGCCCAATTTATGAATGGCTTATAAGCTAAATTGCATCAAATTATCCCAAACAACGAGACACGCCGTTCCATAAAGTTCAGAATAGTCCAAATAGTCCATCTTGATATATAGAAGTCCAAATTTTGGAGTCAGCACGAGAATTGAGGAAAAAAATGAATTGATTAGTTATGATCGTGATTTGATTAAAATAGCTAAAAAATGAATGATTAAGGAACAAAATCAAATACGATCAGAAAGTATTTAGAATTAGTATAGAGGCTAGGGCTAAATATTAACTTGTAATACAAGCCCTTAACCATATTTGTTAATATATCCAGGGCCCAAAGCCCAATTTATTAAATCAAAACAATTAATATATTTATTGGGTTTAAACCCAACTGATTATTTGTAGGACCAATGTCAATTTTATCAAAGAAAACCCTCTAGGACTAAAGTCCAAAATTAAATAAACATTTGCCAAAGGTCCGATTTGGCTTTATTTTACTAATATAGGGCTAGAAGCCCAATTTATCTATTAATCTAATAGTGTAGGGCTAGAAGCCCATTTATTAGAAAAAAAATACTATTAGTTCTAAAGTTCAAATATATATAGATGGCCCAAGTAAATGTTGGCCCAAAACCATAATAGGTCCAACTAAATAAATTTTTCAATAAATTCTTAAGAGCCCAATAATTATGGCACAACCCAATAAAAGTATTTTTAATGGGCTAAAGCCCATTCCAAGTAAAATATAACTAAAACATTTTAGAAGAAATCCAAATAGGCTCAGCCTACATTTAAACCATTAATTCAAACTTAAATAGCCAAAGCCTGGCCCAACAAATTGGGCTCAGTCCAGTATATTTAAAACAATTTCATAAAATATCCACTGCTCAAATTCAATGGCTCAAGCCCATTTTACAGGGCTCAACCCACATCCAATTTGATCTATTTATCAAGTCCCATCTTAGTATATATAGAATAATATACTATGGGCTAAGGCCTGAAGGCCCAATATAAAATTTAACATTTCAAAAGAATCAAAGGGCATAAGTCCTGGCCTAGATCAAGATGGGCTAAGTCCTGAAGTTTAAATAAAAAAAATTTCTTACTGGGCTCTGAGCCCAGCCCAACGTTCGCTGGGCTCAGGCCCAGTCCAATTGGAGCCCCTTGTTCTTATATACAGTAGAGAGAGAGGAGAGAACAGAGTGAATGAGAAATTGGGAGAGAGAAAAGACACAAAGGATAAGAAGAACGAGAGGGAAGAAAGGAAGAAAATTGAAAGAGACAGAGAGAGAGAGACAGAGAGAGAGAGAGACTCGAGAGAGGGTTTGGAAGAGGAAGCTCACCACTGTGGCGGAGTGCGGCACGACAAAGATGGGGGTAGATCTGGCTGCGACGGCTCTGGGCTGGGCTTAGTAGCATGGACGGTGGGGCAGTGCTGATGCAGCAGTCGAAAGAGTGAGTTGGGGGATGAGAAGCCCGACGACGGCACGTAAGCGTTGAGGCGGTAGATCTTGGTCGAGCAGTTGATGGGGTACTGAGTCGGCGGTCGCGCATGGAGGCACTCTAGCTGGGTCCGGGCCGAAGAATAGTTAGTGGTGGCGGATCTGAAGTGGCGGTGGTAATGGTTGGGTCATGGTGGGTGTAAAAAGTGGTTCGACAAAAATGGTGGCGAAGGTGGGTGGTCGCGGCGGAGTCAGGACAGGGGTAGGTGAAGCCGGTGGCAATTATGGCTGTACGACGGTGTGTGATGGTGGTGAAGTCGTGGAGTGGCCAGAATGGAGGAGGTAGGGTAGTAGGGTCAGGTGGAGCTTGGTGGTACAAAGGATGGTTGGGTGGTGGTTGGCCGGGGAGTGGGTGTGTGTGTGTTGTGTTGCTTGCCGGTGGGTAGCGACGGGTTGGCCGGGCGGAGATAAGATGGTGGTGAAGATGGCAAGGGATTGGCAGTGGTGACTTGGTAGTTTGGGTGGTTGCACGGAGGCGAAGGGGCGGTAGGTACTATTGGTGTCTCCAGCTAGGTGGCCGGATATTTGACTTGATGGCACTGTGGTGGTGGGACAAGATGGAGACAGGGGGTTTGGTCACAACGGATGGCCGGAGCTTGGCCAGATAGAGGGAAGAAAGATGGAGAGAAATTAATTGATGTAATGATTGTTGTAGTTATTTGTGTGTTTCTGGGAATGGGGAACGTCCCATTTATAGGTGTGCCATTCATGGCAAAAGTATAAATAATGAGAATAATGGGGGCATGAGTGTGGATGAGGTGGTTAGAAGAAGCTTTTAAAGATTTCTAATCATAACTAATCACATGATTAGTTAGCAACAAATAATTAGTTAGCTAATAAGTAATTAGCTAGCTAATGCATTAATTAGGATAATTCACAATTATGACCCATATGCCATGGATCATGGCTAAATTTATGGGCTTTATCTTATTCGTGAATTTAGTCATGACCAAATAAATCATGCCATAGAAAATCATGGCTAAGGATTTAAATCAAGCAATGATTTAGAAATAAATATAAAAAAATGGCATTCGAAAATCTCCAAAAAAAATCCCAGATATTTGGAAAAAGATTTTATAAATTATGAAAAAAATTCGAAGTCAGATACAAGGGGTTACATTTGGTATAGGATAATTCGGAGTGGACGCTACTACTTTTTACCGAGGTTGGGAATGCAGCTGGTAGGTCAGCATAGGTGGATATGCATGAGACGGATCTTGACAGCCCCAGATGTCAAGACCAATGGTGGGCATGGGATACTACAAGTAATTAATGTCTAGTATTACTTAGAATGTACAAGGTACATGGATCGATAGATGGAGGAAGATTAATGAGGAGTTACGGAGAAGCAAATTCTCTATTTGTGCATTACTCGAGACTAAAATCAAGTCAGATAAGATTCTAGCTCGCAAAAGTTTGGGGAAATAGGATCATGTGCATAATCTTCACTTAATATGGTGCGGATATGGGTTCGATGGGGGCAAAAGCTATTGGAAAGGTCAGGTACTATGTAACTTAGAACAAATTATTGCTATTACTCTCAACAATAAAGGGGGTTTTTGACTTGTCTTGTACGATATATAGGCATAATGATCGGAGGCTTAAGGAAATTTTATGGTACGATATTACAGCTGTTAGCCATATGGTTGAGGGGACTATAGGTATGCTTATGTTCGTTATGTGAGATTTTAATGTTCTTTTATACGGGTATGAAAAAAGTAACGGTAGAAGAGTTTCTGATATCGTACTCCATGACTTTCAGAGATGTTTGATGAAGTCGGGTTGGGAGGTTTAGAACGAGTAGGACATATATGGACCTAAAACAACAAAGATGTGCAGAACCAGGTTGTATGCCAATTGGATTGAGCCCTGGGGAATAGATTATGGTATGATAAATTCCCCAACATAGTACAGTAGTGTTGGCAGCTGGGACCAGTGATTGTTCTCCGATTCGACTTAATTTTTATCAGCAGGAGACAAGAAGTCGGCGACCATTCAGGTATAATAATGCCTAGCACCTTATGGAGGGGTATGCAACTATTGTTCGTACAGGATTACATGAGGCAATGGACGGAAATCCCCAGTTCAGGGTTGTTAGACGCCTGAAGGCGGTCAAATGAGGGTTAAAGGAGAGGAATAAAGGCAGGCCGAAGGCGGGACTTAAGACAAAGGAGTCAGACCTCATAGAGGTGCAATGCCTCCTTCAAGCTGACACGTTGAAGCCTTTTATAGCTGCTCGAAAGAGAGAGAGCTCGGACATGAGGTGGAACGTTTGTGAAATACTAAGGAGATCCAATTAGCTTAACGAGCCAAATGCTTGTGGCTTCGAGAAGGAGAAAGATGCACAACTTTTTTCTATAATATCATTCGGGCGGGTCAACATCATAATAACCTCAGCAAACTTCTTTATAGCAATGGTGGAGAGATTGCATCTCCAACGGATATCCAATCAGAAGGAATCGGGTATTATTCTGCCTTGTACAATCAAGATGATTATTTGACTATATTTCCTCTTATATTTGCAAGAGGAATGTTATGGACGTGGGTAATGAAGTCTTAATTGTGCCAGTTTTGTTGGAAGAGGTTGAAGACATTGTAATATCTGCAGACCCTAACAAGGCTCCTGGCCCTGACAGATTTAGGAGTAAAATTTTCAAAATTCACTGGCATGAGCTGAAAGAGTCGATTCTGGAGATGGTGAATGACTTCTTCATGCACATACGATTACTAAGGAAAATAAATCATATATTTATTACGTTAGTGCCAAAAAAGGAGGGGGCCACGGCATTTGTAGATTTTTGACCAATTACGTGTTGCAACTTTGTGTTTAAAATTATCACACATCTCATGTGTCACCATATGGAGCTGATTATGCAAGATCTGATATCTAAAACCCAAGCTGCATTTTTTAGAGGTCAAGATATTGCTGAAAATAGTTTACTTGGACATAAAATAGTGCGGAAGTTCAACAAGCCAGGTCGTCCTAAAGCATGTATCAAGTTGATCTGTGAAAAACTTACGACATGGTCAATAGGGATTTCCTATGTCACATTATGCGGGCTATGGGGTTTGTTCATGTGTGGGCAGATCAGATTCTGGAATGTATAACGATGACCACTTTTTCAGTACTTATTCATGGCCAGCCACATGGATTCTTCAGAAGTAATATAGGGCTTCGTAAGGGTGATCCTCTATTCCCCTATTTGTTCATGTTGATTATGGAGTATTTCACATGTATAATGGATATTGCAGTGTGTAAGCAGCAGATTAGGCCATTATTTTGTGAGGTACAATCGCATATTTTATACCTTATTTATACTGATGATTTGCTGGTATTGTTGGTGTCGTCACTCTCAGGACTTGATGCAGTTTCCAATGTGATGGAGGAGTTTGGTTCGATGTCAGGACTATACCTTAATAAAGACAAGAGTAAAGTATACTTTAGTAAATTATATCTAGATAAGAAGAAGCTGGCTGCGAGACTTGGCATTGCTAGAGGAGACCTGCTAGTTAGATATCTGGAAATTCCATTATCAGTTAATTATTCAAGGGAGGCAGAATGTAGCAACATTGTGGAGTTTACTCAAAAACGATTTGAAGAGTGGAAGGCTCAGATGCTTTCATTCGAAGGCAGGATTAAATTAGTTCGGTCTGTTATTCAGTCGATTGTTAACTTTTGGCTTCAATCAATTATGTTACCTGTGCCAACTATCAAAAGAATATAGAGGTTGTGTGCGACCTTTATTTGGAGGGACGGAATACAGGTAATTGGATGGAAGAAACTATGTCGATCATAAGATGAGGGGGAGTTAGTCTCCGTCCTTTGTGGCTGTTGTTCGATATCACAAAAGGTTGAACAAACTTTTTGTTTGTTGAACGTAAAAAGACCTGTGTACAGAAAAGGAAGTCCTAAACAGGATATTCTAAGTACAAGAGGAAGAGTTTCTGGAAATATGTGACGATGGATATCGAGCTCTGCAGCGGCTCCTTTACTCCGTTGATGATCTGACGACGGGTTGAACTTGCTCTGACTTTCTGATGTCTTAGATGGAACTCTAGGGTTACCGATCAAGAGGATGCTTGGAGCTGGAGATTTGACGTTCGGTGGTCTTCTCCCTTTTGTTGAAGGAAAATTCCTTCTATTTATGGAAAGAGAGCACATATGCGATGTGCATTAGGGTTTTGACATATAAAGGAATCTGTCGTCATTGTACGGTACGCACTTCTGCGGCGCTGATACGTGGCAGACATTGAGATTCCCCTTAATCGAGATCTCTGGTGGTTATCAAAATAATCGAAAGAGGAGACACGTGGCGTGTGCCGATTAGCTTGTTCGGATGCAGCTGAGTAAATCTTGGGATTTTATCTCAGATTTGGATTCTGATTGATCATTGTCTAAGATTTAAATCAATTTGATAAGATATGAATCATGATCGATTAACCCCAATCCTATCTTTGAGAGAGTCAGTTTAAGCAAACCTACTTGGTGGGACCATGCTTCCTGTGCCTCTAGTGAGGTCTGAGTACTGCTGTGCTTCTGGGACGACGAATAGACCGTTCTTCTGGAAACAACGGAGCCTCTGTGCTTTCAGGTGACGAGTGGACTATGCTTCGAAGACGACGGAGCCTCTGTGCGTATGAGCAACAAAAAGGTTGTGTTTCGAGCAACAAAGTCACTATGCTTTAGGGCGATGAGTAGGCTTGTGCTTCAGGTTGACGAGATTATTGTGCTTTTGAAGCGGCAGGCGGACTTGTGTTGGATGCAATGGTATCTCCCAAGTCTCTGACGAAAGGTAATTGAGCTTCTGGGTCAGAGCAGAGTGTTGCGCCATTGGAGTTGAGGTGGTATGAAAACATTACCAGTCTATGCCTGAGGTTGGCGCAGGAATGTAGTTGCGCCTCTAGATTGAAGGCCTTGGCTTTGAAGTCTTCTTTTAAAGAGCAATGAATGACCTCTCCTTAATGAATGACTCCCTCTTAATTGCCAGTGTTACTTGGGGAATTTTAAGGGGTCCAAGGATAGTCTAAGACTTAGTCGAATGAACTTTATTTGATAAGGTTCATCGTGCTGAGTCCTAGGTTCATCCCATTAATGTGGAAACTTTGACTGTCGGCCATGTGGCCTACGTTTTGGACCACTCCCACCCTATATAAAGGGGGATTTTCTTCTGAAGAGTCACGTCTTCTTCTTTATCTTATCCATCAACACCATGCTGGATCCAGACTTAGCTTCGAGCGGCCGTTGGCCTTGCCTAAGTCGGATTTTGGTTGAGGATTCCTTCGTTCAAAGGGGCTATGCCTTCATAGAAGAATTGTTGATGAGCCTCGGAACGTGCTATAATGCTTCTCATGAGGAGTTCGAACCTGGGCGACGCCTTGAAGGTCTTGGATGTCGTGACGACCTAGCTTGTGGGTAGATGGCCAACCCGAAGAGCCATAGGTTGTGATCTACCCTGCCCATTCTAGGCTTTACGACCTACTGTACCTTCTGAAAACTCGGGCCAATAGCTGCTTCAGGAAGATGCCCGCTTCAGCCGAGTAGCTGATGCACTTTTGGAGGGTTACGCCCACAAGAAAGTCAGAATATGTTTTAATGGAGATCAATCTTCCAATATGCGTACTAAGAAGAAGGGCACTGCGCTTTGACGAAGACTAAACCCCTTGTTGACTCCTCTAGGCTTTGTTGAATCTGTAATTGATTCTTTATAGAAGAATAGGGTTGGTCCTTTATATGTAGCCTTGATGAATCCGTACTAGACCTTTATAGACATGATAATAAAAGAACTTTTTTCTATATCTTCTGTTTAGTCTTTTTAACACTCTGTCTGCACATTTGTATTATTTGCGCTGTGGTGGAGGAATATTGTCAGCTGAAATTTTTTATGCTTCTACAAGACCCCCTTCAAAATATCTCAAACTTGAGTTAAGCTCGGGATACTTTGAAAAGAAGCATTACCACATGGCTCGAACGTCTGTGCTTGATAATGGGCTGGCGCCACGCCTAGCCTTTGGATTGATTGCCCTGAGCCGTTATTTCATGGGAATGGCCATGACGACTCCTTGGCAAAAAAGTTGTCATGATCCCACTTTTGTCTTCACGTCTTTCGAAGAGTCCTTTTGGATTACAGGATGTTCTATTAGTCTTTGGGCTTTTGCGAGCTGTCGACAAATTGTGTTGGTATTGGAGCCTCTTACTTCTTCGCAGATTTCGTGAATCTTTTTCGAGGGAGTACAGAGTCACGTCTTTCAACTGTCTTCTGCTTGGGTCAGGTCACTTTAATTGCTGCCATTTTCTATGGGAGTTTCGAAGATTTGTGCTTTGGTCTAAATCGTAAGCCTTTGAGTTGATCGATACGTAGCTCACGTTTGGATCATTCACATAGCCTATATAAAGGACTATTTCTCCAAGAGAGGAATCAGCTGCCGTCCTCTATCATGATCCTGTTTGACTCTAACTTAGCTCCTGACGACCCTGAAGTTCGCTTGAGTCGGCCACCGGTTGCAGATCTTTCCGTTCAAAGAAGCTGTAGGAGAACTACTACTGAGTCTCGGGATATCTCCAAGCTTTGGGCGTCATGGGTACCGACAGTGTCTTAGATTTCTTCGAGACCCCGACTCCTGGATTTGGATTTATTGCCAATCCAAGGAATAGCAGGACCTGCTCCCGCAGTTCTGTCGGCCATCTGGAGATGGGGAGTCATGTACTAGCACTTCATCTCGGCTTGGGCCAATAGCTACTTCGGGCGGTAGCTTGCTTTGACAAGGAAGTGATCCGCTTTGTTACTGCCACGATCGCGCTACAGAGAGCTGTGCTGAAGTTTCAGATTCTTGTCTCTGTGTATGTAACTACGCAGAGTCTGTAATAGGTCTTTGTAGCAACATGCTTCTGTATAAAGACTTTTTTGTCTCTTTATTTTTTTTTGTCTTTAACGAGCTCATGTGAAAGGTTTCCTAGCCCTTGATGACCATGACAAGGGGTCATTATAGAAGACATGCCTAACCACAGGTAATATGAACCTAACAGGCATAATCTTTGCTAGGATGTAGAATAACAATTCAGAGGTAGTATGAACATGAACCGTTTTTTAGATAGCCATGATAATCATAGGATCAATCAAGGAGAGGGTGACTACTCAGAGGTAATATGGACGTGAAGGGTGTCACCCCCAGTTTTCAGAAATAGGGGTATTTTTGTCATTTTGCATTTTTGAATATTTTTAAAATTTATTTTATTATTTATGATATTATTTTTGGGTTGAAATTTATTTTATTATATATGATATTGTTTTGGGGTTATTTGAGTCGGGTTCGAATTTCAACTCAATCCGACTTGAAACGGGGACCCGGAGGGTAGTTTGACTCTAGTGGGAACCACACACTAGTTAGACATGGCCCACATAATATTAATTTTAGTCCACATGATATTAATTTTAGTTAGTAGTTAGACTAATTATTTATGGATATGTTTAGTTTAATTAGAGACTTAAAACTAGACTAAATTGACCTCAACCTTTAACCCATTCTTAATTTAAATCAATAGATTAGTGGAGGGCATTTTGGACATTCAAAATGGGGACACCTCACTCTTTTTGGGCAGCCACCTATGGGGGGGATAAGGAGTGAGTCACCATCTCTTCCATTTTATTTTATCCATTCATTTTCTCTCTCTTGTTCTCCCCAAATTTCTAGAGAACAACTCTATTGATTTCATCTCCAAATCCACCATTTCTTCCACCAAATCTTCTTCTCTTCTCCTCTACTCCATAGTTAGAGGGTGCTAGCCAAGTTTGGGAGGATTCGGAGCTCGTTCATGTCCTTTTGGAATCTCTACGTGTCGGTGTCGAGTCGGAAGGCTTTTTCCTTTGAAACTCTCTCCCGGAAGGTATAATCTCTTCTCTAATCCATCCCTACATGCATATAGGAATATTTTGAACCCATAGGAATGACCTCCATGGTTGTATCTCTATTTGTGTCCATTTTGTGTCCATTTGGGGGTCATAGGAGTGTCCTTTGTGTTGTGGTTGTGTCCTAGTGGGAAAAACCCCTATTTTGGACACTTGTATGCATATATATATTGTAGGAATGATTAATTAGTGTTTTAATCTCAGATTTATATTTTTAGAGAGTGGATTGATCTTATTTAGGATGGTTAGAATATGTTTTATTTAGATAGCTATGTTGGCATCCAAGTATTTTGGCCAACATGTGTTTTTTGTCCAAACAACCCAAATTCGTCATAATTTTTATCCACGTTTTTAGTAGCTAGAGCAACTTAGAAATGTAATAACTTTTAGCTCATAACTCCAATTAACCTCCCGTTTTTTTAAAAAAAGCGTATCGAAGTTAGCTTTCCAAATATATATTTTAATAGCCAAATTCGTTCTAGAACTTTCTGTAGAATTATTTGTGTGTCAGCTGTACGAAAGACGAACGCGTTTCGGTGTTTTCGCGATTCCGGGAGCTTCCGGACACGAAAATACGATCCGTTTGAAGTTTCGGAAAGCTAACACGAAGACCTACAACATACTTTAATCCTAGAATTTAGTGAAGGCCCAATTGGTACAGTATTAGTTTTAAGTAGAAGAGTGACTATGCGACGTAGGCATTTTGTGTAACCTATGAGCCTAGTATGGATATCATGTGAATGTAGGTATCATAGATTTTCAAGAATATGTACGATATATATATATATATATATATATATATATATATATATATATATATATATATATATATATATATATATATATATATATATATATTATTGTTATGTAATATATGTTAGTATAGTGTGTGTATTTGAATGAGATAAGGATGTGTGTGGTTAGTGGAGAGAAGTGAGATTGATAGAGGATATGTGCTAGTGTGTGTTTGATGTTGTATAGATGGTAGTGTAGTGTGTGTGTTGTGAAGGTGAGAGAGTTGGGAGGATCATGCCATCCTATTTGACTTGAGGCTAGTGTAGTTTGTTGAGTGATTTGTGTTTTGATTGAGTGGTAGTGTGTTTTTATATAGATGTGTGTAGGTGTGTTAGAAGAGAAGGGTGGTGGATTTGGTATATGTGTTTGTGTGTGTAGTTAGATGGTTAGAGATTGAGAGAATGAGCAGGAAAGCAGCAGAAAAAAGTAGTAAGCAGTAAGCAATAAGCAGTAAGCAGAAAAAAGCAGTAAGCAGAAGCAGTACAGGATGGTTTTTTGGAATTTTTGTGGTCTCGAAACATCCCCTTTTGACCCACCTTAGTCCCAAATAACTACCCGCACTTATCAACCACATTTAGTACTACAAAATCCCTAAGTTAGTGATTGTTTTTAGTGTGTTAGGCGGTTAGTAGGGTAGTGTTTATAGTGGTAGAAAATAAGGTTTGTCAATGTTAGAAAGTATGCCATGTTATGTTATCTTGAGGGTAGTGGTAGATGCTTGAGTTAGTTTTTCAGAAGTTATTTTAGAAGTAGCATTCTAAGTTAGATAGGGGTTAGATAGATAATGTTTGTGAGGGAGAGTGAGTGTGGTTTAGAAGAATGATTTATGTTAGATGTGGTATCTTGATATCTCAATATTACCTTAAGGTAATGTGTAGGAGAGTAACATATTAGAAAAAATAGTTTTGATGCCCAAGAACTCTAGATTTTTTGGTTGGTAAATCCTAGATAGGATAGTATCTAGCTACCCTAAGGAGCCTAGGCTAGTATCTTGAGTATTAGCGGGGTTTTCTTTGTAATGGGCAAGGTATCGGGATTACCTTGGTAAGGATAAATGTAGGTAATAGGGTATAGTTAAGATATTGAGTTTAACTTCTAAGATATAGTTAGAATTAGGTTCTCTTGGTTGGTAATGGTTAGGATTAGTGTCCTTAGACTAGTTTTGACCTCGATTGACCATTTTGACCAAAAGTGAAGAAAAGTCAACCGAAAGTCAAACTTAGCCTATAAGTGACTAGAATTGATCGAAACCAAACCAGAGTTGACCAGTTGACTGAAAGTCAATAGTTAGTCAACATTTGACTAGTTTGACCTAGGGTTGACCCAGGGTTGACTAGAGTTGACCAGAGTTGACCAAGGTTGACCAGTTGACCAAAAGTCAACTGTAAGTCAACCTTTGACCCCGTTTGACCTAGTTTGACTTGGATTGACTCCCCGTGACCTAGTATGAACCAGTATGACCCAGTATGACATAGTTTGACCTAGTACGACTCAGTTTGACCTAGATTGACCTAGTTTTGACTTAGACTTGCATTCATGACTTAAATTAGTTTCCTTTTTCAGTATAAAACCCTGTTTAACTCATAGTATCTCATTTTAGGTCTGTGATTTACTCTGAGCGTCTGTTCACCTTATCAGCTCAGGACCACAGGCGAGTACATTCACTGATAGTTTTTATTGTCTTGATATCTGCTATATCCGATTCAGTTGTAGTGTCTTACTTGATTCTTAGACACGATATTTCACGGACTAGTATATGTCAGATCCCGGCATGAGATGTTATTCCCGAATTACTTGGTATATTGGTACAAGACTCGACTTGTTACTTGTACTTGTATAGACATGGACTTGGGAGTGGGCTGATCACCTATTTTTGAATCTCATGTCATGACGTGTTATGTCCGGATCGTTATACTATTTGGGGATGGAGAGTTATTAGTGGTTGTGTGATCAAAATCCACACTTGTTGCTTCACACTTGTACTCGACACTTGTCCATAGCTACTTGTTCACAACTTTCCATGGTGACCGGCCTTATCTTCATACTTGTTGCTTCACACTTGTTATTTGGTTGTAGCCGGTCAGATGGAAAGCTTGAACATGTTTTCCAAGCCGATCACATGACGCACTAATAATTTAAGGCACCTTTTATATTTATTATCTGTGGTAACTAAGTTCTGTTCGGGAGAAGGGTTACAGCCCCAGTCCTTGTTTGGTTTAGGGGTTGTAACTCGGCTTTCCGAACAGTTCCCAAGTCGCCCTATATACATTCATATCGTCGTCCTTTTCAGTACTCACGCCATGATATATATATTTCCAATTGATTTTGTCTTGTATTTTATTACACTGTCTCTTATAGAATTTATCAATTCATATGAAACTGTTGTTGGTGTTTGTACTTGCTCATTTTCCTGACAGGATACCGTTGACATATTACAGATGATTCTGAGGCAGATTGCCCGACCTATTATGGGGTCGAGTCTGATGGAGTAGACCCGGGCTGTGGTTTATTAGTAGAGCCACTAGACTTTGCTCACCCTGAGTAGTGTAGCTTAGTTAGGTTTGCCTGGCCTACGAGCCAGCTAGTACTTTTTAGACTGTAGTAGTTTTTATATATTATGTAATTCTCTGGGTTGTTTGTGTATAGCTCGGGACTTGTGTGGATCTTGGACTTATTTCCTGTTCTCATCATTTGTATTTTTCTTTCCATACTATCTACCTTAGTTTTACATTTGTGATTGAGACTGTATTGCTATGTCACCTCCATTCGGAGTGTATATACTGTACAGGTACATTTATCTGTTTAGTTGTAGTATTTATAGATGACCTAGACAGCGTTCTACCACCGATGCTGCGGCGTAGGGTGGACGTAACCACGTACTCGTGCCCCTAATCAGGGTGCGGGTCGTGACACATTTTTGTGGTGGCCCATGCAGGTCAGAGTCGCAATTAGTACGATCTCGTAATGGTGCTCGACTTAGAGTACTAATTACGAGCCTGCGACTAGGATATAGGATATGAAAGGAGTTACTCAATAACATTTTAGGAAAATTCTGATCTTTTGATTACCATGACAACTCTTCTTGCATTTGAATTCAATTGTCCTCCTTTGATAATATCTTATCTTGTGCCATATTGATCTCTTGGGTTCAATTCGTCTTCAGGATGCCAGTGACTTGTTTTCAGGCAGTAGCAGAGCAGATAGCAGGTTCTAATCTTTCGATCTCATTTCCGCATTTGCTTTCTTATAAACTGTCTTGAAATTCAATTCCATCTCTTTCTTGATCGTTGGATGAAATTTTGTTCTTGTGATGTGATATTCTTCTGAGATAAGTCGTATAGGCTAGGTCGTCTTAATTATGAGATTTTAGAATCCTCTAGGGTCATGCTAGCAGGCATAGTGAGGACATATAGTCGGATTATGGTCGTATTTCTCGGGTATGGAAATTTAAGATTTTCGCTGCCAAGCATGCGACAATACGAAAATTTTAAATACCATAATTCTAGAGGTATGTACCATAGTCAAGGACTCTGTGATTATCGTAGCCTTGCTCACTGGCATGACGGAGATTCTGAGTATCATGATTTTGGACAGACGCATACGATTATCGAATTGTATAATTTTTTTCTGTGGTTACTTTTTTTAATTTTTGAGGATGATTCCTTTAAGGTGGATAGACTTGTAGCACCTAGTTTCTATTTGAGTATAATTTTAAAATGCTATAATTTTAGTCATTTAATTAATGTCATTTAATTCATGCTTTGATTTTGGAGATTTTAATCATTTTAAATTTTTAAGCCATGACTTGTGATTTTGATGTTTTACTAGTGAAATCCTAGGGACTGTTTGACCTGGAGCCTAACCATGTGATTAGGATACTTTCAGTATTATTTCTGGCCCAAGGATATTTTGGTCATTGGACCTCTTTGATTTATTTTGATATTTTGCATTGGTGATTGCTTGGTTTTAATTTCGAGGACGAAATTTTTTTAAGGTGGATAGATTTGTCACCCCCAGTTTTCAGAAACAGGAGTATTTTTGTCATTTTGCATTTTTGAATACTTTTAAATTTTATTTTATTATTTATGATATTATTTTGGGGTTGAAATTTATTTTATTATTTATGATATTGTTTTGGGGTTATTTGAGTCGGGTTCGAATTTCAACTCAATCCGACTTGAAACGGGGACCCGGGGGATAGTTTGACTCTAGTGGGAACCACACACTAGTTAGACATGGCCCACATGATATTAATTTTAGTCCACATGATATTAATTTTAGTTAGTAGTTAGACTAATTATTTATGGATATGTTTAGTTTAATTAGAGACTTAAAACTAGACTAAATTGACATCAACCTTTAACCCATTCTTAATTTAAATCAAATAGATTAGTGGAGGGCATTTTGGACATTCAAAATGGGGACACCTCACCCTTTTTGGGCAGCCACCTATGGGGGAGATAAGGAGTGAGTCACCATCTCTTCCATTTCATTTTATCCATCCATTTTCTCTCTCTTGTTCTTCCCCAAATTTCTAGAGAACAACTCCATTGATTTTATCTCCAAATCCACCATTTCTTCCACTAAATCTTCTTCTCTTCTCCTCTACTCCATAGTTAGAGGGTGCTAGCCAAGTTTGGGAGGATTCGGAGCTCGTTCGTGTCCTTTTGGAATCTCTACGTGTCGGTGTCGAGTCGGAAGGCTTTTTCCTTTGAAACTCTCTTCCGGAAGGTATAATCTCTTCTCTAATCCATCCCTACATGCATATAGGAATATTTTGAACCCATAGGAATGACCCCCATGGTTGTATCTCCATTTGTGTCCATTTCGTGTCCATTTGGAGGTCATAGGAGTGTCCTTTGTGTTGTGGTTGTGTCCTAGTGGGAAAAACTCCTATTTTGGACACTTGTATGCATATATATATTGTAGGAATGATTAATTAGTGTTTTAATCTCAGATTTATATTTTTAGAGAGTGGATTGATCTTATTTAGGATGGTTAGAATATGTTTTATTTAGATAGCTATGTTGGTATCCAAGTATTTTGGCCTACATGTGTTTTTTTGTCCAAACAACCCAAATTTGTCATAATTTTTATCCACATTTTTAGTAGCTAGAGCAACTTAGAAATGTCATAAGTTTTAGCTCATAACTCCAATTAATCTCTCGTTTTTTTTAGAAGAAGCGTATCGAAGTTAGCTTTCCAAATATATATTTTATTAAGCCAAATTCGTTCTAGAACGTTCTGTAGAATTATTTGAGTGTCAGCTGTACGAAAGACGAACGCGTTTCGGTGTTTTCGCGATTCCGGGAGCTTCCGGACACGAAAATACGATCCGTTTGAAGTTTCGGAAAGCTAACATGAAGACCTACAACATACTTTAATCCTACAATTTAGTGAAGGCCCAATTGGTACAGTATTGGTTTTGAGTAGAAGAGTGACTATGCGACGTAGGCATTTTGTGTAACCTATGAGCCTAGTATGGATATCATGTGAATGTAGGTATCATAGATTTTCAAGAATATGTACGATATAGTACATATATGTATATATATATATATATATATTTTTTAGTACATATATGTATATATATATATATATATATATATATATATATATATATATATATATATATATATATATATTTATTTATTTATTTATAGATATATATATTATTGTTATGTAATATATGTTAGTATAGTGTGTGTGTTTAAATGAGATAAGGATGTGTGTGGTTAGTGAAGAGAAGTGAGATTGATAGAGGATATGTGCTAGTGTGTGTTTGATGTTGTATAGATGGTAGTGTAGTGTGTGTGTTGTGAAGGTGAGAGAGTTGGGAGGATCATGCCATCCTATTTGACTTGAGACTAGTGTAGTTTGTTGAGTGATTTGTGTTTTGATTGAGTGGTAGTGTGTTTGTATATAGTTGTGTGTAGGTGTGTTAAAAGAGAAGGGTGGTAGATTTGGTATATATGTTTGTGTGTGTGGTAAGATGGTTAGAGAGTGAGAGAATGAGCAGAAAAGCAGCAGAAAAAAGTAGTAAGCAGTAAGCAGAAAGCAATAAGCAGTAAGCAGGAAAAAGCAGTAAGCAAAAGCAGTGCAGGATGGTTTTTTGGGATTTTTGTGGTCTTAAAACATCCCCTTTTGACCCACCTTAGCCCCAAATACCTACCCACACTTATCAACCACATTTAGTACTACGAAACCCCTAAGTTAGAGAGTATTTTTAGTGTGTTAGGCGGTTAGTAGGGTAGCGTTTATAGTGGTAGAAAATAAGGTTTGTCAATGTTAGAAAGTATGTCATGTTATGTTATCTTGAGGATAGTGGTAGATGTTTGAGTTAGTTTTTGAGAAGTTATTTTAGAAGTAGCATTCTAAGTTAGATGGGGGTTAGATAGATGATGTTTGTGAGGAAGAGTGAGTGTGGTTTAGAAGAATGAGTTATGTTAGATGTGGTATCTTGATATCTCAATATTACCTTAAGGTAATGTGTAGGAGAGTAACATATTAGAAAAAATAGTTTTGATGCCCAAGAACTCAAGATTTCTTGGTTGGTAAATCCTAGATAGGATAGTATCTAGCTATCGTAAGGAGCCTAGGCTAGTATCTTGAGTATTAGCGGGGTTTCCTTTGTAATGGGCAAGGTATCGAGATTACCTTGGTAAGGATAAATGTAGGTAATAGGGTATAGTTAAGATATTGAGTTTAACTTCTAAGATATAGTTAGAATTAGGTTCTCTTGGTTGGTAATGGTTAGGATTAGTGTCCTTAGACTAGTTTTGACCTCGGTTGACCATTTTGACCAAAAGTCAACAAAAGTCAACCGAAAGTCAAACTTAGCCTATAAGTGACTAGAATTGACTGAAACCAAACCAGAGTTGACCAGTTGACTGAAAGTCAACAGTTAGTCAACATTTGACAAGTTTGACCTAGGGTTGACCCAGGGTTGACTAGAGTTGACCAGAGTTGACCAAGGTTGACCAGTTGACCAAAAGTCAACTGTAAGTCAACCTTTGACCCCGTTTGACCTAGTTTGACTTGGATTGACTCCCCGTGACCTAGTATGAACCAGTATGACCCAGTATGACATAGTTTGACCTAGTACGACTCAATTTGACCTAGATTGACCTAGTTTTGACTTAGACTTGCATTCATGACTTAAATTAGTTTCCTTTTTCAGTATAAAACCCTGTTTAACTCATAGTATCTCATTTTAGGTCTGTGATTTACTCTGAGCGTCTTTTCACCTTATCAGCTCAGGACCACAGGCGAGTACATTCACTGATAGTTTTTATTGTCTTGATATCTGCTATATCCGATTCAGTTGTAGTGTCTTACTTGATTCTTAGACACGATATTTCACGGACTAGTATATGTCAGATCCTGGCATGAGATGTTGTTCCCGGATTACTTGGTATATTGGTATAAGACTCGACTTATTACTTGTACTTGTATAGACATGGACTTGGGAGTGGGTTGATCACCTGTTTTTGAATCTCATGTCATGACGTGTTATGTCCGGATCGTTATACTATTCGGGGATGGGGAGTTATTAGTGGTTGTGTGATCAAAATCCACACTTGTTGCTTCATACTTGTACTCGACACTTGTCCATAGCTACTTGTTCACAACTTTCCATGGTGACCGGCCTTATCTTCACACTTGTTGCTTCACACTTGTTATTTGGTTGTAGCCGGTCAGATGGAAAGCTTGAACATGTTTCCCAAGCCGATCACATGACGCACTAATAATTCAAGGCACCTTTTATATTTATTATCTGTGGTAACTAAGTTCTGTTCGGGAGAAGGGTTACAGCCCCAGTCCTTGTTTGGTTTAGGGGTTGTAACTCGGCTTTCCGAACATTTTCTAAGTCGCCCTATATACATTCATATCATCGTCCTTTTCAGTACTCAGACCATGATATATATTTTTACAATTGATTTTGTCTTATATTTCATTACACTGTCTCTTATAGAATTTATCAATTCTTATGGAACTGCTGTTGGTGTTTGTATTTGCTCATTTTCCTGACAGGTTACCGTTGATATATTACAGATAATTCTGAGGCAGATTGTCCGAGTAGTGTAGCTTAGTTAGGTTTGCCTGGCCTATGAGCCAGCTAGTACTTTTTAGACTGTAGTAGTTTTTATATATTATGTAATTCTCTGGGTTGTTTGTGTATAGCTCTGGACTTGTGTGGATCTTGGACTTATTTCCTGTTCTCATCATTTGTATTTTTTTTTCCATACTATCTACCTTAGTTTTACATTTGTGATTGAGACTATATTGCTATGTCACCTCCATTCGGAGTGTATATACTGTACAGGTACATTTATCTGTTTAGTTATAGTATTTATAGATGACCTAGACAGCGTTCTACCGCCGATGCTGCGGCGTAGACTGGACGTAACCACGTACTCGTGCCCCTAATCAGGGTGCGGGTCGTGACAAAGGGTTCTATGAGTAATAACCATAGGGGGTTGTTATGGAAGGGTTGCCTACTCAGAGGTAATATGGACATGGCAAGCACCCTTTTCCAGAATAACAGTTAAGAGGTAAGATGGACATGAAATATTTTCTTCTAGAGAACTATGACAACTCAAGGCTATCATAGGAAAAATATGACTACTCAGAGGTAATATTGACATGGTAGACACGGTATAGTATAACACTTCAAAGGTGATATGGACGTAAAATATTTTCTAGGTGGTCATGACAACATGGAGTCATCATGGGAGAGGCGACTACTCAGAGGTAATATGGACATGTAGACGCGACTTAACTAAGGTGTAGGAAATCAATCCAGAGGTAATACAAACGTGGAAGGTTTTTCGTTAGCGAAAGGTATAGAAGGGATGAATTCTTTCAAAGGAATTCATCAAAACTTACTGAGATATGGGGGATTTGGACTATGCATGGTGCCATTCCTACTGAAATCCCAAGCGTTGAGCCCAAGGTTCATCTCTGAGGTATTTTGAGTGCCTGGTCTTCCTCCTTGATTGGAGAGCGTACAGAGGCCATGTTAGCTGACAGCATCCTTTTGAAGACCCTGGCCGGTACTGGTATCGGAGTCCCAGGTTGAGGAGTTAGAAGAGTGTAAGTGCATCATGACTTTTGTCTCCGAGCCTTCTGAAGTAGAAGTGGGCGTAATATAACCCAACCCCCGGCAGGTGCGCTGGTAATAGTTTTGGGCCTTTTCCTTTGGAGCTTGAATCCGTAAGGGAAGACGTCGGCCTTTACCATAGTTGAGTCTTTTGTTGTTGTTCAGTCCGTAACCTATCTTCTGTATGAGGTTCTTGGCCTGAGTAGTGTGTAGAGCTGTATTTTGCGACTGTCAGATTCTGGATCTTCGGGAGCTAGTCGCTGAGGATGCTCCACTCGACCAAAGATGATGTGTTCCTCTTCTTTTCTCCTTGTCGGAACGAAGAAGTAGGCACCCCGGGAGGGGACAACTTGGCTCGCATGGTTGGCGGTTGTCACTTGCGTTTGCAGCTTACATAGGGAGTTGTCTAGAAAATATCTAGTGTTCCAATATACACAAGAGTAATTCGAAGACAACTTTCTATTAATATAATGAGAGATTTTATCTCGGGGGATTACATCATCAAAAGAGTGCGCTTCCGTGTTTGTGCAGATGTAGTCTCCGAGCTCCTCATTGGTGAGGACTAGGGCTGTCGAGGGAGGAGGAGGAGGATGCTTCCCTTTTAGTTTGACCACGAAAGGGGTCGCGGTCGGAGGCTCCTACGCCTTCATGGTCGACCTTGCGGACGTCTGAGGTAGCCTTATTCGCATAGGCTTCTGGCCATCATCTAACGTTACTGAGGGCAAAGGTGGTGCTCTGCCTCGGGGCTTGATGACGAGAGACACAGACACCTTGGGGGGTCTTTCCTTCAGTCGAACCTGTAGAGGTTCTTCGGCAACCACTACGCTTTCTGAGGCAGTATCCATCTCATCATCAGCATTATTGCCCTCATCGTCCCAAGGGACAGACTTGTATAGATCAGCATACGTACAGTAGGCTTCAAGTCCCCGGAACGGGTCGATGTCGACGAACTCGATCTTGATAGTCCCGTCGCTGGCCACGTACTTCATGCACTAATGGAGGGTGGAAGGACCGATCATGTACTCATGGATCCTTGGTCGTCCCAACAACATATTGTAGTTTATGTCAGCGTCAATGACATAGCAAGTCACTTTGGTATGGAGATCGCCGATTTGGTACTTCAAGCGAATTTTGCCCAAAGGCTCGCTCTTTCTCCCGTTGAGGCTGTTGATTGTTGTGTTTGATGCAGTCAGCCGACGCATCAAAATCCCTAGAGGTTGGAAAAGACTCCTTGGGATGATGCTGAGCGAGGAGCCCGGGTTGATGTGGATGCGATCAACTTTAATGGCACCGACATACCCTGTGTAGTACAGAGGCCTATTATGTTGGTTATTCTTTAGCAGCATGTCTTGTTGGGTGAAGGTGATTCCGGGGATCACTTTGACCACACTGTGACAATGTAGGCTAGCCGTAGGGTCTTTCTTTGGTGGTCGCACTCGTGCGAGAAAGGAATCGACGTTCTGCAAGGCTTCGCTGAGCGCATCCCGGGTCTCTTTGGAGAGACGGAGAATCTCGACAAGTCATAATCTAGTCGGGGTGTTGGCTAGTTGTGCCAGTATGTCGAAGTTGTAGGGTTTGATAGGCCCTACTGTCGAGTTTTTTCTGAGAGTCTTGTCAAAGCAAACCTCATTTTGCTTCTGCCTATCTGCGGTCGGAGTCTGAGACGGGCCTACCTCTGATACATCAGGAACAGGGGCTGTAGTTGGTGGAGGCGCTGTCTCCTCTGGAGCCTGGTCCTCCTTTTGTCGTTGCACCGAATAAGTGGTCACCAAGGTGTCATCTGTCAAAGCCGCGACCATGCGGCATGTCCTAACCTTCTTTTCTTTGTCAGAAGGGGTTGTAGGTGTCATCATGTCGGGAGTGAGGCCAAAGTGGACCCACATGACCTCGCTTCATGGTGTGGAGAACGAGATAAGCCCTTGAGCGTTGTCATGCGCTGGTGGAAGATTGACTATTTCCATTATCGCCCTCGGGATGGGGACGACCCCGTACTGTGCCTTCGTGGTTGGGAAACTTCCAAACTAGAGAATAACCATGTTGCACGTGACAGTCTTTTCTTTATAGTCAAGTGATATGACTTTGGCGTCGATGAGGCACTGGATCTGTCCTTTCAATACGTAGTAGTCTTGTATTGAATGATGAACATACTGATGATAATGGAAGTATTTAGGGTTGTCCACCTTCTCCACTTTGTCGGGGCGCTTCGGTGTCGAAAGAGACAGCTTGCCACTCTTCGTCAGCATATCGAAGAGTTCCAGCATATCCTCGTCATTGAAGGAGTAAATCTTCCTTAGCTTATGCGCTTCTACAGACTTGGGGTTCATGGTTATCGAAACTTTGGAGTTGTTGACGGTCATGGCCTACTTGCCTTTTCTGTCCTTGGGGTTGCTGCTAGACGAACGTTTCCCCTTGTCTTCGAGAGAAGAAAAGTTCAGCCCCAGGAGCTGCACGTCCTGGGCTTTCCCTTGTGCCACATCCGCCTCCATAATAAAAGGCGTCCACTCTGTGCAAGGAGCATTATGCCACAATTTTATCGCAGGCAGCATGTTCTTGCTGCATGAGTCCATAAGCATGGGCTCGGGCATATCAGGCAGTAGCCTTAAGGCTGCCTGACAGAAGCGCTCAATGTACGCTCGAACAGGCTCCTTCACTTTCCTTTGTGCCACATCCGTCTCCATAATGAAAGGCGTCCACTCTGCGCAAGGAGCTTTATGCCACAATTTTATCGCAGACAGCATGTTCTTGCTGCATGAGTCCATAAGCATGGGCTCGGGCATACCAGGCGGTAGCCTTAAGGCTGCCTGACAGAAGCGCTCAATGTACGCTCGAACAGGCTCCTTTACTCTCTGGACGACCTGCATGAGATTTGACATTATCATGTCCATCCTTCCTTCATAAAATCGATCTACGAATAGATTCTTCAGGTCCTCAAACGATGAAATACAGTCGTCCGGAAGGCTGCAGAACCATTCATAGGCTACCTCCTGCAGATCTCCTATGAAGATGTTGGTAAGGAGGGCATCGTCCTTCGGTAAGTTCCCTATCACTGAGGCAAAGTACCTCAAGTATCATCAGGGAGACCCATTTCGCTCATAGTACATGAGCATCTGCAGATTGTACTTGGAAGGATAAACTACGTTGTCCCACTCGGCAGGATATGGCTACTGAATCCCCATCTTTCGGAGTGTTGCTTGCTTCTATTTGGCATCACAACGAGCATACAGTTCCTTGATGGCCTGCTGTATCTTTGTTGACATTGTCGGACCTGTAGTCGATGGAGTGGACGACGACGGTCCCACCAGATAGATGACGGGCAGTTTGCTGGATCCATCATTGGCTGATGGACCAGGCATAGGTGTGGAGGCAGTGGGTACCAAATTCCCCTTGATCTCCAGTATAAAAGAAGATAGAGTCTTTATTGTGGCATTTAAAGTATCTAGGCTCGTCTCGCGAGCTTCAATGCATTTCAACTGGTCAGGCGCTTTGCTATTGTCCGCCTCATCACCCTCGGCCATAAATATTGACCTTGTGTATGGATGGGTGGAAGGGACATTAGATCCTTCGCTCTCTGACTCAGATGTTCGAACCTCGTTGTCCTGAGAAAAGACTGGGAGGTTACGGTCTTCCTCAGCCTCATTGCGGTTGCTACCCCCAGTCTGGTGGCTAGCTGTGCCTATGGAGGCATTCGTATCGTATGGCTCCTCCTCAGATTGGAACACAATATTTTTATAAATAGTGGGAGGTTGGATACCCCCAGCATCTGACGTGGCACCCAACGGAGATTGGAATGTGTGCCTTGGAACACACCTGTGCTGGGTACCTTTCCTTTGCTACTTTCGGGCCGCTTCTTGGACTTGGTGGCCGATACGGGAGGATTCTTGGATGACTTCTTGAGATTTTTAGAACCCTATACCACATTTCATATGGTGACACGGAGTTCATCTTCTCTCTTGCTTGTTGATCCCCTGTTGAGTCTCTGATGTGCAGTCGACCTAGGTTGAAGTCTTTGAAAGACGGAGCACCTCCTCAGTGGAAGTACAGTCGCCTATTGACAATAGCAGTTGATGGTAATCTGGGTACAAGGATGCCTTAATTTAGGCATGCCCTGTGCCGCCGATTCTTCTTCTGCTTGGGACAGCACCAGGTCTTCCATCGTGGTACCTCCATTGTATGTGCAGGAAAGATACACGTGGGTACGATCAGAGAACGTCTGGCGAGGCAGACTCCTATCATGCTTGCAGGAACGCTGTTCGTACGAGTCTCTCTCTACGGGATGTACCCCCTGGCTTGCATCACGCACAGGAGTGCTCAAACGACAGAGGAATTCAACTGGTCGAGGCATCGGAGCTTGGGGACCAGCCTTGTATAACCTCCCATCGGTAGCGCATGTGACTATCAATACGGACCTTTGGTCAGTCATAGGTGTGGTACATTTGTTGCATGAGGCACGTACTTCCTTGGATTTCCACCTACTACCCCCAGCGGGTGTATAGTATTCAGAATCCAATAAAGGCTCGCCTGATGGGAAGGCGATTCTGTCGAAGACAAATCTTCTCGTCGGCAATGCTCTCATCGTGAGGGGTTGAACCGGCGCGCTCTTCCTTCGCGTTGTGCCTTCGTCAGGCCCGTCATAGATATATTGTCTTCCTCGCCATACTTTCCCAGGGTGGGAATCGAACGAGGAGATATGGCTATAGCAGCCGAAATCTTCTCCGTTGCTTCGACGTTGAGGGGGTTTTGGATCACAGTTCCCTCCATCGTGCAGCTCGTCGCAGCCTCCTTGGGCCTCCAGACAAGTCGAGTCTTTTTTGGTTTTACGAACCGCTTCGAAGGATTCGACTTCTCATCGGAAAGGAGATCTTCAAAAGCTTGTTGGTCGAAATATACAACCAGCATCTTCTGGGATGATCCCAGCAAGTTGTCGTCAGATTGCATCACCGTCTTCTCGTTGGAGGAGAAGGTAGTCCTCAGCATACTCGCCATTTTGTTTGACATCACAAAAGGTTGAACAAACTTTTTGTTTATTGAACGTAAAAAGACATGTGTACAGAGAAGGAAGTCCTAAACAGGATATTCTAAGTACAAGGGAAATAGAAAAAAGTCCTAAACAGGATATTCTAAGTATAAGGGAAAGAGTTTCTGGGAAAGTATGATGATGGAGATCGAGCACTGCAGCGGCTCCTTTATTGAACGTAAAAAGACATGTGCACAGAGAAGGAAGTCCTAAACAGGATATTCTAATTACAAGGAAAAGAGTTTCTGGAAAAGTGTGATGATGGAGATCGAGCACTGTAGCGGCCCTTTTACGTCGTTGACGATCTGGCGATGGGTTAAACTTGCTCTGACTTTTTGATACCTTTGATGGAACTCTAGGGTTACCGATCAAGAGGATGCCTGGAGCTGGAGATTTGACGTTCGGTGGTCTTCTCTCTTTTGTTGAAGGGAAACTCCTTCTATTTATAGGAGAAGTGAGCACATATGCGATGTGCATTAGGGTTTTGAGATATGAAGGAATCTGCCATCATTGTACGGTGCAGGCTTCTGCGGTACTGACACGTGGGGGACATTGAGATTATCCTCAATCGAGATCTCTGGTGGTTATCAAAATAACTGAAGGATGAGACACGTGGCGTGTACCGATTTGCTTGTTCGGATGCAGTCGAGTAAATCTTAGGATTTCATCTCAGATTTGGATTCTGATTGATCCTCGTCTAAGATTTAAATCAATTTGATATGATATCAATAATGATTAATCCCAATCCTATCTTTGAGAGAGTCAGTTTAAGCAAACCGACTGGGTGGGACCATGCTTCCTGCGCCTCTGACGAGGTCTGAGTAATGTTGCACTTCTGGGGCGATGAGTAGACCGTTCTTCTGGAAACAACGGAGTGTCTTTGCTTTCAGGCGACGAGTGGACTATGCTTCGAAGATGACGGAGCATCTGTGCGTATAAGCGACGAGAAGGCTGTGTTTCGAGCGACAAAGTCATTGTACTTTAGGACGACGAGTAGGCTTGTGCTTTAGGTTGACTAGGTTACTGTGCTTTTGGAGCGGCAAGCGAACTTGTGTTGGATGCAATGGTATCTCCCAAGTCTCTAACGAAAGTTAATTTAGCTTCTGGGTCGGAGCAGAGTGTTACGACGTTGGAGTTGAGGTGGTGTGAGGACATTACCAGTCTGCGCCTGAGGTTGGCACAGGAATGTAGTTGCGCCTCTAGATTGAAGGCGTTGGCTTTGAAGTCTTCTTTTAAAGATCAATGAATGACCGCTCCTTAATGAACGACTCCCTCTTAATTGCCACTGTTACTTGGGAAATTTTAAGGGGTCCTAGGATAGTCTAGGACTTAGTCGAATGAACTTTATTTAATGAGGTTCATCGTGCTGAGTCCTAGGTTCATCCCATTAATATGGAAACTTTGACCGTCGGTCATGTGGCCTGCGTTTTGTACCACTCCTTCCCTATATAAACGGGGAGTTTCTTCTGAAGAGTCACGTCTTCTTCTTGTCCTTCAACACCATACTTGATCCAAACTTAGCTTCGAGCGGCGGTTGGCCTTGCCTAAGTCAGATTTTGGTTGAGGAATCCTCCGTTCAAAGGGGCTATGCCTTCGTAGAAGAACTATTGGTGAGCCTCGGAACGTGCTGGAATGCTTCTCATGCGGAGTTCGAACCTGGACGACGTCTTGAAGGTCTTGGAGGTCCTGACGACCTAGCATATGGGTGGATGGCCAACCCAGAGAGCCACAAGTTATGATCTGCCCTGTCCATTCTGGGCTTTGCGACTTGCTGTGTCTTTTGGAAACCCGGGCCAATAGCTGCTTCAGCAAGTTGCTCACTTCAGCCAAGTAGCTGATGCGCTTTTGGAGGGTTGCGCCTACAAGAAAGTCAGAATACGCTTCAATGGAGATCAATCTTCCAATATACGTACCAAGAAGAAGGGGGTTGCGCTTTGACGAAGACTAAACCTCTTGTAGACTCCTCTAGACTTTGATGAATCTGTAATCGATTCTTTGTAGAAGAATAGGGTTGGTCCTTTATATGTAGCCTTGATGAATCCGTACTAGACCTTTGTAGACGTGATAATAAAAGAACTTTTTCCATATCTTCTATTTTGTCTTTTTAACACTCTGTCTGTACATTTGTATTATTTGCACTGTGGTGGAGAAATATTGTTAAGATTTTTCATGCGTTTACAGCTGTTGCGGAAGGTGGCGGAATTAAGATGGTTTGGCACTTCCTGTAAGGGGATTCACTATGAGCACTTTGGATGAGGGGGCGGTACCTGAAGTCTGATAATTTTTGGGCCTACACATCGAACAACAATGAGTTTATCACACTTTCAAACATCTACTGGAACACAAAGGTGTGGTTAAACAGGGTATAACCCGAGTTCTTCAAGAAGGCCATGAGACAGATATGTGGTTTGATCCGTGGTTGCAACATGAGGGGTTACTTCAGCGGGTCGATCGGTATGCATGCAGTACACGAGGCGTATAGTAGTAAGGAGACAGTGGCGTCTATATATCTTCCTGGATGGCGCATGGGTGGTTGAGAGAGATGCATGCGGCCCAAGTGGTTCCATTATATATATATATATAATGAAAATTTACCGTTTTACTTTTCCGTTCTACTGAGTTTCACCTCGACACTAATGCCAAAGGGCCATCAACTTGAATCCTCAAGAAAACTTCAATAATTCCAACAACAACAACAACCAAGTGGAGAACGTTGATCGCTCGAGAATCTTGAACAAGTCTTCACAAAATATCTTCCTACTATAGGGGCGTACGTCCAAAATAGTCTTGTACTCAGCATTTGGTGCCAGGACCTCGATCGTTAACTTTCGATTCCATTCGTATGAACATCTTTGTACAAATCAAATTTAAGTTCGCTAAGTAACTTTCAGCTCGAGAACCTTTTAGAATATGCTCACAGTATGGATCCAAAGTAGCCTGTGCCAGCAGTTGGTGTGCATGTCCCTACACGAACAGCGCATGCATTCATGCGTGCAGCAGCAGCACGAGAAAAAGAAAGAAGGCGACAGGGAGCGGTGGGGGTGTCCCTGTGCCCCGTCTTGTGGTCGTGGTGGGGCTCGGACAGTCATGGGGAGGGGAGAGCTTATCCAGACAGCGCAGTGCAACTTGCGGACAATTCTTTCTCAGTAGATCCATAGTGCACGTCGTCATCACTCTATCTAGGTCCATATTGGCAGCCATATAATATATATATATATATATATATATATATATATATATATATATATATATATATATAAAAGCTATTATCTTCTCTTTCTTATACTTTTACATTATTGGTTTTGCTTGCTAGAGAACACAAAAAGACACCCCTCAAATTATTGATCCGACTAAGGGGCTGTTTGGTTCATGGGGGATGGGATGCAAGTGGGCTTATTTGTAGACTTTTGCTGCAACTGAGGTCGGTTCCGTCGTTTGGTTCGAAAATGCTTTTCTTTGCAAGTGGAGAATCTCTGACATTTTGCATAGGGTTGTCTCCCCCCACAGTGAATGTTTCACATCCCCCCACCTACCTCCAAAAACTGGAGTAACTCTGGAGTTTTAACTCTGGAAAAGGCTGTTCTCTGGTCTTGCAACACATTTTTCTCCATAGGAGCTGTGGTCACCTCGTTCCTCCCGCCATCTTCAGCCTCTCTAACGGTATTTTTTTTTTTCTTTGCTCGAAACGTGCAGATGAGCAACTTTTATTTTTTTTTTCTTTCCTTTTCTTTGCTGCAAATTGCCGATCCACATCTTCTGTGTAAGCATTTTTTTTGCTTTTCTTTGCTGCAAACGTGCCGATCTAGAGGTTTCCTACAAATTTTCTTCAGATCTGTGGTTGTACTATATTTCTTTGCTTTTATTTGCTGCAATTTGTAGAACTATGAATACTTTACAGGGAAAATTTTAGATCTACACAATATTTGTAGATCTGTTATATATTTGTAGAACTGTTTTATTTTTTCGTTTCCACCTAATTTTTGACAGGAAATTTTTTTCTTTACACAAAATATTTGTAGATCTGTTATATATTTGTAGATCTATTATATATTTTTGTTTCTACTGAATTCTTTAGAGAAAAAGTTTTCATTTTTACAGAATATTTGTAGATCTGTTATATATTTGTAGATCTGTTATATTTTTTCGTTTCTACTGAATTTTTTTACCGGAGAAATTTTCGTTTCTACATAATATTTTGGTCCAAAAACTTTCGTCTGGATTTGAAATTTATAGATCTGTGAAATTTTTCTTTGCACCCAAAATAATATTTGTAGATCTGTTAGGTTTTCCTTTCTACTGACTCGATCTAAATCTAGAAAATTATTTGTTCCGATTTTATATATGTAGATTTGTGCTATGCTAATTGTATTACAATATGGTTTTCATGTAGATGGATTTGTCGAATCCCAATGATCCGTTACTAAATGCCTCAGTCGCAAGTATAATTACTGTCATAACTATAATTATGACTTTAATGGAAAACGAGGGCAATGACCGACCCGACATTGCAAGGGAACCCTCCCTAATTAGAGAACAGTGGAGGCAAGCACACATGTATCGAATTTTGACGGCAGGACCAAATAATTGTATCTGTTATCTAAGGATGAGTAGTGCTTCTTTCTACGATCTCGCAAATATTTTTCGTTCCAATGGGTCGCTCAACGATACTCGATCTGTTTGTGTGAAAAAACAACTAGCCATATTCCTTTACATATTGGGACATAAGGCAAAAAATAGAGTATGCGGCATTGAATTCATTCGATTCGGAGAGACAATTTCTAGGTATTTTAATAAGTCCTAGGTGCAATCTGTTCTATTCAAGAACGATTTTTGAAGCAACCAGGGTCTGAAACTGCCTCATAAAGCTACTTGTGCATGTAATGACACTGTTTACGTCATGTTTGTTTGCTGGGTTGTCTATGAATGAAATATGAATGTGCCACCTATATTACAAGCTAAAGTTGACAGCCTCCCCTACCAATTTGGAGATGGATGGAGGTAGTAAACTTGTAGCCAAATTTTAGACAATGATGAGGAAGGTGCAACCTTTGAATCTAAAACATACATCCGTCCCGACAACACAAATGCGGAAGGTGGCCCACGATGAGAACCAAAACTTGATAGCCTCCCCCACCAATTTGGTGATGGATGGAGGTAGTCAAGTTATCAAATTGGCGATGATGAGTGGGATGGTGAATCCTTTGAGCCAATTACTACAATATCCTATTTAATGATGTGGGCTCAGTTTTGGATATTTAATTGTCACTTGTGTTTCAGTTTTCTGCAGGTATTCGTTCTTGGTTGTATATGGAAATTCTTTGTATGATGCATTCAGTTTCTTGCATGTGAATATCTGATGTATTTGGGTTTCAGTTTTCTGAGAGTTTCCTTTCTTGGTTGTATTTGGTAATTATCTGTGAGTATCAGTTTTTGAAAGGTTGTATTTCATTTTTTGAAGACTTTTTACATTGGTTTGTGAGTATCAGTTTTACTAGTTTGGAGTTTTTTGCATGGGCTATGATGAAATGTAAATCTGGAATTTATTTGATTAATGAATACTTGGTAGTTCTTTATACGATGGTGAAACACAAGGATATGTTGGTTCTGTGCGGGTATCTTCTCACATATTTAGGAATATTGAAGCATGCAAGATATGGGGCTCAAATACAATGAACCAAACATGCCCTTACTTGGCTGATGCATTTTCTTATGTTATTCATATGCAGCATTTTTCATTTGATACAATTTTTGAAAGCTGCATTTATGAGCCCTCGGAGTCCTCATGAACTCTTATGGACACTTTTTGTATCTACAGTTATGTGATGATGAAGTTTATGTTGAGTTTTTCTTAGTTACATTTTACTGATACATAAGGCTATGATGAGAACATATGGGCTTGATTTTTCTGAATGTTGCATATTAATACTACCATTGAATGTTACATGATGTGGGCTATGATGTGTGCTCGGTTGCATACGAGTTTTTCTGAGTTTTATATTCAATTTTTCTAAGCATCTTCTTACATATGTAAATCTGGGCTATGATGAAATGTAAATCTGGGATTTATTTGATTAATGAAGACTTAAGTATCTTCTTAGGGATATGTTGGTTCTGTGTGGGTATCTTCTTACATATTTGGGAATATTAAAGCATGCAAGATATGTACAATTACTTGGCTGATGCATTTTTCATATGTTCTTTATATACAAAAATTTTTATTTGATACAATTTTTGAAAGTTGGATTTCTGAGCCCACAGAGTCCTTATGAACTCTTTTTAGAGTATCACTTTCTGAGCCCACAAAGTCCTTATCAGCATTTTTCAACACTTGTGCTTCAGGTTTTGCATTTTTTGGTTTTTTTCAAGACTTGTGTTTCACGTTGCATTTTCAGACTTGTGTTTCAGTTTTTGGAAGACTGCTGTATCTCAGGCCACTGCCAATTACATGAGAGTTCTTCAATTGAAATTTCACAGTTTTTGACCAGTTTCTAATCATATATGAGAGTTCTTCAAGTTGTAGAGTAACAACTGTATATGAGGGATCTTCCATTGATCTTCATATGCTGTACTTTTCTTCATATGTTCTTCAATTGAGCTTCAGTTTTTGAGCTGCAGTTTCCAGTTTTTTAGTGGTAACGTTACCTTATTTAATTCGATGGTGATCCTATCACTTGTGGGGTGTCAGCAAAACATTGAAAGTGTGCATTTTATATCCCACCTACACTTTCAAGTGGTCATCCAAACATACTACATTGTAAGTCTCTACTTGTAGGGGGACAAAGCCCATTGTATCCAAACAATTTTTGGAAAGTGAAATGTATTGTAAGTGAAATGAGTTACACCTCATGAAAGTGCCACTTTCACACTTCCATGCATCTATATCGAACCAAACAGGCCCTAAATGAGAATATATGCGAAAACAACAACAACTAGTTCTTTAGTTATTAGAATTCTTTTTTACGATCATAAAGTTTTTCTTCTTGAGAGCTAAAAAGATAGTCCTACATTGGAAAAAAAAAAACTTTTTGGTATCTCAATATATTACTATGCATGGTGTTGAGATATGCACATAGGATGGTGGTCCAAGTGGAAACTATGTGGATATTGATGTTGAATGTACATAGACAGGGCAGCTGGCGCATGAATCCGGTGATTGCGGGATCTGAATGGTATGGAAAGATAGAGTCAATTATTCATATCCAATTTTTGTGGAATTTGAATTTAATTTATTTCTATCTTTTCATAGTTGGTTGGCGGCCACGATTAGGGTTAGGGTTTCTTCCTACTATATATATATATATTATCTTTGTGCCTCATGCGACGATTTAATTCGAAATTGAGAGCAGAATAAAGGAGACAATATCGGCTGCCATTGGAGTCCAAGAATTTGTGCAAGTCTAATTAGAGGTGACTACGAGCGTTCGTGCAAGGCTAGACTCATGTGAACTTGCTGATTCCTGGAAGCGGGTCATGTACAATGAATCTTGCCTTGAGCAACGATGATCCACATCACCCAAAACAAGCCGATCGGTTCTCTATTTCTTCTCCTACTACTTTTTTTCTTTCTCTGTGTAAGTGTTATGTCACAATTACAACAAGTTTGCAATGAAGAACATTCCTTTTCTGTCACTTTGTAAAAGAGAGAGAAACTTGTAATCTAAAGATTAATAGTGGTTTTCGTTGTATTCGAGTTCTTTGGAGAGAAGACTTGTTTGCGTGAATCTCCGAAGTCTCATTACAAATTCAGTTTTTTATCAGAAAGCAAACTTGTTTGCGTGAGATCTCTATTTTTGGTCGTTCCTCCATCTTTTGATCTATCTCAGAATAACAATCTCAAAGTAAGATCCGAGTATGATGGAGAACAACCGTTCAAGTCTTATCGACACAAGTTTTAATAAACTTGAGAAGTTTGACGGAAAACATTACAATATCTGGAAGAGAAGATCAGTATCAATTTTTAACTCGTGAACGTTGATTACGTGTTGACATATCCTGAACCTACTCTTCCGGATACAGATAATGTTCGAAGGATTAATGAGGTCATTGCTTTGTAGACAAAGTGAAGGAGAGACAACAATCTCTGTAAACTGTTGATTATGAACGCCATGGAAGAGTCAAAGGGCGAAATCATGCAACAAGACAGTAAATGCTAAAGACATCTAGGAGTCTCTGGAGAGGCATTACAAGTCTAATGAGGGAAGGAACAAAATTTGCATCATAGACTAGTTCTATAAGATGCAGTTTAAGGATGACAAGGTCATGTTGCCTCAAGTCAAAGAATTTCTCCAGTTAAGATAAAAACTTGAGGATGATAGCATTCCCCAAGAAGACAAATTTATTGTAGGGGTATTGTCTTTAAACTCCTTCTTGGATGTTACAGACATGTACCAAGAGAAGATGGAGATCGACCTAGAACTCCTAATGCATTGGCACTACTAAAATAAGGCAGATTAGCGACGTCCAAATACGTCGCTAATTATGGAAAATACGTCGCTAATCGTAATTAGCGACGGCTTTAGCGACGAAAAATGAAGGTCGCAAAAAAGCTAGTCGCAGATGACAAATTCGTCGCTCTACGTGTTGTTTGCGACGTCACTGCCGTGTCGCTGGGGTCGCAAAGTTAGTGACGGAAAGCGACGACAACTTTACGTCGCAAAATTAGCGACATAGCGACTACTTAGCGACGTTTCTTTCTATTTATGTGATGACATGGCATGCCTGCCATGTCAGCAAAGTAGCGACGTACAGCGACGTAACGACGCTAATTAGCGACGTAGTAGCAACGTCCCTATACGTCGCTAATACGTCGCTATCCGTCGCAGAATACTAAAAAAATTTAAAAAATAATGTGTATTTTTGTTATGTTGTGTGTCTGTGTTTACAGTGTGTGTGAAGTGCAGTGTTCGAACCATCTATAGTTCCGCTTATTGGTCTATGTTTTATCTTGGATAGAAAGAGCAACAGTTCAGGTGCACTTCTCAGAGCTTCCTCTTCACGTCCTTCACCTTCTCGGGATCCTGTACGACGTTCCGAGAGAGTGAAG
This sequence comes from Iris pallida, assembly GCA_029216955.1. NCBI lineage: Eukaryota > Viridiplantae > Streptophyta > Magnoliopsida > Asparagales > Iridaceae > Iris > Iris pallida. The sequence continues at coordinate 13,672,307 of JANAVB010031216.1, read as the reverse complement.
GATGTGAAAATAAAGCTCTCAGAAGTACCTTAACAGTTGCTCTTTCTGTCCAGGATAAAATATGCAACAGTAATCGAAACTATCGATGGTTCCGAACACTGTATTTCACATACACTGTAAACCCAGACACACATCATTACAAAAATACACATTATATTTTTTTAAAATTTGGGTAGCACCTCCTTTGTATATCAGATCATCGCTTATAACCCAGCGTAGGTATATTTCTCATCCCCGTCGCAGATATCATCATAATTAACAGTCTCCCATCATAACGGCCTACAACTAATAGATGAATAACAGTCTCCCATCATAGCAGTCTACAACAAAATATCATACATGTACTCAATGAAAATACCAACAAATTAAATATCACAAACATACATGTCCAACAGAGTCAAATAATAAAAATCATTGTACAGAACGGTCAATGGGCCCATAGGGCCAATACATACAAAGATGATAAAAAAATCTACTGGATTACTGAGGACCCCTGCCGCACATCGGGATAGCATGTACTCATACTGCTCCTGTGTGAGCTGTACCGTAGGGGCAGTAGGAGACAGTGCAATGTCTGGAGTCGGCACCGTCGATGGACCGAAAGGACGTATCTGCTCCAGCTCTCACAGTCGCTCACCATGCGCAGCAAGGGTACTCACCATCCTCTGAGTACTCTCCTCAATCGAAGCCGATACCTGAGTGAGTGAGGCAGACATGGTCCTCTGCGATCCCTCCAGCTCGACCTGTCTACGCTCTGTGCGCTGCGTAGATTCGGTGAGCGTGTACAAGCTGGCAGCTGTAGCCTGCTGCAGACTCATCAGCTCCTGTATACTGCGCTCGACTGCATCAAATCGTCCGGTGATCATCGGAGGGTCGGATTGTCGCTCTGCGATAAGGTGATCAAAATCTGCTGCTGCAACTCGCGATGTAGCTCGTTGATCTGACGACGAATATCCTGAGCTCGTGACGACGCCTGCGAAGCTGGAGACTACGAACTGACAGAGGGGGCCCGGGATGACTCTGAAGCCAAATACGTGCCGTAGGATCCGTACCGTAGTACGTACACTTCTGAAGACCGCCAACGGCGGTCATCCAGAGGTCGTCCGACGATGGAGTTGTAGGTGGCTGGGAGGAAGTACCAGCCCCTCCCTCTGCTGGCGCACTAGCAGCACCAGCCGCCTCCTCTTGTAGCCGAACAAACTCGCCTAGAACAATTTGCTAACGTGTAAGTGTTTGATAAAGTCTATATTCATATCTATTTTCCTGTTTTCTAAATTATAGTAAATTAATATAAAGAATAGAACGTACATATGCCTGCTTTGCCCTCTCGTCAATGAACTCCCCAGCCCTCTGATGGGTGACCAGGAAGACGGTTACCATGTTCGGGTCCTCACCCTTTTTTACCTGTTAAAATATATTATCTATTATTAGTACTAAACATTCTATCCAACTATATATAAAATGATGTCCGTCATAGGAAATGTACCAGACGACGAAAATGCTCCGTCGTCGGAATGGAGCCACTACACCACTTACTGGCGCTCGACCGCGCTACCTTGCTCTTGTCAGACCGCTCCTGGTACCTGTTCTCGACGAATCTAGCCTTCATCGCAGTCCACTGCTCTGGCGTGATCCAACCATGGATCGACTTTCCGGAGCGATCACGAGACTTCTGGTCGTGGATTGCATCACGGATGAGCTTGCCTGCGATGGCAGAAAATTGGGCCTCGATCTTCGCCGCCCGGTGTGGTGGATAGAAATATGTCCTCTACAATAAGTAAAATAGAAAAGTTATATATATACACAAATGATATTAAAATTTAAAAATAAATTTTTTACCTTGAAGTGGGCCAACCAAAAGGCCTTACTATCTGCGGGAGCATCTGAGTAGTTAATCCAAGGCCCACCATAGTTCTGCCTCAGAAATAACCCCAGCTGTCTCTGTACTACAGGAGGCCGATATCTATACAATAATAAATTTCATGAATATATATGTACATATAATCATTTGAAAAATATATATTAACTAATTAACTTACTTCGTAGGCCCGTCCGTCCAAATCTCCATACGCGTCTCGTCCGGGGGAGCGCATGGAGGGTCGCTCTCACCTCCTGGCTGGGCAGGATCAGTCTGATCACCGTCCTCCATATACTCTGCATTGGCTCTCCCCATGGAGCCGTCGGCAGGAGGAATGCTGGACGCGGATCATGAATACTGGACGACGAGGGAGGAGTCGCCAACCTGCTGGAACTGCCCTGTCCCGGTAATGGACCGGGAACAGAACAGTACACTGGCGTACTCGGAGATGAGGATGAGGGTACAGAATCTGCATCCCCAGCCCGAGGCAGACTGGACTGCCTAACATAATATCCTTCGTGTCGTGGTTTAGTCATACCTGATAATAACATATGACAATAAAAAAATATACATATTTATATGATAGACATCACAGATTTTTAAAAATCTTATAGTCACAGATAAAAGTGTCACTAAAGTGTCACAGATTTATATGATAAAAGTGCCACTAAAGTGTAAATATGATGATAAAACAAACGTACAGATTTAATCCTCTTCTGAAAATTTATCTAGTTCATTTAGCTCTTCTTCTTCTTCTTTTTCCTCCTCTACATCTTCACTTTCATCTGCATCTTTCTCTTCAGATAATTCTACTTCTTCTACATAATTAGATGTGTAATGAGGAACTTCCGTCGTGTCCACTTCTATAATATTTGTTACAAGAGGTAGTTCATCCTCCTGATAAGCAATATCTTCACCTCAAAGGTATTTCTAACTTTGGTCTTGCATACTGTCCACCAGTCCGACCTTGTTGTTCCCCGTTTAGGATAACTTGTGAAGTACATGAGCTGAGCCTGACTTGATAGGACAAATGGTTCATAGGCTTGATATCGACGCCGATACTTTATATCCACGAGACCATGCTTGTCTACTTTCCACCCTTGACCTTCAATCGGATCGAACCAATCACACCTAATAACACAATCTTAGCAGGCTCTATTCCATAACTATATGTCTCCACAATCTCCCGAAGGATGCCATAGAAATCGTTGTCGCATCAACATCTTTGTAGTTCGAAGATCTGATACACAAACAACTATTTTTGGTGGAATCGAGATCTACAAAGTTGTCTCTGATCAGGCAAGTTGTTGACTTGAACCTAAACCCATTAACACAGTAGCTTGGCCATATTTTTGCAGCATCAATTGGTCCCTTCGCTAGCGTTCTAATGATTTATTCTTAAGTCTTGCGTATGGACGATCGACCTAAATACCATGAAAAAATAAATTAAGCTCATTCTCAAGTGCATATACAGAAAGGTAATTACAGAGTTCTCAAGTCTTACATATGCACTCAACTATGATGGAAAATAATGCCTCATTTCTTGTTCTAGTTCTTCTTCTGTTATGTGTGGCCTACCTGACCTCACATCATCATTAAATATGCTAAAAATAACATCGTTCAATTAATGTAATAGTATAATAATCAATACTATTAAAATAATATTGACGTATTAATTACTTACCCCTCCAGCTTCTCTACTTCATCATCGTCGCAGTTGAGTAATACATACACCTGAGCAGCCCTTAGCTCATCATCGTTCAGATATCTCTTCTTTATTTTACCCGATGGCTTTCCTGGGGCATTGAATACCTTCAGTATTGTATCATTACATTCATGATCTTCGTCGTCGTTTCTGGAAGCTCTCGTTCTATTAGTTGCAACATGAGGCTTGAAATACTTCGAACAAAAGTTTGTGATCTCCTCGATAATATAGGCTTCACAAATAAAACCCTCGACCCGTGCCTTAATTTTCACCTTTCTTTTTAGGTGATTCAAATATCGCTCGAACGGGTACATCCATCGATATTCGACGGGTCCACCAAAATGTTTCTCATAGGATAGATGAATCGGCAAATGCTCCATAGAGTCGAAGAATCCAGGAGAAAATATCCTCTCTAGCTTGTACAGTGTTACTGCAATGTCCTTCTCTTGCTTTTCTAGACGATCAATGAGCAATTTCTTAGAACAAAGATCCCTGAAGAATATGCTAAGCTCCGTCAATGGATCCTAAACTGCCTGCGGTAAGAATTCCCGAAATGCAATTGGAATTAACCTCTCCATGAATACGTGACAATCGTGGCGCTTCATACCCGTCAATTTGTTTTCCTTCGAATTGACACATCTTTTCAGATTTGACACATATCCGTTTGGAAATTTTAGGCCCTGGATCCACCGACAAAGTCTCACTTTATCCTCCTTGTCCAGTGAGAAAATTGACTTCGGCAGGAACTGTTTTCCATTATCCTCTATCAAATGCAACGCAGGGCGTTTGCATATTTCTTCTAAGTCCAACCTGGCCTTGGGATTGTCTTTCGTTTTTTCTTTATATCCATCACAGTATTAATTATGTTATCAAACACATTTTTCTCAATATGCATGACATCAAGATTATGTCTGATCAGATTGGTACTCCAATATGGCATATCCCAGAATATGCTCCTCTTTGTCCAGTTATGATCTCTACCAAATCCATCGCACTTGTACCCAGTTGTAGGATCTTTGATAGCATTTGGAAAATCTCTAACCTCCTCCCATATCGTGGCTTCGCATCACCTTGGCGGTGGATCACCCAACGCCGGTACGGAATGCATTTATGTTCCTTCTGAACGGATGATCTTTTGGCAGAAATTGCTGATGACAATCAAAGAAGCACGATTTTCCTCGTGTTTCAAGCGGAAAGCCTTAGTACGGTCCATGCAATACGGACATGAGAGACGACCATGAGTGCTCCATCCAGATAACATTCCATAGGCCGAAAAGTCGTTGATGGTCCACATAAGGGTTGCCTTCCTCTGAAAATTTTGCTTCCTGGAAACATCGTACGTGTTAGCGCCTACTTTCCATAACTAATTCAACTCATCTATCAAAGGCTGTAAGTACACATCAATATTCCTCTTGGGATTGTTCGGACCAGGAATTATAACGGTTAGAAACATGTACTGAGTCTTCATGCACATCCAAGGCGGTAGGTTATACGGTGTGACAATCACAGGCCAGCACGAATACTGGGATCCCGAAAGACCAATGTAGAAGCATGAAAAAGAAGAGAAATATGATCCATGCGGCCAAGGGACCACATGCGGCTCAAAGAGCCCCATGCGGCTCAAACACAGAGTGGACTCCATGCGGCCAGCAGAGGGAAGCCACTTGTCCTTTTTAGAACGGCTGTAACCAGCGTCATTCAAACGTAATTAATGCCCTGACGGCTGACAATTAATGCTCTGACGGCAGACAGCTGACAGCTGACAGCCCAGACGAAAAGTAGTCATGATGACTAACACAGGAGCAACATCTTCCTAGGAAACTGAAGAAAATCTTCACAACTTCGAGGCTAGCTTATGCGGCCAGTCTAGACGAGTTCATGCGGCCTGTGCAGAGAAACCTATGCGGTTCGATCATGAAGTTCCCCCATGCGGCTCGGTCGTGAAAGAAACCCATGCGGCTCGGCCATGAAGACTCTCATACAGCTCGGCCATGAAGACCCCTATGCGGCTCGATCATGAACATATTCATGCGGCTCGGTCATGATGACCTTCATGCGGTTCGAGTATAGAGACTATTCATGCGGCTCGGTCATGAAACCTTTCATGCGGCTCGGTCATGACGACCTTCACGGCCCAAATATGAACGCTCCTCATGCGGCTCAACAATGATGATAGAACACATGTCCTAAAGATAATCAAATTTTGGGTCAAATCCCAATGATTTGGGACACGTGGCAAGAGAATGAATTAAATTGATTCATTCAGATTTACGGATATCAGTAAATCATCATGATGGGGATTTATTGCAATCAACATTAATGACTGACATGATTTGGCATAATCCTCATTAATGGCCCAGATCCTTCACGCTCAAGATTAATGGTCCAGATTGATCATTTACCAGGCCGCCGCCACTTTGAGAATGGGCAATCATTGTAAACCCTAATGATGCTCCCACTATTATAAATAGCAGGGTGCCATTCCCTTGCAAAAATATACTGACAGAGAGAGATACGCATATACAGAGAGACACTCTCCCAATAATCAGAGAAAAATCTACAGAGATCAATCCAGAGAGAGAAGCCAGAAGAGCAATACGAGGAGAGCAAGAAAGCATTTCTTCATCAACGCCAACCATCTCGTCACAGAAGCCAAGGCTACGTCCGATCGCCCAAGGAGTAAGGCAGAGCTGCCATCACTTTCCCGAGCCTCTATCGTCACCCTCTAGAATCAAAAATAAACAATTGTACTTAGATTGTTACCTAGGTTTTCGTCCCTAGGCTTTCTTTGTATAAGCGAGTTTGTAACGTGAAGTAAAAGTCCAGTCCTCCCATAAAACTGTTCCGCTTTTTATATTTTATGGCAAATACGATGGCGACTCTGCTGGGGACAAACTTCTCCACGGCTGCGGAGTTGGTGACGCAATCGGATGCAGCCAAGCTTGGCTCATGCAACAAAGATGGTCGCCCGGTTCGACCAACAGGCGTTCGAAGAAATGCTCTCCGACAAGAGCGCTGGCCCTGTCCAGAAGCGAGCCTGTACAAAGAAGGCCCGCAAGGAGTGGAGACCCCGATCATTCGTTCCTACTGAAGCTCTTGCAAAGGTACCCTCTGTCGCTCAAAACGGCGGAAAAGAGTCTCCTGTGGCCCCACTTCAGATCATAGACGACTCTGCTGTCCCCAAGTCCGACAGAAGAAAATATTATGATGCTGGACTTGCAGGGGCAAAGAGGAACTCTATGCGATCCGAGCCGCATAAGGGTTCTAGCCGCATGGAGAAAGCCTATGCGGTTACATCCGCCAGCCGCAGAAAGAAAATTCACGCGGCCAACATCTGTCAGCCGCATAGCTTATGCGGCTACAGTTGCCAACCGCATGGATGAAACTTATGTGGCTACTGAAGTCAATCGCTTGCAGAAAACCCATACGGCCACAATTACCAACCGCATGCGGCTAGCCTGCACGGTTGTGACTACTAGTCGCACAAGAACAACTCATCCGTCAGCTAAAGACAGCCGCATGCAGACAGCCTGTACGGCTTCCAATCCTAGCCGCATAGCGTCGGTTCCACGCTTCTCTCGATCGATCTTCGACCGTCTCTCATGCGGTCCTGACCCTGATGGTTCTCTGGATGATAAGCCAGACTCTGTGGTATCCAACTTGGACTCTTCCTATTACGCACCCGTAAATGCTAAAAGGAAGAAGTCTAGAGCAGCACGGGCTCACCAAGCCCAGTCAGCTGCCCCAACCTCTGACTATCGGAGCGTCCCGCTGATTGTCACGCAGGCCTCTAATGGAAAGTTGTATAAGGCTACTCGTACCATGCCCCCTGCGGCCAATGGGCGGGATAGCCATCAAGCATCTCCCAATAACGAACGAAGGCAAGCAGGCGGGAGGCCTACACACTCGCGTGCTTGGAATTCCCGAGCCAGCAAAGCAAGTGACTTGCGTGAGGCCATCGTCCACAAAGCAAGGAAAGAGAAGATGCATCGGGGTGCAAAGAGTCCTCCTACGGACGTCACTGCACCCAAGTCATCGTCAACTGCTGCTGTAATAGCACGACGATGCAAGAAGATCGGCAGTCTGTCTTTCAAAGACTGCAACAGCCATCATCAGAAGACGAGGCACTACCCGTCGTCTCCTGCAACTCTGCTCGAAAAGTCCCCGCTGATGGAAGGGGGAAGAAGACGAATGTTCCCAGCCCAAAGATCTCAACCACTGTGACTAAAAGACTGTCGTCTAAGCGGGTGCCCACCACCGGAGTTTTCCAAGGTACTCGCTCTAAGACGAAATCTGCTACAGTGGGAGACTCGTCGTCCATAACGCAGGGTGTTACTGGGGCTGGGGGTAGCACCCCTCCGAGCCTTCACAGCAATCCGATGTTCCAAGAAGACGAGCCAAGGGAGACGACTCTCCCATCGGATACAGCAAACCTTAACGTCCTCGACGACATCCACAACTCCCAAGACGAGGCGAACTCGGAGGCTGGGGGTACTGTTTCTTTCGAGTCTGAATCAGAAGGGAACATACCCATATATCCCGATGACTTCTCACTACAGGGGTACGATTCGGAGGGCGCTTCCTCCACCGCTCCGTCTATCTCTCCTCATGTGAAGACGGTATTCATGACAGACAGCAACCAAGGTGGTTCCAGTGATCGCCAGTGCATCGACAGTCTCGAAGCCATATTGCTTGCTTTGGTCAAGTCTGTAGACGAGATTAAAGTGGCCCTTCCAACTCTGCAAAGAGGTACGCCTGGCCAAGCAAGTACGGGTCCCGCAGTCAATACGGACTCGAATTCGGCGACACCAAACCCGGGCAACAATCCGCCGGAAACAACGGCCCCTACCCGCCGTGGATGAAGCACGCGAAGCAAGAAGAGAGGTCCAGGAGCTCCGAGCCATGTTCCACGCTCGAGAAAACTCTCAAGGCCTCAGAATACGGCAACCGTACCCTGCTGCATAGAGGGATGTTCCATTCCCACCAAGATATAAGCCGTTCAATATCAATCCTTATGATGGCAAGACCTCGGCAAGTCGGTACATCACCTACTTCGAAGTCACCACCGACCATCTGTCCCATGACGATGCCATTCTCACACGATTATTCATCGAGGCATTGGAAGGAGTCGCCTTCGACTGGTATCGCAACCAGCCGGACAACTGCATCCACTCCTTCCCCGGCTTCAAGTGCATGTTCTTGGAGAGATTCTATAAAGTAGGGCAGGACATCACCGTGTCCACCCTTATGGACGTCGTCCAAGGGGAGAAAGAGATGACAAGGAACTACATCGAGCGGTTCTGCCAAACTGCCTTGAAGCTGCCCTCTGGAAATCCAGATTCCTCCTTGATCGAGATTTGCCAAAAGAGACTCCTCCCAACAATCAGTCTCTGGATGGGCGAAAGTCAATTCAAGGATTGGAAGTCGTTCATCATCAATGCCACAAGCGCCGAAGAACGACTGAAGAAGGCTCGCCAACTGGGATTGCACATCTCGGAAGGAGAAAACAAGGGCAAGCGTCCCAACAACGATAATGGGGGTAGCCCCTCCAACAATCGGGATAGCAAAGGAAAGCAGGCTATGGTGGCCGATATAGCAAAAAAACCTGAGCCAAAGCCGGCAGACAAACAATGGCCGCAAATCACTTACTCCTTCGAAGACGGTCACGTCAGGCCCATCTTGGACATGCTCATACAAGGGGACAGAATTCAGCTTCCTCCACCAAGGCAGAAACCGCGGCCGGCAGAGATGGAGAACCCGAAGTACTGCCATTATCATCGCTACGTCCACCATGCTACACACGACTGCTACCAGCTGAAATGGTACATCCAAAACCTCATCGATTCGAACGCTCTGGCCATCGATTTCGAAGAGGTAACCGTGGCAGCGAATATGGTGTCCGTACAATTCGACAGCTTCCCTCCGACGGAAACTCAAGACGGGGTGGTCCCCATCCCTCTGGCGACAATGGAGATTACCAATCTTCCACCTCTCCGAGACCAGGCTGCTGGTCTAGTACCCCTCACCACATCACGAGGGGAGGTCATGTGGATCCATCCAGACTTGGTGTCAGAAGTGACTCGGCCCACACCATCTTCCATCTATAAGAAGAAAAGTGGAAAAGTCAGGACCTGCCACACAATCTCGGCAAACATCGAGGAAGCTATAGCCATCGTCACGCGGTCTGGAGCGCAATCCCAACCTGTGGTTGACAATCCAGCTGAAAATTATCAACCCACTACAACTGATGCTCCGGAACCGGCTCAGCCTTCGACGACCGACAAGCCTAGGCCGAGGGAGACTCGCTTCGACAAATCCCTCCGAAAAGAGGCAGCCCAAGGGCTAGAAAGGCCCTACAACTTTGACATCTTAGCGCAATTGGCTAACACACCGGCCAAGTTGTCACTGTACGAACTCCTAAGGCTCTCCAAGGACGTTCGTATTGCATTGAGCGAAGCACTCCAAAATGCCGATGCCTATCTGGCTCAATCCAACCTCACCGGGGAGGACTCACCTATGGATCTCCAGGACAGTGCCTGCACTGGCGCGATGCCAAACATCGTCTTCACTCCGCAAGATATGCTCATCAAAACTAATCTGCACGATCACCCACTATACTATACTGGATACATCGGCGATGTAAAGGTGGATCGGATGCACATTGATCCTGGCTCTTCCATAAGCATCATCCCGAAGGGTCTGCTACATCATCTCCGCATCCTAATGCATCGCCTGACACCTACAAGCACCGCCATCAGCGGTTTCAATTCGGGCAGGAGCTATCCTATTGGAAAGATTCGTCTGAAGTGTCAAATTGGCGACCTCCAATCCAAAGTCACCTGCTACGTCATAGATACAGACACTTCTTACAACATCCTCTTGGGATGTCCATGGATACACGATTATATGATCGTGCCTTCCACGCTGCACCAGTACTTCAAATATGTCGACAAACACGGCTTCGTGAGGACGGAATTTGCTGATATCGATCCCTTCAAAGGGATCGAATCTTACTACTCAGACTCCTGCCTGTACGAAAAGTCAAAGAAGCATCTTGGTGAAGGAGATGTACAAGCTAGTACCGAGAGAGCCATAGGATCAGAAGAGCCTCTGACGATCCACCTCCAAGCTCGCAAACCGGGCAAGTCAGCACCCCTTACCGCCACTCTGCGTAAGGACGCGATCAGCCTCTCGGCACAAGAAGAGCAGATGATAATCCGGCTACCAAGGTCTGGCCAAGTGCCAAGATCCACAACGAGGCCATTAACAATCAGACTGCCGAAAGTCGGTCAGCCCCAAACGGAGAAGCTCAATCCCTCCGACAAGCCGCTGACGATACGCCTTCCCATGAAGGGTCGTCACCCCGATTCGAGGTCTGACACTGCTAGCGAACCAGCCACTCCTCGCCCCACATCGAGTACCAAACTGGGGGTTGCTAGTCTGCCAACAACCCCACGCTCAGCTCCATCAACTGAACCGCTGACGATCAGGCTCCCCAGGTCGTCCTCTCAGTCTTCATTCACACATGGGGTAGCCGAAGAGGAACCGGAGCTAGCCAAGTATGTAGCTGCTCACACTGATGTTCCCTCCGTAGATGATGTAATCCCCTTAGAAAAGATACCTTACTTCATCAATAAAGGGCTATCTTTGAATTACCTCGAGCTTAATAAGCTTTATACATTGTACGCTATGGAACACGGTATAGGCACTCACCTACACACACAGGTGACGAATGTCCACACCACAATCCAGCTTACTCCAGCAGAAGATACTTACCGAATAATCGAGGGAGGGGACCATCCAATCATCTTCGGCCGGAAGGACGATCCGCATCCCTTCACCATAGAAGAAGTCGACCTTGGATCGGATGCCGGGAGACTACCTCTGTATCTTTATAGCCCCCAATCTAAATATCTCATGCAGAAACAGGGGTATGACCTGGAAACGACACCGGGCTTGAATTACAGTACTGGACGACGATTACCTTTGAAGCCCCCGGTCCCGGCTGGCAAACCAAGGGACTACTATAGCAAGACTCGATGTGGATTAGGGTATGTAACACCCACAACGACCCCTGAAAGTTCAGATGAAGAGTGCGACTGGTATTCACATTCGACCGGGTCACCAACTTCTAACTCGGATACCAGTATCGGAGACGTATTCAGACAAGTCCTGTCCGTCAACATGGCGTTCACCGACGCCTATGAAGAAGACGAGGATATCCCCGAACTTCTTGAGCTAGAACCATGGGCACAACAGCTAGATGAACAATGGGAGAAGCGTTTCGAGCAAAGAGAACCTCCCACTGAAGACGAGGTCATACAAGTTAATCTTGGTAATGAAGCCTCCCCGAAACCAATCTTCATCGACCAGAGTCTGACAAATGAAGAGCGAGAATCTCTGCTCCAACTCGTCAAAGAGTATATCGATGTGTTCGCCTGGAGCTATAAAGATATGCCAGGATTGGACCCCGAGATCGCACTCCACAAACTCAATATTCATCCGGATGCAAAACCTGTCAAGCAACAGCAATAACGGTTTCGCCCCGATGTCATGAATGCTATTGAAGCCGAAGTCAACAAACTGATAGCCAGCGGTTTCATTCGCGAAGAGCAGCATCCAGACTGGGTAGCCAACATCGTACCAGTTCTCAAAAAGAACGGGAAGATCCGAATATGCATTGACTTCCGAAATCTGAATGAGGCATGTCCTAAAGAAGAATTCCCTCTCCCTATCACGGATATTATGATCGACAACACCTGCGGTTTCGAACGTATATCCTTCATGGATGGCTTCTCAGGATACAACCAGATCAAGATGTTCCCTGATGACGAGAAGCACACATCATTCCGAATACCAATTGGTACATATTGCTACACCGTTATGCCTTTTGGTTTAAGGAATGCTGGTGCCACTTACCAGAGAGCTATGAGCGTCATCTTTAGAGACCACTTGCGCAAGACAGTGGAATGCTACGTCGACGACATCGCCGTCAAAAGCCGTTCAAAGGAAGATCATCTGCAAGATCTCAGGACAGTGTTCGACCTAATGCGAGCCCACAATTTAAAGATGAACCCTACGAAATCATTCTTGGGTGTCTCCAGCAGGAAATTCCTGGGCTTCGTCATCACTTCTCAGGGCATTCGCATCGACCCCGAGAAAACAAAAGCAATCATGGAGATGGGTCCCCCGAGAAATCTTTGCGAACTCCGAGGCCTCCAAGGCAGGCTAGCTTACATCAGGAGATTCATCTCTAATCTCTCCGGACGATGTCAACCATTCACCCATCTCATGAAGAAGGGAGTCTCTTTCGTATGGGATGAGGAATGCCAGCGTGCTTTCGACAGCATCAAAGAATATTTGTCGAATCTTCCAGTCCTGGTAGCTCCTGTTGCTGGGAAGCCATTCCTGCTCTATGTGCGAGCTATAGAACATTCTCTTGGTGCCCTATTGGCACAGAATAATGATGCGGGCCACGAACAAGCTATATACTACCTCAGTCGAAAGATAATTGGGCCAGAATACCGGTACACGACCGTAGAGAAGGAATGCCTTGTCCTCGTATTCGCCATCCAGAAGACGCGGCACTACGTCACGGGACAAACCATCCACGTGATATCGCAGATCAACCCCCTCAGGGTCCTCATGACCAAACTGGGGGCACTCAGCTCCCGCCTTGCTACCTGGGCGATATTACTGTCACCATACCACATGATCTTCGTCCCACAAAAGGCTGTTAAAGGCCAGGCTCTGGCAGACTTTCTAGCAGCCCATCCAGGTTCGGAGACGACTAGGGTATATGAAAAGATACCGGACGAGGTCACCAGTTCAAATGCAGTCTCCCATGATGCCATCTGGCGAATGTTCTTCGACGGCACTTCGAGAACTGGACCCAAAGGCAATATCGTCTCTGGAGTTGGAGTGGTGCTGATTTCTCCCTCCGGCTTTGTGATCAACCGGGCCTACTCACTCACAGAGCCCTGTTCAAATAATATGGCCGAGTACAATGCCTTGGTCATTGGCCTTCGACTTGCAAAAGAGCTAGGGGTAGAGTATCTTGAAGCATACGGTGACTCGCAGTTAATCGTCAATCAGATTCGGTGGTCGTACGAGGTCCGCCACGAAGACATGATCCCTTATCATCGAATAGCAATCGACATCATCTCGTCTCTGGAAGGATTCTTCATAGAACATGTTCCCAGACTCCAGAACATCGAGGCCGATGCCCTAGCTGGTTTGGTCGCTTCCCTAGCTGTGCCAAATTACGCTCGTCATCAGGTCGACATAATAGGCCGTGAACTGGTCTGTCCTAAGGATAACGTTCAATGCATGGAAAGCTACTCCGCTCTTGCAGTCGACGAAGCACCAGACTGGAGACAGCCGTTCATCGACTTCGTAGTATACGACATCCTGCCAGAGAATCCGAAGGAAGCTACTTCTATCAGAAGACGTTCTCTCAGATTTTTCTATGATACGGAGACAAAAATACTGTATCGCCGATCCTATGATAGGTTGCTGCTTCGGTGTCTATCAAATACAGAAGTCAAAGAAGCCGTGCGCGAAGCCCATGATGGTGTCTACGGAGCCCATCAACCTGGCCCGAAACTGTAAGACCGCATTCGTCGAATGGGCTATTACTGGCCCAGATGGTTGCAGACGCAATAGATTATGCACGAAAGTGCAAAGCCTGCCAAATCCACGCTGACTTCATCCACCAGCCATCTGAATTCCTGCATCCGACTATGGCCTCCTGGCCATTCGAAGCATGGGGCATGGACATCGTTGGCCCAATTACCCTACCTTCGTCCAGAGGACATCGATTCATACTCGCAATCACCGATTACTTCTCCAAATGGTCGGAAGCCATCCCATTGGCAGAGGTGAAAATTTCAAACGTGATCAGCTTCCTTAAGCATCATGTCATCTACCGCTTTGGACTGCCCCGAAGGATCATTCACGACAATGGACCACAGTTTGCAAGCCATGCATTCTATCGGTTCTGCGATAAGCACCGAATTCAGAACATTGCTTTGACACCCTACAACCCAACAGCCAACGGGTTAGCAGAAGCATTCAACAAAACCATAATCAAGCTATTCGAGAAATTCGTGTCTTCTAACAAGCGCGACTGGAACGAGAAGCTCGGCGAATGCTTATGGGCATATCGCACCACAGTTCGAACAGCCACCGGGAATACACCATTCTCCCTGGTATACGGGAGCGAGGCAGTTCTCCCATTAGAGACTCAGATCCCCTCACTCCGCGTCGCCCTCACACATCAGTTAACGACAGACGAAAACCACCATCGCCGACTACAGGAATTGGAGGCCCTAGACGAGAAACGCCTGTTAGCTCAACAGCGAATCGAACTATATCAGGCTAGCATCTCCGGAGCTTTCAACAAGAAGGTCAAGGTCAGAACATTCCAAGTAGGCGATCTCGTTCTGGCGGTTCGTAGGCCGATGGTTATGACGCATAAAACCGCCGGTAAATTCTAACCGAAATGGGAAGGCCCGTTCATCATTGAAGCCGTATTCTCCAACGGCGCCTACCGCCTCGCAAAGCAAAATGGAGACTTGCTCATGTTGTCCATCAACGGCAAGTTCCTAAAGAAGTATTATGTCTGAAATAAAATCCTCGAGACATCTCAGAGTGTCGAGTTATGTACCTTCCCGTACATCTGAACTTACATTCTGGTTCCATACATCAAGTCATGTACCCACTGGTACCTCTGAACTCACCCTCATAATTTTCCAGATTTTCGAGTTACGTACCCGCTGGTACCACTGAACTTGCCCTCACAATTTTCTAAATCAACGAGTTACGTACCCGCTGGTACCGCTGAACTCACACTCACCACTCTCTATATTCCAGAGTCATATACCCGCTGGTACCGCTGAACTCATACTCACACTTCCTAAATTATCGAGTCATATGCCCGCTGGTACCACTGAACTCACACTTTCATAATATCGAGTTATGTACCCGCTGGTGCCTCTGAACTTACATTCCGGTCACTCTTTCAGATAGTAAGTCATGTATGATCATACCTCTGAACTTTCTTCCTGTAAGAGATCTCCCCTCATGATCCACTACCCGCACTTCCAGTGCACAAAAAAGGGTAAGCGATCCACAAATTTCCAAAATGGCCATGTCCTCATTACCTCTGAGTCGTTTTACTTCCGCCAAAAATAAATCATCCCTTTACATAGAACTTCTATGTCCTCATTACCTCTGAGTCATTCTATGTACCCTCCTTCATTGAGCCCACTCCTGTCATGTCTTCATTACCTCTGAATGGGAAGGCTCCGTCGAAGAAACCTTCATGCTTGCCATGTCCTCATTACCTCTGAGTAAGTATGATGATTCCCTTTCGACTTATTATCTGTACCCACAACCGGAGCACGCCAAGGATAATAGGTCCACAAATATTCTTCGCTGAGTCCACTCCTGCCATGTCTTCATTACCTCTGAGCAGGAAGACTCCACGGTAAAATCTCCGTACTTACCATGTCCTCATTACCTCTGAGTAAGTATGTTGGTTCTCTCTCGTCTTATTATCCGTACCCTGAACAAGGGTACGCCAAGGGTAATAGGTCCACAAATGTCCTCTGTTGACCATAAATGTCCTCTGTTGACCACAAATGTCCTCTGTTGACCACAAATATCCTCCGTTGAGTCCACTCCTGCTATGTCCTCATTACCTCCGAGCAGGAAGACTCTACGGTAAAACCTTCGTACTTACCATGTCTTCATTACCTCTGAGTAAGTATGTTGGTTTCCTTTCATCCTATTATCCGTATCCTAAACCAGGGTACGCCAAGGATAATAGGCCCACAAATATCCTCTGCTAAGTTTCTTAGCATAAATCCACCATCTCGTCATGCCCCAGGAGCCCAGCCGCTCTACGGTATTCCCTTTTCCCAATACCGAGAGCACCCATGACCACTTTGCCATGGCTGTTTCGGATATCCTGACCAAACTTGTTATCCGTACCTAAAACCAAGGTACGCCTAGGGTAACAGGTCCACAAATAATCCCCCAGCAGGTCCAATTCCACAAACACCACAAGTACAAGAAAGAGAAGATGAGTCGAAACATGCTCATTTATTCAAAATTCAAAGTACTACATCATCTGGGATCATATCCCTTGACAAAAAGAAAAAAAAAGAAGGGAAAAAGGAGCAAAAGAAAACAGAAAACCGATCACTGCTCCGGGGCACATAGTGTCGTGAGACGGTCCGTCAGCAAGGCAACCGACCGCTCAAACCTCTGTCTAGCTCGACGCTCCGCCTCTTGGGTCAGCGCCGCCTCGTCCTCCAGATGAGCGTGAGCTTGCCAGTTGTCCTCAAATTTCTTGAAAGCCCGCTCCAGGTTAACAGAAGATCGGGAAACCTTCTCGGCCTCCTGAACAATTGACTCATGTTCCGCATGAGCAGCCCTCAGCTCCGACTCTAGGAAGGCCAATTCCTTCTGAAGTGCGAGAATCTGCTCCTTCGTGTCAGCTATTCCACGAGAAGCAGCCTCCTCCCGATCCCTACAAGCGTGACTTCGACGACCCAGCCTGTCGTACGAAGCGAAAAGCTTGTCAAGGTCCCCCTTCACAACTGGCCCGGCAGTGTCTCGAGCGAGCTTTATCCTATCCCGAGCGGCAATAAGGAAGCCCCACTCCCATTCAATCGCAGCAGGCAAGTCAGCCTGCCGTAACACCAGCAATCGGGTCACAAGCTGATCAGCCTCTGCCAACTTGGGCTCTAGGAGCGCAGCCAACCCCACCCCGCCAGGAAGAGACTTCAAAGTTTCAATCTGACCCCGAACACACCGCAGGGACAGAGAAAAAGGGGTCCCCCGTTCTACGGCAGTATCTATGCCCCTCTTTAAATGGCGGTAGAAGCTGTCGACCACATCCTGCGACACCTCGTCCAGAGCCTCCGAAGAAGCCGGCATCAACGAGAGTGTAGCTAGCAGCACTGAAGAAGCCGCGACAGAATATGCCGCTCCTGCCACGAGGGAAACAAACTCCGTACGGAAGGACGCCTGAACAGCGGTCAACTCCTCTTCAGCAGCCCGCAGAACTTGAATGCTCAGCAGGGCCGAAAAGTCAGTCTCTTACGCCGTATTAGCAGCAGAGGATGAGACAGAGACCATCGCTCCCGGAATAAGCTCCGCTCCCATCTGCCCGGAGCTGGCAGGAGGCCCCTCGACATGAGTCGGTAAAGGAGAGGAAACGCTCCTTTCCCCCGGATCACGGCAGGCCGAGCCTTCCCCAAGAACATCCACTGTGGGAAGTAAAGGGTCAGGACCTGTAGGGCCAAGACAACCATGAATCGATTTGACCTGGAGGATATGTTGATAGAGAAAATAAGCCCCCTCACTAGTCAATATTTGTCTTATCTTACCAGCAGAAGAGTGTGGAGGCTGAGGTTCGCCTACGGCCACCACAACCTCTCCACCAGCGGCCTTCGAGTCGGATATAATAGACTCCTCCGCCCCTGCACCCTCGGAAGGGGATGCGACGAGATCGGCGTCACCTTGCTGAAGTTCAGCGATCTCGGAGACAGGCCAGAGGAAACCTTCGTCACCCCGGACCGAGGCTTCAGCAACCTGGGAACCCCCAGCCGCCGCTGAGAGAGCCCCCGCAGAAAGGACCGCGGCACACATGTCGCTAATCAAAGCAGCAAGGGCCGGATCAACTCCAGGAGCAGCAGACGGTTCAGGAGAAACTGGTTCGTCAGACGCCTACAAAGAAAAAATGGTTAGGTCATATCTCCAAGAAAAAAAAGAAAGCCACAACAAGGAGATAGCTTCAACATAGTCGTACCTCCGGAGCAGTGTCAGCATTTTCACCCCTCTCCGTAATAAGTAGCCTATGAGGTCTGACCGCAGCTCTCTTTACGAAAAAGGCTACTCCCCCATCAGTAGACTCATGCCTGCCTCGCTTACGCGAGGGGCCAGGCACGGCAGGCAGTAGTTCTACTCTCACCACCTCTGGTACAAGCGGCAACGGATCTACCACCTCATCTAATACGACCGACGGTTGATCCGTCATCATCTCATCCGCCATGATGGGCAGTTGATCCGTCGCCGCTCCGCTACCAGAAGAGGGAGGGTCCTCGTCATCCCGCTCGTTGCTTCCCTCAGCTGTGTCAAAAGACTCGGAATCGGGCACGGAAATCCTATTCGCCCCTTTCTTCTTCGCCTTCGGCACTGTAGCCTTCTCCGCCAAACGATTGCCCACGATGAAGCTAGTCCTCGGGTCAAAATCAATAGGAGGCTGGTTTACCGTAACATGGTATAAGGCCGTCATATACAAGATTTCCCCCAGTGCGTTTGCTGCAGGAACGGAGAAACTAGTTCGAGTATGACAAGTGTCATAGTAGCTCCATGCCCTAATCCCATCAAGGATGCTACCCCCAAATCCCAGGCTGGAACTGGGATGCCCGAGGAATAGTTGACTGTACCCAAATTGACGGGCAAACCTACAGGGCAAGTAGGGCTCCAGATACACGGTGTTGCGGTTGCGATAAACTAAATGTGCCGAGCGAATGTTACGCAACCAGAAACGTATCTTCTCAGGTAAGAAATGAGAAGATCCAACGCCATCAACATGGACACTCCTCACCTCCTGGTCGGTAAAACGGGGAACGGACATGAAGAAATCATATCCGTCCGCCCTCGCCAGCATCCTCCGACACGCCGGCATGGTACTATATTCCCAAGGCTGATGACGGTGTCTGAAAAGAAAAGCGTCGTCGTCCGTAACGCCGTCTCCCGTCCCAGGCCTCATCAAAGACCGATAATGCAACAGCAGCCACCCCAGCAGGTAATGATAAGGCAGCTTTATACGTTCAAAGTCCGTCACCACGTCACGAGCGACGACCTTGGACGAGAAGGCGCGGAGACCATGATGAATGCTGCACACCATTGCGGGAAGAAGAGCCAGCCTGACCCCAAAGGCCAGCTTCACGGCGGGAAAAATAAAGTGATGGCCGATCCTCTCGATGGAACCTGCCCCTCCTGAGACCACATAATTGTGCAGCCACACCATTAAAAAGCCTGCCAAGAGTGCCTTCTCTGACAGCCGTCGAGTACCACAATAAAAGTAGCTGAAGGAGTCAATCTGGCTCCCAAACTTGTCACTCTTAGACTACCACCTCCTAGCGGTCGACACCAAGCCTTCTACTTCCCTAGGAGTTTGACGACCTCGGAAAGTAACTCGGCCAGCAGCACTAAATTTAAAAAGATAGGAGACCCAGAAGTTGGTATGGGGAGTGTCCCCTTCCGAGCTATCATTTTTCTTGATAGCCGTTTGGTGACAGGGACTATGGTGACATAACAGTTCTTGGTACACAGTGACGAAGCCTGGGAAATCGTCGATCTAGATCCTGGAACTCCTCGTTCGTTGGAGTGTACGCTTCGAAGGGCTCATCTTCCCAGGGAAGCTTGGAGACAGCATATATCTCATGAAGAGCGAGCCCCAACTCCCCTACAGGTGTGAAAAAAGTTCCTGTCCGATGATTATACATCTCCAGAAGGGCCATGAATAACGGCTTATTAATGGGCAATCCGTGGCTGGTACCCCGGATAGCATCATAAAGATTGACTTCTCGCAAAAATGCCTCGTAGTTTCGCAGAATCCACGAGGTCAGGTTAGCCCACGGAGGAATAGGGTGTAACCAGCTCGGCAGTACCAATCTGCCAACAGGATAGGACCCTTTGCGAGCAAGCTGGCTCAGAAAGGTATCAGCCTGAGAGAATGAGAAGTTAGGACCGGGTGTGTTGATAAAGGTACCCGGAGCTAACCCCATCACGGATCGACTGGCCGGATCCTTGATCGCGCGTACTGACCCAGTAGTTTTATTGTAACGGATGTTACCAACAAACATCCCCGATCTGGTTGGAGTGAGGGAGTCTGTCATCTGCCTGTCCAATAAGATCATGTTGAACCACGCAAGAGGGAAATGACGCTTCATAATGGGGATATGAATCGGCATCCCGTCCAAATTAAAATCCCAACTCTCAGAGATATCCAGCACACGGGAGTTTTTTATGATTAATGCATCCCCAAAGAGGAAGATCGGCCTCAGATACTTCCCATTTGGCTCTGACACTTGACGAACTAAATTGTCCCGTCGCACATCCGAAGCAAGTTGATTCGAGCCAACCAAGAGTTCCCCCGCAGGATTTACTGGCAGATTCACTGAAGAAAGAGACGAAGGAAATAAGATTAGAAGATAGTCAAAACAAGAAGCATTTGAAAGATCATTTGGGTCTATGCGGCTCGGGTCATCACAGCCTCATGAGTCCATGCGGTTCGGTTCATTACAGCCTTATGCGGCCCAGAACTAGATGAGTCCATACGGTTCTGTTCATCATGGCCTTATGCGGCTCCGAGTCAGACAAGTCCATACAAACTAAGTTCAGATGAGCTTATGAAGCTTCTGCAGTTTAGGTTCGGAAGGGCCTATGCGGTTCAAGGTTCACATAGGCTCAACAGACAAACCTAGGCGCTGATGCGGCTCGAATTCGGGTGAGACTATACGGTTCAAAGTCCATGCAGACTCATGCGGCCCTGAACAGACAGACTCATGCGGCCACAAACAGATGAGCTTATGCGGTTCAAAACTGAACTACGCTCATGCGGCTCAAACCAAAAATATATATGCGGTTTAGATCGAGTATGATAAGCCCATGCGGCCTCCTGGGCGAAGTGCTTATGCGGTCATATCGACGAACCTTATATGTACGGCTTGTGCATAAATTATGCAGCAGAGCCATGGCAGTTAGGGTTCTAAAGCAAAGCCCTTACCAGCGATGGGTGGATGAACGTCGGGATGAACAGAGTAAACAGCGGTCGGCGGAGGAGTGGCCACGTTCGTCGCCGCAGCCGCCGCATAAGCGACCGCCTTGCCCTTCGCAGCCTTCGACGCAGCAGCCTTCTTGGGAGCCATGGGTGCTTGGGAGAGAAAGGAGTTAGAACAGCGAAAGATCGAAGAGAGAAAGAAGATTTCCTAGAACGAGAGTGTTCCTATTTATAGACAAAGAAGGAACGTCTCGATCCGCATGCAAATTGATAACCGACTCTTCGGTCATCGAGGCAAAACGGCTGAATAATAGCCTGACTCTTGGGATCCTGGCCCAAGAAAGCGGCTCTTAAAATCTGCAGCAAATCAAGAGCATTAAATGCAGGAGATTCACAGAAGATTTGCACACGTGGCAGGAAGACGTGGCAAGAAGCTCATGCGGCCAAAATAGCCCACGCGGCTCAGAGAGTTATGCGGTTGAGATAATCATGCGGCTAGTGAAATCCATACGGCTAGGACGGAATACATCCATGCGGCTCTGGCATAATCATGCTTCTTATTCAAAGTATTTCAATTTTGTAAATTGAAAACTTTGAAGGGGGTCTTGTAGAAGCATGAAAAAGAAGAGAAATATGATCCATGCGGCCAAGGGGCCACATGCGGCTCAAAGAGCCCCATGCGGCTCAAACACAGAGTGGACTCCATGAGGCCAGCAGAGGGAAGCCACGTGTCCTTTTTAGAATGGCTGTAACCAGCGTCATTCAAACGCAATTAATGCCCTGACGGCTGACAATTAATGCTCTGACGGCAGACAGCTAACAGCTGACAGCCCTGACAAAAAGTAGTCATGATGACTGACACAGGAGCAACATCTTCCTAGGAAACTGAAAAAAATCTTCACAACTTCGAGGCTAGCTTATGCGGCCAGTCTAGACGAGTTCATGCGGCCTGTGCAGAGAAACCTATGCGGTTCGATCATGAAGGTCCCCCATGCGGCTCGGTCGTGAAAGAAACCCATGCGGCTCGGCCATGAAGACTCTCATACAGCTCGGCCATGAAGACCCCTATGCGGCTCGGTCATGAACATATTCATGCGGCTCGGTCATGATGACCTTCATGCGGTTCGAGTATAAAGACTATTCATACAGCTCGGTCATAAAACCTTTCATACGGCTCGGTCATGACGACCTTCATACGGCCCAAATATGAACGCTCCTTATGCGGCTCAACAATGATGATAGAACACGTGTCCTAAAGATAATCAAATTTTGGTCAGATCCCAATGATTTGGGACACGTGGCAAGAGAATGAATTAAATTGATTCATTCAGATTTGCGGATATCAGCAAATCATCATGATGGAGATTTATTGCAATCAACATTAATGACTGACATGATTTGGCATAATCCTCATTAATGGCCCAGATCCTTCACGCTCAAGATTAATGGTCCAGATTGATCATTTACCAGGCCGCCGCCACTTTGAGAATGGGCAATCATTATAAACCCTAATGATGCTCCTACTATTATAAATAGCAGGGTGCCATTCTCTTGCAAAAATATACTGACAGAGAGAGATACGCATATACAGAGAGACACTCCCCTAATAATCAGAGGAAAATCAACAGAGATCAATCCAGAGAGAGAAGCCAGAAGAGCAATACGAGGAGAGTAAGAAGAGCATTTCTTCATCAACGCCAACCATCTCGTCACAGGAGCCAAAGCTACGTCCGATCGTCCAAGGAGTAAGACAGAGCTGCCGTCGCTTTCCCGAGCCTCTATCGTCACCCCCCAGAATCAAAAATAAATAATTGTACTTAGATTGCTGTACCTAGGTTTTTGTTCCTAGGCTTTCTTTGTATAAGCGAGTTTGTAACGTGAAGTAAAAGTTCAGTCCTCCCATAAAACTGTTCTGCTCTTTTATATTTCATGGCAAACAACCAAAAGAAGTAAAACCGTCAGAAGATATCCCCAATCTGACATTATGCGGATTTGAAGCAAAATTAGGATATACTCGATCAAAGTGCTTCCACGCTTCTCCATCGGATGGGTGATCCAACAGTCCTTCAATCTGTTCTCGTATGTGCCAACTCATATTTTCGGCCGTCTCTTTCACCATAAATAATCTTTGCAACTGCGGCGTTAAAGGCAAGTAGTGCATTGAATCGGTCAGTCTTCTTGCACCGGTAGACCTTTCTGTACTAGTTGTCTTATAGCGATCAGCACCACAAAATCTGTACACATTTGCGTCCTTGTCGTTTTTGTAGTACAACATGCACCCATTGAGACAAGAATCAATTTTCTCGTATCCCATCCAGAGCGATCTCACCATCCTCTTAGACCGATAGAAGTCTTTAGGTAACTTAGCACCCGCCGACAAGATCTCTATAATCAACTCCAACACTCGGTTGTAGCATTCTTGCGACATGTTAAAATATGACTTAATGCTCAACAGTCTTGTAACCACCTCCAATGGTGAATGATCCTCACAACCAGGATACAATGGAATCTTTGCATTCTCCAGCAACTCCATGAACTTTGCAGCATCGACATTCGGTGCCACCTCAGCTGCATCATGAACGAAACTAGGCCCCGCAGCATCAAAAACTATGTTCATGCACCCGTCGTCGTATGCATGATTATCTGTAGCAAAATTAGGTCCCGCATGCATATACAGCCCAACATAAGGCTCCGGTTCTGATGCTAAAGACACAAGTTCTCCGTGTGCGGTCCACTGATAGTAATTAGGCGTGAAACCCCTCGAGTACAAATGATATGTCACTTTCACTTCTGGATAATATTTCACGTTATGACATTTCACACACGGACACTTAATTTTGGTGCCGTCCATGTACTGAGGGAACGCCTTAGCAAACTGCAGGAACTGCTCTACTCCCGCTATGTATTTATCCCGTACACCACACATATCATCAGGACGACGATTGTACATCCATGAACGATTCTGCAAGTAGTAATTTATATCCATTTGGAAATAATTCTGCAAAGATGGACACACATTATCCAATAGGCACAAATTCGTATATTATGTCTTATTATGGGACACACATTAGTAGCGGACAGTTACTAATAACCATGCTATATCGCACATAAGTTCTTGTGTATCCAATGTGTACACATACGCTATCGATTCTTACTGAAAATTAACCAAGCTAAAACTATCCAAAATCCCCAATCAACTACAAATCTTATACATATCTTACTTGTACACACTGATTTAGGATGACCCCTGCCTGCCTACTGGCTCTTGTACACACTCATCTCACTCTTCATAGCTGCTTTCTTTAGAAAACAGGGACAAACACTATTTTCTGTACACAACTATACACCCACACCAATTTAAGCTCTTTCTTCATACATACAGATAATTAACATACACACACACATATACCTTACTCCCCCTAACCTTACCACTAGTCCTTGCCTAAGAGCAGTGAGCATTGGCCTTCTCTTGCCTGCAGGGCTTCCCTGGTATCCTCCAACCTGTTGCATTGCATAAAAGGCATGGCAGACCCTACTACTGCTGCTCTCTTCTATATTCTTATTACACTAGCACCATTCTCACGTTCTAAACAGAGTGCACTAACCAAATCCCTTCATCCATTGCCTATCATGAACCATCCATTCCCATTCACTATACTCCACTATATACAATATATATATATATATATATATATATATATATATATATATATATATATAATTAGAACTTATGTATCTATCCAATTTTACAAGCACATCTTGCACCATGACACCCTTACTGATACCATCACTGTAGCTAACTGATACTAACACTACACTCTCTAATTTTTCTCATCCACTCCCAAGCCAAATAGCCAAGTGTTCGTAGCCAACCCTTCTCCTTATGACTAATTCCCCGCTCCTACTACTACAGGTTCTTCACTGACACTCTCATATGTTCACTCACTCACACAAGCATCCTTTCTATCACTCAAGCCCAGAATTACCAACTTCCTCTAACCTTATTCCCAAATTTTCTCTTTATCTCTCAAACACTCACACACGCATGAAAAGAGAAAGATCTGTCAAAGAGACAGTACATGGTTATTAAGTAGATCAGGAATGAGATCAATGCAAGAAGTGGCTTCATACCAAGTACCCATGGTCTACACAAAGTTTGGATAGTACAAGGTCAGGCCCCCAGGTACATTATCCCTCACCAAAACCATCCAAATCTTATACTGAACTGTAAGGAGTAATCAGTACATGCTCTTGGAAGTTAAGACACTTAAATAAACTCAAGCCCCCAAATCTCATCACTAAACCTAATCCCCAAGAGGACTGATACTAGGCAGTGCTAAATCAAGATGGATAAACCCATTACATATAGGTTAATACCTATTCCTAAGGCAAGGCAAGACAATCTAACACCTGAATGATATCAAGTGCCATCCCTACTCAAACACACACAATAGTTGTGTGTGTCCATGTGTGTCTGTGTGTGTGTGTGTGTCCGTGTGTCCGTGTGTGTGTGTGTGTGTGTGTCCGTGTGTCCGTGTGTGTGTGTGTCTCTGTGTGTGTGGGGGGGAGAAGGAGGAGGAGGAGTTAGGTTAGGGTTTACCGGAGAGGAGGAATAGCTCGGATTGGGGGAGGAGGAGCTCGAGGAGGAGGAGCTCGACGGGGGTGGTAGGGGTCGCCGGGGGGGAGGGAGTCGTCGAGGAGGGAGGGAGTCGCCGGGGGGGAGGGAGTCGCCGAGAGCTCAATTACAAAATTTTTGAGTTTTCGAGTGAGGGAGAAAAAGGAAACAGGACTGTGCCCTAAGTAAAAAAGTTAGCGACGTCAACAGTCGACGTCGCTAACCGTCGCAACCATTTTAATATATGGCGACATATTTTAATAATATGTTGCTGAACGTCGCTATTCTGTGACATAAAGTGTCGACTGTCGCTGAACGTCGCTATTCAGCAACATTTTGCGATGTCAATAGAAGGGAGTCACTATATTACATATTTAGCGACGGTATTTTATGCCGTCGCTAAACAACGTCGCTAATATAGCATATTTTAGTAGTGTGGATTTATGTTGAAGACGAGTTGAGAGCTCAAATCAAAGTGGACTCTAAGCCCAAACAGATGACCAAAGCCAACATAATGCATGTCGAAGACTCCAAAGGGAAGCAGAAGACTTCTCCTAATAACAAGAAGAAGGACTTCAACCATCTAAAGGTAAAGTTGGCTAATTTCAAGCCAAAGCCCAAGTTACCGACTTGTTTCAACTATGACAAGAAGGACCACCACTACAAAAATTTGTCAGATTAGCGACGTTACAAAACGTCGCTAAACTCGATGAAAGCGTCGCTAGGTAAATTTAGCGACGTTTTAGGCGACGTTTTGGAAACGACGAAAAAAATGTGTCGCTAAACGAGAAAACGTCGCAAAACGTCGCTAGGGCGACGTTATTTGGCGACGTTATTAACGTCGCTAATTAGCGACGTTATTTGCGACGTTTGATCGTTGACGCTAATTAGCGACGTACAAGACGACGTTATCGTGTGGTCGCCGTTTAGCGACACTGTTGCGACATTTTGGCGACGACGAGCTGACATCAGATTATGGTGCCACGTGTTGCCACGTCAGCATTTAGCGACGCTTTTAGCGACATTTACTAACGTCACTAAAATTTAGCGACGAATAATAACGTCGCTAACAACGTCGCTAAGGTAAAAAATATAAAAAAAAAATAGGTTCCATAATACAAATGGAGCTGGAGCCTGAGCCAAAATACAGAATATAAAACACAAAATACATAATCCAATCCCTGGATTCGCCGACCCCCTCGGTAGAACAGTCAACACCGGCACGCACAATACATTCCAGAATATACAAAAAATATAAAGAAAAAATATTATCCGCAACAAACAATGTCAATATATAATATCCTGAACAAACCAAATCATTATCCGCAAACACGTACAAACTCAATATCCTCAACGAAAAAATTGAATATCCCCAAATACGTACAAAGTGAAAAATATAGTACAGTCCAAAAATGCAAAAACAAAACTACTGATCGCCTGGAGCTGGACCCGGTGCTGGAGGAGAAGCGCCACCAGATGACAGTCGTCGCAACGTCAGGATCGTCTGATACTCCTCCGGTGACAACAGGTGGACGAGCATGTCCTTCCTACACCGTCGGATGTAGACGATGCGCTCGGCGTGCCAGCAGACGGTCGCTCCGCTGCCATCTCCTGGAAATGCTGCATCTGCTCGACCAACCGCTGCGTAGCCTCCTGCGTAGCATGGGTCATCTGTTGCAGCACCTCCGTAGTCTCCTCCAGCCTCTCAAAGCCTGAGATGAGCGCAGAATCATCTGTATGCGGCGCCTCCATCCTCTGCAGCATCTTGTCACGCAGAGCTGCGATCTGCGCAAGGACGTCACTCTGCTGCTGGCGGAGCGACTCCTCAGTCTGTGCGGGACCGGCCACACTAGTGGCAGTCGCAGAGGCCTGTGACGCAATGAAGGCACCATAGAAGCCCATACCATAGTACGTACCCCTATGCATGCCACCAACGGCCCTCATCCACAGCTCGTCATCTGACTGAGCTGCGACGGCCGGAGGCTGCTGGGAAGTGCTAGCACCAGCCTCCTCTGACCGTGTCGGCCCGGCGTCCCTAAGCCTCAAAAACTCGGCCTAGAAATAATATCTATATGAATTCTCACGTGGTCGCTAAAAATTAATACTAATGCACTAGCATTAAGTAAAACTTCTAAAACTCGGCCTAGAAATAACATATATATGAATTTTCTACGTAACTAAAAATTAATGTTAATGAACTAGCATTAAGTAAAACTTACGTAGGTATCCCGGGCCTTGTCGTCTACGAACCGCTTCCCGTTTTTGTGCGTGGCGAGGAACAAGGTTACCATATTTGGGTCTTCTTTCGATTCAACCTGTTACAAAATTATTATATAATTTGTCAGTTAAGTTGAAAGAAATATATTACTATAAAGTTTTAATTATGGGTATACGGCGAGATACGTACCATATGGGTGAAGAAATCCATAATGGACCTTGATCCACCACACCACTGTGACCCCGCCTGTCGTGCTCTTTTAGACTTCGCAAACTTCTCCTTGTAGGCTTCATCCTCGAATCTCCTCTTCATTACCGTCCAGTCGGCGGCAGAGATCCAACCCTGAATAGGCTCTCCCCGGCGGTCGCGATCCTTTTGGTCGAGGATCGCGTCCCTAATGAGCTTGCTGGCGATGCCGAAAAATATAGCCTCGACAGCAACGGCACGATGGGGAGGGAAGAAGTAAGTCCGCTAAAAAAATCATAGAAGTACGTAAGTTATAACATAATATACTAAATGTTAAAAGGAAATAAACTTTTACGTACCGAAAAGTGCTCAAACCAGAAGGCCTTCCTATCGGCCGGGACATCCCTCCAGTTGATCCAGGGCCCCCCGTAGTTCTGTCGCAGGAATGTACCCAGCGACCGGTGTATGGAGGAAGGATAATACCTGTAAAATAAAATTAAAATTTATTAAACAAGTTTATAATAAATTTAAACAAATTAAATGCAACAAATTTACTTACCGCCTGGTCCGAGTACAGGCCCAAATCTCTAACCTCAGATCCCCCTCCGGGCGACACGGAGGATCTGTCTTAAATAGGAGCTGCACTATGCCCCTGCCCCGCCCCCTGCCCCTGCCCCTGCCCCTGCCCCTGCCCATGCCCGCAGCCTACCCCTCGGTCTCGGCCTCGTCCTCGCCGTCGGTGTGGGCCTCGCCATCGCCCTCGACCTCGACGTGGGCCTCGGCCTCGGCCTGCTCCTCAATAGTGGGGTCGACCTCTGGAATACTCGACGGTACTGGCTGCGTAGAAGAAAAAGGCCCTAGCCTCGAACTGCTAGAGCCGGGTATGGAGGCACTGCCGACGACTAGACCGCTAGTGTATACTGGAGTACGGGGGGATGAGGAGTCGGTAGGAGTGGTAGGTGGAGACGGTCGGGGTCGTCGACTCCCACCAGCACCGGAACCAAATGATCCACGTCGAGCCATATCTGAAAAAATATAGAAGTATACCATACTACATCTTAAAAAACAAAAGTATACCATACTACTGCCAGGGAACGTCGCTAAGTAAACCATACTATATCTGAAAAAACAAAAGTAAACTATACTACATCTGAAAACGTCGCTTATTAACGTCGCTAAAACAAAAGTAAACCATACTACATCTGAGAAAAACAAAAGTAAACCATACTACATCTGAAAATTAAATATTCAATCCTCTTCTGAAAATTTATCTTGTTCCGATTCCTCTTCCTCTTCATCTTCCTCTTCCTCTTCACTTCTATCAACTTCCTCTTCCTCTTCTGATACTTCTACCTCTTTCAATTGATGAAACATATCAGGAGGAACTTCCGTTGAGTCCACATCGACAATATTTGTAATAAGAGGTAGTTCGTCTTCCTGATAAGCTATCTCGTCGACATCGAAGGTATTCTGAGCTTTAGTCTTACAGACTGCCCACTAATCTGATCTCCCGGCTCCTCGTTTTGGATAGCTGGTAAAGTAAACTAGTTGAACCTGGCTTGCTAGAACAAATGGCTCATAAGCTTGATATCGATGGCGATAATTTATGTCAACAAGACCATGTTTGTCAACTCTCCAACCTCGACCCTGGATCGGATCGAACCAGTCACATCTGAACAAGATGATCTTACAAGGTTCTATAGCATAATTGTATGTCAGTTCCACAATCTCCCATAAGACGCCAAAGAAGTCATTGTCTGGGTCGATGTCTTTGTAGTTTAAAGATTTTATGCACAAACAGCTATTCTTCGTAGAATCCAAATCCAAGAAGTCGTCCCTTATTCGAGCATTTGTTGACTTGAACCTGAAACCATTTACGCAGTAACTTGGCCAGGTCTTCACTTGATAAATTGGCCCCTTGGCTAGAGTTTTAATATACTCATTGTCAAGGATTGCCTCCGGACGATCAACCTAAATACCATAGCAATGATGCTAACTTAATTATTATGTGCAAGTATAAATGTACAGAAAAAGTAAATACGTCCGTACATATGCTCTCAATCAAAAAGGAAAATGAAGTCTCATTTGCCGTTCTACTTCCTCCTCGATTACGTACGGATTGTTGGACGTTACCTCATCCTTAAACATGCTGGAAAGCAACGAAGCATAGGTATATTAGTTATATTCAGAAGCAACGAAGCACGCGAAATAATTTTACTTACCCCTCTAGCTTGTCCACTTCTTCCTCATCGCAGTTGAGCAATACATATAACATTGCAGTGCTAACCTCGTCGTCATTTAAATATTTTTTTTTTATTTTATCAGATGGTTTTTCGTAGGCAGTAAATACTTTCAGCTTTGCCTCAATACCAACTTCATAGCCGTCATCATTTCTGGGGGCCCTTATTCTGTTTGTAGCAATATGAGGCTGAAAATACATGGAGCAGAAGTTTGAAATCTCCTCAAGAATATATGCTTCACAAATAGAACCCTCCACCCGTGCCTTATTTTTCACCTTCCTATTGAGGTGGTTCAACTGTCGCTCGAACGGGTACATCCAACGATAACCGACAGGTCCAGCAACAAGAGCCTCATGGATAAGATGAATCGGCAAATGCTCCATTGAGTCGAAGAATACATGAGGAAAAACTCTCTCAAGTTTGTAAAGTGTTACCACAATGTCCTTCTCTTGCTTCTCTAAATGATCGACGAGCAACTTGCAAGAACAAAGATCTCTGAAGAATATGCTAAGCTCTGTTAATGGATCCCAGACTACCGGCAGTAATAATTCTCGAAATGCAGCAGGAATTAACCTCTCCATGAATATGTGGCAATCATGGCTCTTCATTCAGGTCAGTTTACACTGACACATCTTCTTAGATTGGAGACGTATCCGTCCGAAAATTTTAAGTCCTGGAACCATCTACAAAGTCTCACTTTGTCATCCTTGTCCAGTGAGTAGATTGTCTTAGGCCGTAAAAGCTTTCCCTTCCCGTTGTCTATCATGTGCAATGTAGGGCGTCTACATATTTCGGCTAAGTCCAATCTAGCCTTCTGATTGTCTTTTGTCTTTCTCTTGATGTCCATTACAGTATAATTATGTTATCAAACATGTTCTTCTCGATATGCATGACGTCAAGGTTATGTCTAATCAGATTTGTGCTCCAATATAGCAGATCCCAGAATATACTCCTTTTGGTCCAGTTATGATCTTCGCCAAATCCCTCGCAACGACTGCTCGTTGTAGGATCTTCAATAGCACTTGGGATTTCTTTTACTTTTTTCCAGGTGTCCTTTCCGGACCACATTGGCGGTGGATCGCCCTTCTCCATAGCTGCGGTACGGAATGCAGTTCTGTTCCTACGGTACGGATGGTCTTTCGGCAGAACTATCGGTGACAATCAAAGAAGCATGGCTTTCCTCCATGTCTCAAACGAAAAGCCTTAGTGTGGTCCATGCAATACGGACATGAAAGCCGACCATGAGTGCTCCATCCAGATAACATTCCATAAGCCGAAAAGTCGTTAATTGTCCACATTAGTGCTGCCCGCATCTGAAAATTCTATTTTTTCGAAGCATCATACGTGTACGCCCCTGTTTCCCATAGCTGCTTCAGCTCATTTATCAACGGCTGTAAGCACACGTCGATGTTCCTCTTCGAGTTGTTCGGACCGGGGATGATAATAGTTAAGAACATGTAATGTGTCTTCATGCACATCCAAGGCGACAGGTTGTGCGGAGTGAGCATTACCGGCCAGCATGAATATTAGGAGCCTGAAAGACCAAATGGGGTGAAACCATCAGAGCAGAGCCCCAACCTTACATTACGCGCATCCGAAGCGAAGTTAGGATATGCTCGATGGAAGTGCTTCCACGCTTCTCCATCAGATGGGTGATCCAACACTCCTTCGGTCTATTGTCGCTTGTGCCAACTCATATTTACGGCAGTCTCTTTTACCATGAACAATCTCTGCAACCGCGATGTCAACGACAAGTAGTGCATTGAAGCAGTCGGTCTTCTAGACTTGCCTGCAGCTGTTGGCTTGTAGCGATCAGCACCACAGAATCCGCACACTTATGCATCCTTGTGATCTTTGTAGTAAAGCATGCATTCGTTCTGACAGCAATCGATCTTGTCGTATCCCATCCAGAGAGATCTCACCATCCTCTTAGAGCGGTAGATGTCTTTCGGTAACTTGGCGCCCTCCGGCAAGATATCGGTAATCAACTCGAGCACTCTATTGTAGCATTTTTGGGACATGTTAAAGTCAGACTTTATACTAAAGAGCCGAGTGATCACCTCTAACGGTGAATGGTCCTCACAGCCAGGGTATAAAGGAGTCCTTGCATTCTCCAGCAACTCCGTGAACTTCACGGCATCGGTATTCGGTGCCTCCTCAGCTGCGTCACGATTGTATGGATCGAAACTAGGCCCCGCAACGTCGAAGACCATGTTCACGTACTCGTTGTCGACACCAGTTCGATTGTGGACATTCATATAAGGCACCACAAAAGGCTCCACATAAGGCTCCGCTTGGAATGCTAAAGGTACAAGCTCTCCGTGTGCGGTCCATTGGTAGTAATTCGGAAGGAAACCCTTTGTGTATAAATGATACGTCACATCCAATTCTGGTTGAAACTTCATGTTCCGATATTTTGCACACGAGCACTTAATGTCCATGCCGTCCATGGATTAAGGAAACGCCTTCGCGAATTGGAGAAATTATTCTACTCTGGCGATGTATTCATCTCGCACAACGCACCTGTTATCTCGAATGTGGTTGTACATCCACGAACGGTCTAGCAGATACATAGATATAGCCATTTCTAGATATCTGCAAATATGAATAAACTTCAAAACTAAAACGAATATACTACATACTACATACTACATACTACGGCCGTGACTCGGGACCATTCCTACTACATACTACATACTAAAACGAATAAACTTCAAAACTAAAAAGAATATACTACAAACTAAAATGAATATACTACATACTATGGCCGTGACTCGGGACCATTCCTATGAGTATCGGGATCAAGGAAACTACGTGTTGCAAATATCGGCACTATCGGTACGTGTTACAAATATCGGCACTATCGTGTTATAAATTAACCAACCAACAAAACTATGTGTTACAAATATCGGCACTATCGGTACATGGTTTCGAATCGGAGTATCACATTTTTCGATGTTGGAAAACAAATAACTATTACTAAATTATCAGTTTTTTCGGCACTATCGGTGCCCCTGACCAAGCCCCCCCTCCCACCGCGTACCCCTCCCCCTCCCCCCCCCCCCTACACCACCCCTAACCCTAACTCGAACCCTATCCTTAACCCCTCCCCCACCAGCCCCCCTCCCCTCTCCAGCCCCCCCAACCCCTACACCACCCCTAACCCTAACCCAAACCCTATCCCCAACCCCTCCCCCACCATCCCCACCTCCCCTCCCAAGCCCCCCCCCCCCCCCCGCCCTCACCCCCCAGCCGCCCTCACCCTCCACCCGCCCCTCACCCCCTAACCCGAACCCAAGCCCTCCCGTTCCCCCAGCCCCCCTCCTCACCCCCAGCCGCCCTCACCCCCTGCCCCATCCCTCCAGCCACCCCCAACCATTCCTCACCCCCAACCACCCGCACCCTCCTGTCCCTCCCCCCGAGCCACCAACACCCCCCCAACCACCAACAACAAATAGAGAGAGAGGGAGTCACGTACCAGAGGAGAGTCGCCGGAGAGAGTGAAGTCGTCGGAGAGAGTGAGAGCGAGAGCGAGAGTGCCGGAGAGAATGAGAGCGAGAGCGCCGGAGGAAGAGAGTGAGAGAGTAAAATGGATGGGAGGAAATTGTCACGACCCGCACCCTAGAGTAAGGGCACGAGACGTGGGTACGTCCAGCCTACGCCGCAGTGTCGGCGGTAGAACGCTGTCCTAGGTCAAACATCTAATAATATAAAGATACCTGTACAGTATATACACTCCGAATGGAGGTGACATAATAAATATAGTCTCAATCACATCTAAGGTGGAGCATGATAAAGATAGATAGATAGATAGATAAGAACAGAATGAACCCACAGAGAAAACAATCCAGATAAAGTCTAAGTATCTAAGATAAATACATATCCAGAAACATCAGATAAAACAAACTCCCAGTATATACAATAATGTATCAATGAGAAGACAAGGTAAGAGTCTAAGCTAGCAGTCTAAACCACTAGTGGCAGATCCTCTACTGCAAGTAGGTCCAAGTCACAAGTGTTGACTAAAGCTGCACATAAGGGGTAGACACTAGTGCCTCATCATTCATTGTAAAAATTTTAACAGGTCCAGTCAGGACAGGAGCGAGTACAGTACATCTCAACAAATCATAACATGTTAGAAAATATAAACATGCTAGAGAGTAAGATACAGAAAACTGAAGAACAACATGATATAAAAAGAGAGAGACTGTAAGTAAATAGGTACAATATATAAAGAACTATCAGTGACTAGTGATTCAGAGCACAAGATGGATATGTAAACGGTACGATGTTGCACACGAGTAATCTAAAGAGGTTGCACACGAGTAATCTACTGGATTGAATACATAACCACTTCTACTCCCCCGCCCCAATCAATACACAAGGATCTAGCCAAGTAATGTTATTGCACACGAAGTATAGTCGTACACGAAGATCATGTGAACACATGAATATACACGATTTCACACGATTTGTACACGAATGTCACGAATATAAGGAGTACATGATGCTCACGATAAAGTACACGAACATGAAATACCCGATGTATCCGCTAAGGGGATAACATCGTACGACAAGATCTATATAGTACTAATCCGTGTTTCCAATGTGTCAGCATCAAGTAAGGTAATCTAAAGCAAGAAATATAATCCTAACAAGATATGAAATGATCAGAGAATGTACTCGCCTGTATCCTGAGTATCTGAAGAGTATCTACTGTCCGATGAGTGGTGTCTGTCTCCTATAGAACAGTACAAGTCACTAAAAGTCCAAAATAATATATCAGATTGCTATAATGCATCTACATAAAGTTTGGGGTAAAACTGGACTAAAGTCAGCTTTTAGTCAACTCTAGTCAATTAGACTAGTCAAACTAGGTCAACTAGGTCAAGCCTAAGCCAAACAAGTCTCACTAGGCCTAACCAGCCTATTCTAGCAAGCATACACCATTTCTAGGCTATACAAGCCAACTACACACTTAACTGGCATTCAAGCCATACCCATAGGCAATGAGCCATAGGCTATAGGCCCATAGGCTATATTACTTATAGTCCAAACCACATATTCACATATACACATATATTAATATATCTACATTAATATAATAACTACATTATAAATATATAGGCTACATAATAATATATGCATCACATATAGATATAGATATATATATATATATAAAATATATATATATATACATATATATATATATATATATATATATATATATATATATATATATATTTTATATATATATATATATATATATATATATATATATATATTGTACTCGCCTGTATCCTGAGTATCTGAAGAGTATCTACTGTCCGAGGAGTGGTGTCTGTCTCCTATAGAACAGTACAAGTCACTATAAGTCCAAAATAATATATCAGACTGCTACAATGCATCTACATGAAGTTTGGGGTAAAACTGGACTAAAGTCAGCTTTTGGTCAACTCTAGTCAATTAGACTAGTCAAACTAGGTCAACTAGGTCAAGCCTAAGCCAAACAAGTCTCACTAGGCCTAACCAGCCTATTCTAGCAAGCATACACCATTTCTAGGCTATACAAGCCAACTACACACCTAACTGGCATTCAAGCCATACCCATAGGCAATGAGCCATAGGCTATAGGCCCATAGGCTATATTACCTATAGTCCAAACCACATATTCACATATACACATATATTAATATATCTAAATTAATATAATAACCACATTATAAATATATAGGCTACATAATAATATATGCATCACATATATATATATATATATATATATATATATATATATATATATATATATATATATATATTTATTTATTTATTTATTTAATTTTATATATATATATATATATATATATATATATATATATATATATATATATATATATATATATATATATATATATATATATATATATATATATATACATAAAAAAAAAAAAAAAAAAAATATATATATATATACATAAAGGGATAGGTAGAGGAAAACATGTGAGGGTGTTTGTGTACATGTGAGATAGCATGTGGCATGGTGTGGGTGTTAGGTGCACTGCAAACTGAAAAACAATGTGAGAGTTATAGGACTAGCAATGTGTACCATGTGTGTTCCTGTGAACAGTAGAGTGAGGGCGTGAGGTGCACTGTAAACTGAAAAACAGTGCTAACAGTGAATGGGTGTCCTTAGTGAATTGAATCAAAACTAGTGTGTGAACTATGGTGATTCAAATGGAAATCAGTTGACAGTTTAACAAGGGAAACTATTAGACAGTTCAACCATAAATCCCAATCACCAATTCGAAGCCCTTTTTCCTAACATAACATAACTAACTTTGAACAACTAACAACCAATGTTAGGAAATAGCATGGAATGAAACATGAATCTCAGTTTGATAAGGAAATGAACATAAGACATTTAACAAACAGTAAAATGAATCCTAGTCTCAGGTTTTGGGTTTCCTGGGAATTTCAATGACAGTATATCCATCAACCAATTGAATCAACAGTGAACTAATTACAATGGGAAATAACCAAATGTTCAAGAATTGAATCAAACTAGTGAGAAGTCTCAGCTTTGGCATATCAGGGACATTTCAAATGACAGTTTATATGGAAAATCAAATTGATAGCACAAACTTCCCACCCAATTTCGAATCCATATATTCCATCCCATTAAATAACAGTGAGCTAACAATGGAAATAACAAAATGGAAAATGAACTTACAATCAGTTTTGACAGGAATTAAAGGAAATCAATTGACAGTTTTTAATATACCAATTGAAACCTATTCTCAGGTTTTAAGAACTCATGTGACAGTTTATAGGGTGAATGGCATGTTACAAATGACAGTAAAGGAAAACATGGCAATGGCATTTTCAAACTCCACATGACAGTTCAATCCATTCGAAAACCATTCATGTATCAGTTAGTCTATATAACAGCCAACCCAAAATCGAAAATCCAAAAACAAGGTGCAAAAACCTAAGCTATCATGAGAATCTAATCTAGCAGATATTAATACACATGTTCAAGTGATCAAACATGAAATTAATCATTAAAAATCGGTTTGGACAGGAATTGAATCTCAGGATTGAAAACCAAAAGCAAGTATCAGTGAATGCATAACACAGTCCAATCTCAATGTCCAAATTCCATTCCATGAACATAAAACCTAATCTAATTTGTAAAACCAATCTAGTAGGTATTAATACATATGCTCATATCCAATGTGACAATTTAACAATAAATTAAACAGTTAAAAAAATGGAATTTAAACTCAGGATGTCCAGGAACAAGACTGCGTATCAGTCCTAAAGGAAACTTCACATTCGATCAATCAAAACACAATAATGTGTAGAAATAAGAGTTGGTAATTAACAAGTAATACATGCTCATGATGTACACCCAGTATCGTGTCCACAACCTGACACGAACGTGTCCAAAACCCTACACGAACTCAGCACTGTACTGCACTGCACAGTGGTGAACCCGTGCACGTGTCCTAGCTCACATAACACAAGACCATTGGACACGGGACTTTGGGAGTGTCGTGTCAGACACTGCCCCTAGCTCCGTATCCAATATCACGTGTCCACGAACCCTAGAATGGCCACACGGACACGCGGGTAGCAGGACAGCCAACCGCGTACGCGCGGGGGCGTGTCCACGGGTCCAATACGACCCCGACACGACATGAAACGTGTTCAGTCACTTAGAAACCTATAAGCGACACTAAAACCTAATTTTATATTCAAACCAAATCAGAAAATAGGATCAAAATGCCCGTTGTGGCATTTCGTCGAACACCTACGTATCTACACTAATACGTGTCCAATACGGACACGTAAAGGACACGAAACCTAGCAAAACCTATTCCTACAGTTAGAGGACACCTAGGGCTTTCTATCCATGCCTAGAAATTGAAACTACATGGAGGGAATAGGAAGTTACCTATTGGTGTTCTTCCTCAAGGAAAGCTTCAAAATGGGGGATCCTTCTTGCTAGTCCCAAACTCCAAATTGTCCCAAATCTGAGAATAGCCTCCATGAACAGTAGGGTAATGTAATTTAGATCACCATGGAAGAAGTTTGAATGAAAAATGAATTATATTGATTAAAATAGGAAAGGGTTTCTATAGGGACAAACCTTGTTCTTGCAAAATGGAGAGAATGAACAAAAGAGGCAATGTTTTTTAGAGAGACTTTATAGGGGTTGTGCCCTAGTGGCCGGCCATGATTATTAGGACTAGGGTTTTGGGATTTTGATCAATGGCTATCAATCTAGCTAAATCAATGGTTCACAAGCCTAGGTTTCACACTTGACCTAAGGACAACCTAGTTAACTCTAACTAACATGACTTAACCAAGACTAATCAATACTAACTAACACTAACCAGGGCTAGCTAAGTCTATCTATGACTAATCTAGGTTAGGTTAAATCTAGGTTAGGGCTAAACGCAATACAAGGCAATTAATTAAATCACATTTAAATCACACCATTCCAATAATCATATTAAATTTTAATTAAATATATATTAATTCAAATAAATTCAAAATGACAAGAATACCCTCAAACTAGAATGATAATTAAATCATCCTAATGACATGGTTAGGCTCTAGGTCATGCAGTCTCTAGGGTTTCACTAGCAGCACATCAAAATCACAAGTCATGACTTAGAGCAGTTTTTAAATAGTTTAAAAAATGATTAAAAATTACCAAAAATTATAATATGAAATAAATAACAATAATAATAATTATAATTATAAAATTTTAAAATTACCCTCATCTGGAAAACTGGGTGTTACAATCCTACCCCCCTTAGAAAAATTTTGTCCTCGAAATTAAGATGATCACACCCCTTCTAGGTCAAACATAGTCAAGGGTCAATCACTAGTCAATTTCTCAACATCTTAGTACTTGGTCATCAGCTGGTCAACTTCTTACGATTTTACCTATGCTAGCTACCTAAGTGTTGGCAACTAGAATTTAGCAAAAAGAGAAACTCTATAATAGGCTAGCTCTTAACTTCCCAATCCTATCAAGTCACCCATAACTAAATACCTACAAGCTAAGCACACCAATCCCAAATACCATATATATTTATGCTCAAGAACAACAACCCATCACATATATCCTAAGTATATCATCTATACATATATATGACTGATCAACCAAGGGTTAAAGTAGACTAAACTTATAAGGGACTGAAACAAATGCTTAGAATTTAGGCTAAGGATGAATGGTCTAAAACATCAATATAGGCAAAAGGGAATGATGCTAAGGAGACTAAATTTATAAGCTAAAGGACAGGACATTTGGGTCCACTTGTAAAGTCAAAATGAAAGAAAACCTACATGGTGACTGAAAGATGCCTCTAGATCAACCTGGGCCCTCCTCTCTATCTGGCTGAACTAACTACATGCAGGACAGTGGTCTGAAGAAGTGAACCAAACTGGTGTACAGGGAATGCAATAGACAGTATACTGCAAATGAGTGCAGGCTACATACCAATCAAAATACATTACATATATATACAAACTATATATATTAACCCTCATCACCTCAACTCTACTCAGGGTCTAATAACACCAACTCCCTACTACATGTCTATCACTCCAAGAAGGGGTCAGATACTGTAAGGTGTACTGGGACAGAACAGTAAACTGTCCCAAGTGGTGAGTGCAAACCTCTAGTATGCATGATACTAACTCTCCAGATATGCAGAATATGGTAAGGGGTTGATGGTTATATTGGTGAGTCAATAATTGGGGTATGAACTATGGTCCAGTGAAACCTATGATGCAACATGGTAGGTAATAAAATTTGAGTGCAGTGAATAACTTGTACAAGTCTGAACCAAGGGGACAGGGTATCTAGTGAAGGGTCTGCACACTGCCTATAAAGGTTGATCAAACATGACTGAACTCAACATAAAGAGAACTTAACTAAAATAGAAACCGGACCAATATAGGCTAACAACATGTCAATAATCCTATACAACAATGACCTATAGATACCAACCAAACCCATATCCCATATGCCAATATCATCTGTAACCTATCTATATATATATACGTCTCAGTCTTCGGTGAAACTACCACTATATTCAAGGACAGGCTCTGGTCATGGGTGCCTCACTAAAAAAAGGTAAGGAAAAATAATAACAATCATTAAGGCTGTAAGGTATACTAACATCCTATATGTAAACTGGTTGGTATTATAAATAACAGAGAAATCATCTACCATGGGTTACTATTCTAATACCAATGCTAACTATCATCTCTAGGGTACAAACACTCTACAAGTCATCATATCATTACACTTATGAAAGAACTACATATGAATAAGCTCTACAAAACTAAATATCCCTACTCCTAAGTTATTTGATGATGGAATACAACAACAGAAGGGTATGATAATCATATGCGTCTATCCAAAATCATGTTGTTCAGAGTCTTCGTCATGCTAGTGAGCAAGGCTATGATAATCACAGAGTCCTTGACTAAGGTACATACCTCCAAGTTCATGGTATTTAAAATTTTTGCATTGTCGCATGCGACGGCAAAAACCTTAAATTCTCACACCCGAGAAATACATCCAAAATCTGACTATATGTCCTCACTATGCCAGCTAACACGACTATCGAAGATTCTAGATCCTATAACTGAGGTGACCTAGCCCATATGATTTTTCTCAGAAGAAAACAAATATAACACAGGAACAATAGAACAAAATTGATCAGTCAACAAGGAACAGATGGAATCGAATTTCAAGATAGTTATAAGAGGCAATTGCGAAAATAGAATCGAGAAATTCAGAACCTGTAGCAAGATCTCCAATGGCCTGTGCATCCTCGACTGTCCTGGTGAAAGCTCGCCCTTGCTGGTTTTTCCTGACCTGCTGCTGATGCTGCATGAATCGCTGCTGCTGAGAGAAATCGGGAATGACGAAAAAAGTTCTCTGTACAGACAGAGGAGCACCTCCAATGTAGCAGAAACGCCAACCTGAGTCGGCACAACAGGAGCTGCGGTCTCGAGGCCCTGCTGAACAGGACGAGAGGTGGCCAGCCTCTCGATAGTATTCCCCGGACCGGAGCGATGAGATCGTGTCTCCATAACCATCATGAAGACAGATCAAAACAAGAAGCAATTTCTGAGAATGATACAAAAATTCAAAGGAGGATAGTTTATATTCAAGGGAAGTCAATAAGCAACAATTTAGATAAAAAAAATCTGATTAAGAGTTCTTCCTAGTGTGATTGAGTACCTTCAAAAAAATATTCTAATCCTACTGCAGGCTGTAGTGATACTCTAGTTCGAGTACCACTACATAAACTCGACCTGCATGGGTGTCACGACCCGCACCCAAGAGTAAGGACACGAGACGTGGGTACGTCCAGCCTACGCCGCAGTGTCGGCGATAGAACGCTGTCCTAGGTCAAACATCTAACAATATAAAGGTACATGTACAGTATATACACTCCGAATGGAGGTGACATAACAAATACAGTCTCAATCACATCTAAGGTGGAGCATGATAAAGATAGATAGATAGATAGATAGATAGATAAGAACAGAATGAACCCACAGAGAAAACAATCCAGATAAAGTCTAAGTGTCTAAGATAAATACATATCCAGAAACATTAGATAAAATAAACTCCTAATATATACAATAATGTATCAATGAGAAGGCAAGATAAGAGTCTAAGCTAGCAGTCTAAACCACTGGTGGTAGATCCTCTACTGCAAGTGGGTCCAAGTCACAAGTGTTGACTAAAGTTGCACCATAAGGGGTAGACACCAGAGCCTCATCATTCACTGTAAAATTTTCAACAGGTCCAGTCAGGACAGGAGCGAGTACAGTACATCTCAACAAATCATAACAGGTTAGAAAATATAAACATGCTAGAGAGTAAGATACAGAAAACTGAAAAACAACATGATGTAAAAAGAGAGAGACTGTAAGTAAATAGCTACAATATATAGAGAACTATCAGTGACTAGTGATTCAGAGCACAAGATGGTTATGTAAACGGTATGATGTTGCACACGAGTAATCTAAACAGGTTGCACACGAGTAATCTACTGGATTGAATACATAACCACTTCTACTCCCTCGCCCCAATCAATACACAAGGATCTAGCCAAGTTATGTTATTGCATACGAAGTATAGTCGTACACGAAGATCATGTGAACACATGAATATACACGATTTCACACGATTTGCACACGAATGTCACTAATACAAGGAGTACACGATGCTCACGATAAAGTACACGAACATAAAATATCCGATGTATCCGCTAAGGGGATAACATCGCACGACAATATCCATATAGTACTAATCCGTGTTTCCAACGTGTCAGCATCAAGTAAGGTAATCTAAAACAGGAAATATAATCCTAACAAGATATGAAATGATCAGAGAATATACTCGCCCGTATCCTGAGTATCTGAAGAGTATCTACTATCCGAGGAGTGGTGTCTGTCTCCTATAGAACAGTACAAGTCACTATAAGTCTAAAATAATATATCAGACTGCTACAATGCATCTACATGAAGTTTGGGGTCAAACTGGACTAAAGTCAACTCTTGGTCAACTCTAGTCAATTAGACTAGTCAAACTAGGTCAACTAGGTCGAGCCTAAGCCAAACAAGTCTCACTAGGGCTAACCAGCCTATTCTAGCAAGCATACACCATTTCTAGGCTATACAAGACAACTACACACTTAACTGGCATTCAAGCCATATCCATAGGCTATACAAGACGACTACACACTTAACCGGTATCTACTTATTGGGTTAGAAAATTACATTAGACAATTTTTTTTGAGATATCCGATGATACGTACGAAATTTTGTGTATACTATATTGCATGTATGTTGGGTCCACTATTCTCAACTACTACCAAATAAATAAAGGAAATAATATAATACGCTTCCGTGATTCAATCAACTAATCTTCCGACATCCAATCATAAACTTATATCTCTTCTCGATAACCATAAAAGCCAATCGAGTTACAATTTTATGTCCACACGTTGTCCGACTTTTTCTTGTCATCAAAATCTTAAATTGATGCGAATGAGAAAATCATATACGTTACTAAGAAGATGGTTTATACAAAAGTATTTCTCAAAGCTTATCCTATTATTATAAGACAAGTTTCATTATTCCATTGAACAAAATTGTCCTTAGCCAGAAAGTTCGGCACTAAGTAACTTTCGCGGTCTATTTCTTGATTGTAAATATTATCCTCCTTGACAGAGGTACCTCGTAACGACCGTTTTCTTTTTTCTTTTTTTTTAGTCCCAATTTCTAGAAGATGTGAGAATCGGGAGAGATGCAACCTAATTACCAATTTCTATCCTTTTTGAACTTAATGTCTTGTTTGATTGACGAAATCATGAGGTTGGAAAAAAAAATTATTGATTTTATAGGTTTGGATATCAAACAAAAGTATGAGAAAAGAAAATTAATTATTGAAGGGAAAAAAAAAAAGGCTTAATTATTAATTGCTACCCTCAACTATCACATTTTTTCAAGTTGATACCCTAAACTTTTTTTTGTAATAACTTGATACCCGAATATTATTTTGGACAAAAATGCCCCTACCCCTAACCCTCCTCCCCCGTGCTAGCTTCGCGCCCCCCCCCCCCCCCCCCCCCCCCTCCCCCTCTGCTAGCTCCGGCCGCAGCTCCCCCCCCCCCCCCCCACCCCCCCTGCTCGCTTCAGGCCATCCCCCTCCCCCTCTCGCTCCGGC
The DNA here is from genome assembly GCA_029216955.1 of Iris pallida. Lineage (NCBI taxonomy): Eukaryota > Viridiplantae > Streptophyta > Magnoliopsida > Asparagales > Iridaceae > Iris > Iris pallida. Next base: position 13,627,914 of record JANAVB010031216.1, on the reverse strand, counting down.
CGTCCGCCCGCTCCCGCCTCTCCCTAGGGCTCGACAGCGGGAGGAGGGGGGCTGGGAAGGGGGGTGCGGAGCGGGAGGCGGGGGCAGGAGGTGGTCCGGAAGCGAAGAGGGGGGGGAGGTCGGCCGGAAGCGAGGAGGGGGGGGGGGGGGGGGGTGTCGGCCAGAGCTAGCAGGGGGGTGGCCGGAGTGGGGGAGGGGGTGGAGGGAGGGAAGGGATAAGGACATTTTGGAATTTTTTTAAAATGTTAGGTATTAAGTTGAAAAAAAAAAGTTGAGGTATCAATCTGTTACGAAAAAAAATTTAGGGTATCAACTTGAAAAAGTGTGATAGTTGAGGATAGCAATTAGCAATTAAGCCAAAAAAAAAAATTGTTCTCCCATCCTACCAAAGATTTACTTTTACACGATTGGAAAATTTAATTTTTTTCTAATTTTTTTTGTTATCTCCAAACACCAGAAAAAAAAAATGGATAAAAATTATAATTTTCCATGAAAATGAAAAGAACAAAGAATTTTTCTTTTTTCCTTCTTTCTGGGAACCAAACTAGGCCTACATGGTCGATGTTACTTGCACTACAAAATGGAGGATCTCGACATGATGGTGCACATTTATTTTTTGAGGATACAAATTTGAATTAGGAAGACATGTATTTGTGAGCATAATAGTAGATAAGTCTTAATTATCCTTAGGGTCTGCTTGGATTGAGGGTTAAGAGAGTTAAGTGAGAGAAAGTTAAGTGAGGGAAAAATAAAATTATGTTTGGTTTAAGGGTGGGGGTTTAGGAAGGGGGAGTTATAGAGGGTTAAGTGAGGGTTTATTTTATCATCTTTTGTCTATTTTTTTAACCCTTCAAATCGGAGGGTTAACGAGGGTGATTGAGGAATTTTGTTTAAAAAAAAAACATAAATATCCTTTATTTGTTTTATAAAATATTATGATTTTTTTTCCTCTATTTTTTTTTCTCAACATGTTAATCCGTAGTTTCCTATTTTATGAAGATATTTTGACAAGTTCTAATTAAAATTTTAATTAAATTTAATTTTATGACATATGTAATAAGGTTATTTTGGTAACTATCATATTTTTATTAATCACCGTCTCACTCAAAACCTTCAATCCAAGCTAGAGTTATTAAACACCCCTTATTTAACCCCACTTAACTCTGTTTATTTTTTTCCCCTCAATCCAAGCAGACCCTTAGTGCTGGAAATCTAGTCCGATCGAGGGTGGATACAACACTTTGGAGTGGAGTGGATACGGACGGCGTTAGCCGAAACATCGTCGGATATTTGTCGGAATTTGATGATCATGTTGGTCGAATATCTGATTGGGTATCCGATTATCGGTGTATTTTTCTCGATTATAGTTGGATCTGAAATCAAGAAGATTTTACGAATTTTACGAATAGTTATTTTATTTTTTTTGGACACCGGATGCATGAACCTAAGCTTATTAGAAGCATATTATTTATGTTAGAACTAAAGCCAATAATATGAGCTCTAGGATTCTCCTAGATTAACCGGACTAATTTTATAAATTTAATACATATTTTTCCATATTTTTTAATAATTAAAACTCTTAAATTGTTATTAAACCGATGAACAAACTAGGGTCCAGGGATTTTAAAATTTTGTACACACGTACACCATGTCGTGTATTTTTCAAAAAATTTGGAGACCGTTTTCAATTATTTTTTCACTTTTAATGAGCATAAAATTAATGTTCATGTTTACTAAACTGCTAAAAAATATATTTAATAATTAAATTAAATATATTTAAATTTTTTAGTGGGTTTGGACTAATCTGACAAGAACCGACCAAATATTAACCCTATATAAATATCTCCTCCTTTCTCTCTCTTTCCCACGAGAATCGACACTAACCCTAAACCTAAAAACTTTCCAACATTTTTCTACCATCTTCCACCACGACCAACACCACCCTAGCCTTCCCTCGACTTGCTCCGCCGACGCACTGAGACAACCGCCCCGACAAACTGCGCACCGCACTACAACCTTGACACCTTCTAGACGTTGCGAACTTACGATTGTCGTCCTATCACCGGTTAACAAAATTGTCATATGTATGCACCATTGGACTCGTGGCAACTTCCTCTACTAAAGATTCTATGTGGCGTCGATGATCTTTTGCATGAACTTTTGTGTCATGTATGTACCGTGTGCATATTGTGTCGGAGCCATATCTCGTGAAATGTGTTTCGGATTGATCGATGAATTGTCTATTTCGTTAGGTTCATGACGTTGAGAACTACCGGTTTGCATATTCAAATTCGGAAATACTTTTTTGCCCGCAGGCGGGCCAGTCCGTCCGCCTGCGTGGCACTCCCCCATTGCCCCTCCCCTCCCATGTTAGCATGGGGTCCATGCCGTTGACCAGCTAATGGGGGAGGGCCACGTGGTGGGCGGGCTGGCCCGTCCGCGGGCCAAATAGCAGTTCCGATTCAAATTTTAGTTATACTATAATAATTTTTTGATTGTTCATTCGCCTCAATTTGTATGTCGATATCGTGACGGGCATCATATAGACTATGAAAGAGTACTATACATCCTTAAACTCTCACAACCTATGTTAACTAATATAAAACACTAATTAAATAATCATTAGTAATTAACAAATTATAATTAAATTATATTTGTTGCATGCGACATAAATTATATTTTAATGTCATATATTTGGTCGTGAATTGTCGATGTGTTTGTCATATCTATGAACTTGCGGCAGCAGATAGAGTTGTTATGGTTATTCTATTATCTAATTTTGTTCTGGACGTTAACATTATACAAGTACAATTATATAGCAAATTTTATTACATCTGTTATATTTGTAGAGTAAATATACATATACTAGGATTATCCTTTATCTATTATATTTGATTATAACTGTTTATGTTGACGAATTGTTCCATACCCGTACATGTGTGTGAGAGTATTCTACCATTCTTATCATTTGTCGTATTCTAGCCCTACTAATGTATTATCGTGATCTCCTATTGAGTGAGATGTAGAGATGCAGACAATCACTAGGCATGTGGACTACAACTTGTTGTAGTATCACGTTTATGCAAGGCCGGCCCTGAGCTCATGGGAGGCAGGACGAACTTTCAAAATAAGACCGTCATACATAATTTTAAAAATATTTTAAAAAAAACTTTAAAAATAGCTACAATCAAGGAATGAACTTAGGACCTTTAGTAAAGAGTCTAAAGTAATATCCACTACACCATAATAACTTTGTGTCTAAAAAGGCCCATAATATATACTAGTTCTATTTTGAGATACAAAATTATTAACATATTTATCTTTAAACTATTTTTTTTTGGTCCCTCGTGATCCGGAGGTTCTGGACGGTTGTCCTGGCCACCCTGAGCCAGGGCCGGCCCTGCATTTATGCGGGATCTTATATCTTTACAAGATGCGAAGTTTTATTCTAGTTGCACATTGGCATGCACTCACATATGTCATTGTTTATCCTAGCATGTTAACTAGTGCAAAAGTTGTCTCATAAATTACATGAGATGAGAACATAGATAGTATCATTAATTGTTATTACCATTGCTATCATTGTTACATGATTTTTTTTCGTTCTTGTTCTACTATTCTTATTGGATGTCATTTACTTGCATATATAATCTTTTGTATTATTTTTGCTATGTTCTTGTACTTTAATTCCATTCTAACTAGATAAGCCACTACATCTATAGATGATGAACAATACCCTTATCACTATAACCTTACGAAGTATTGGGAATGCGGTGTGATCCGAACCAGAATTAGTCTATGAGGTGCGATATTGAATTGGGCCCCTATACCTTAAAAGAAAATTCTCACGTAAGGTCTAAACAAATCTCAATTATTTACACCACATGATCCCACCTCCTAATCGATGTGGGACTAAATTATCAACTTCATTGTCATCCCTCATTTGAGCGCTCAACCGAAAACGAGATATAATCCAACAATCTTCACCTTAGCTCGTTTCTGCTAACCTAGCAACCTAGCACACCCGGCTACCTTTTGTTCGTTTTCGCTAGCGGAGCACCCTTGCTCGTTCCCGCTAACCGAACAATCTTAGCACACTTCGGCTACCTTTACTCATTCCCACCAACTGAACACCTAGGAGATCCAACATATTGTCATCTCGATCCGTTCAATAACAGAACCAAACCTGACACGTTCATCCACACAACAATTGTGTGCCAACCACAAGTCTTGCTCCACCTTGGGCTCGTCAAACCCACTTTTGAAGCCAATTCGTGTAGTTGATGCTCCTATTCCACCTTGAGAAGAGCACGTATAATTTGATTATATACATGAATGTTCAGCATCATTTGTCTCGAACTAGAGCCGTTCAAACTAGTCCCGTAACTTGGTTCTGATACCACTTGTTGGGAACGCGGTGTAACCCGAATCTGAGTTGATCCATGAGGTACGATATTGAATTGGGTCCATATGCCTTAAAAGAGAGTTCTCATGTAAAGTCTGAACCAATTCCAATTATCTACTCAATATGATCCCATCTCCTAATTGATGTGGGACTAAATTACCAACTCCATTGTCAACCCCCTCCCCATTTGAGCGTTCAACTGGAAACGAGATACAATCCAACACGAAGGAGACAATGGTACCACAGATGCATGGAACAGATCATGGAGTCGATGTTTTTGTTCTTACAATTTTTCTTGGACCAGCATATTATTCTCATTCATATATGCTACTCATTATTTATTTAGTAGGTACGTTCCTGATTAGTAGACTTCGTAGTTTTGATTTTCCTATTTGGAGGCAATTACTGGACTTGTAGTTCTGACATTTTATTGGACTATTTGTTTATTTCAAAGCCTATTAAGATTGTCCCATCTTGTTGTTGGTTATTGTATGTCATGTATTGTCTCAAAGTATGGTTATATTTATGTGGGAGTAGTGTTTACTTTACCATATAATATATATTGGATATTGGATTATATGTTTATGGAATAGATAACATATTGCGTCATTTGGTGTGGTTCTTAATAGGGAATGATGTCTAACGATGTATTGGAGTTCAGTTTGAATTTGGTAACAATATATTTATGAAATTCAAATTTAGTTAAATATTTGATTTAATTAGATTTGGATGTCCATAATTGGTGTTGTGCTATTTTAGATAAAATATGATTCTTATTTTAAGAAATCCTATTATGATCTAAAATATGATGTTGATGGAATAATTTAGACATAATTAGGTTCCTATTATGTACATATTTAGGAAATCCTATTATGACTAGAATATAATTTTTCTCATCCTATATATATGGGATGAGGGTGGAGACACAAAGCAAGCATAAAGTGAAAAATCTGGGATACTCGTCCACAAGAAAATCTAAGAGGAAGTTCGTATTTTGCTCTTAGGACTTCGCCATCCAAGACAGAGGAAAAAAGAAGATCTAATCAAGAAATCATCAACTTCGGTTAGGAAAATTGCTACGGGTTGGTGAGTGATCTCAATTGTAATCTTCTATTTTTCTTCTTGAGAGTGGTGAGGGGGTTGAACCTATTAGGGCAAAGAGTTCAACGTGAGTTCTATCAATCTTGTAATTTCATCTGAGTTATTAAAGGTTATAATTTGTCCAGGTGACGTACGTCACCGTCTTATACTTGTCTTCATCTTGTATTTGATGTCCGTTAGATGGAGGTTGGTTTTGATCAAATGGGTTGACAAACGCTTCCGTACGCGCCCAACACGATGTAGGCTGGACTTAGCACATTCTAGTTCCAAAAGTAGAAGCGGATCATGGCAATGTATAAACTCCCTGAATTTTACCCCAATAATTATATTAAGTTCAGTTACAAAATTCTCAACAATTTAAAATTTAAATAATTAATTATTATTTAGCTCTTGTGATTTATTTAGCTAATAAATCCTAAATTTCTAAGACCTATTCGAAATTTATATTTTTCTTTCTTAGCCCTTTTCCTTCATTAATCCTTAAAAAAAACAACCATGGTCTATTACCTAAGCCTTTGGGAAAGAAAGCCCAAATTCAGTAACTCATTTGTTTTTTTCTTAAAATCCTTCAACTCCTTCATGTACACCCTCTACGCTTTTCTATTGCCAGCCTCCTCCTTCGTCCTCACCATCACCATCACCACCATCAAGCTATTACCTTCACTGAAGCTAGCAACAGCACTTACACCCTTTCCAGCACCGACCTCCTACCATCACAAGTCGTCACCATTGTCCCCCCATCAAGCTGACGAGCTGCGATTTAACCCCGCTTCAAAGCTTGCGAACGAATGCTCATAGCCCCAACCATACGACAGAGAACCCGCTACAGACCCTTATTAGCAATTCGGCAAACGGAAAAAATAAAAAATAAAAAATAAAAATCCGACACGACGCGACAAAAGTACGAGTATAAATCGTCACAGTGCAAGTAAGATACGTTAAAAAAATCAGTCAAATATTCGTCAAACGAAAATAGTGAGGTTGGAAACTTCACATACTTAAACACATGATCAAATTTGGTTAATTAAACAGATTGCCACCACGTTTGTTTTTTTTTTTGTTTTTGTGTGCCAAATTTGTCAATGATTTGTAAACTTCAAGTGCTTAAAATTTGAAAGATACAATTTTTGTGTGTGCATATTATACGAGGTTTAATCGAGTGATTGCTAACAAGGCTACAGTAGTAGCACAACAGAACTGCCACTACCCCCCCCCTCCGCCGTTCGGGCTCTCCTCGCATCCCATTCACAATGCCTGATGTACCCGCGACTTCGCCCACTCCTTCCTTTGACATACAATGACCTTCCCTTGTGTCCCATGCAAGACCGGTTCTGAGGTAAGCCGGACAAGCCGTCGGACTTGGAAAACCCTCCCGGTCAAGGCAATCCCCTCTCCCCCACCTCTCTGTCAATTGAGCCTTCACAATCCATCCGAACTCATCTCTATCAGCCAAATTTGTCAATAATTCGTAAATTTTACATGCTTAAAATTCGAAAGATACTAAAACATTCGCATATCATACTAGTTTTAATCGGGTGATTGCTAGTACAAGGCTACAAAGTCCCAGGGTGTTTAGTTGCATGATGTTCATACTGGAACGTGCATAACGATATCACCGACGTGTACGAAATCGAGGAATTTGATTTCGAGAATTTGATCTATATCTATGAAGATTTATAGATTTTGGCGTGCCGACACAATTCGCTCATATCTTCCCATACAATTATTGCTTGACCGCGATACCTGTTACGTTGGATTTCGTATTGAATTTGAATAGACCCTACTTGTGGGGTCCATAAGCTACCTAACTGAATCATTTTCGCAATCTACTCGTAGTCCACTTCTAAAAAGATTAAAAGAAGTTTGTATCAGTTTGTAAGAACGGTACCGGACCGACGATTGGACTGGGTTCAATCAGTTTATGCTAAAAATTCGGTCCGGTCCGATTAAAATCGGATCGTTTAATGAACCGTCATTTATTCAAAGTTGGATTCAACCTGTAAACTGGTGGTCGAACAGGTTTACAATTGAACCGGCTAATTTATTTTTTTTAATTCAAAAATAATTATCATGTGAAATTTGGATCATTTGATTTTTGGTTGATTTTGATAGACCTTCTAGTTGTAAAATTAAACCAAACCAACATACTAAAAACCAAATCAAACCAAGAAGTAAGTATAGATATCTTATCTATTTGAACTGAACCAAACCAAACTAGGTCTATTTGAACCCCGGTTGAGCCCCGATTCAGGAGCGGTCCTGGCCCAGGACAGGCCGGGCGACGGCCCAGGGTCCCCTGACAAAAGGGGGCACCAATATGAAATTGTCTATAATAGAACTAGTATGTATCATGTGTCTTTTTTTAACAGAAAATATTGTGGTGTAGTGGTTATAATGCTAGAGTTACATTTAAGAGGTCTTTGGTTCAAATCTTGACTACAACAAAATTTTATTTTATTTATATTTTTTTTTAGATTATGTATGAGGGTCCATTTTAGAAGTTTCGTCTTGGGCCCCCAACAGCTCAGGGCCGGCCCTGCTCCGGTTGAATCCAGTTGAACCCCGATCCGACCTATACCAAAAAAAATTGGTTCGATTATCGTTCCGGTTTTGGAAACATTGGTTTATATGGTCGTTTTGGATTCATTTACAGGCCATTTTGGACAACTAGATTATTATTTCTCTTTACATCAATCTGGACGAGCGAATATATTTCAATCATCCTTTTGAGACCGCCCTACTCTTTTCTTGCAGCACCACAAGCCCAAAGATTGTTAGACCCATGTTAATCTGATTTAGATTTTTTGTAGATTTGGTGGGCTAGAGGAGGCAAGAATAACATCCATGGGCCGTTTGGAATTCATATATATACACACCAAAGAGAAGAGGAGAGAGAGGAATATAGGAAGAGAGCAGCCACCCACTCCACCCACAAAAGAAGGAGAAATTATTGTATGGGCTTGACGCACTAGGAGGAGAGAGAAGAATATAAGAAGAGAGCAGTCAACCACTCCACCCACAAAAGAAGGAGAAATTATTGTATGGGTCGGACGCAATGCACCCGACCCCTTTCCAACCGTTAGATTGTCCAGGAATGTGTGCATGCACACATCCCCATGGTATTTCAACGGTTGGCATGGAAAAGGTACACTGCGTCCGCACTACAAGAAAATGTATGTTCAGTAACATAAAAAATATATAGTGCAAAGTTATATTTGTGTTGCCAAAGCATTTTTGTGACATATCTGGCCATGTCGCACACATGTCGTTGTAGCCTTGTCTGGAAAAGTTTTTGACATGTAACCACATATGTCGCAGAATGTTATCACTTTTGGCGACATATCGTATTTTGTATTCAAAATAACTTTTCGCGACATGTGTCTTGCGTGTCGCAGCAAAGTGATACATTGGCAACATAACACATGTCGCCAAATGTCTAGTTTTTATTTTATTTTTGTTATTATAAAAAATACTTTCCGCTACACAATTTGATGTCGCAAAAGCTAATGTAGCCAAGTATAAATACACTTCCTGCTATACAATTTGATTCGCAAAAGCTAGTTTATATTTTTATATTTATTTATTATTTATATTAATTTTTATTTTTGCTGATATTTTTCAACATAAATTTAAAAGTTATAACTTAGAAACATTGAAATTTGTATTCAAAGAACTTGAGAACAAAGAATAACAAATTGCCATAAACACAACATGATATCCAATATAATATCTTCAAGCATTTCTTTATAAAATAATCCATAATGTAATATTTGTACAACTTCACGTAGCCCATTCAAAAGAAACATGTTATATTTCACAAACATATTGTATTCAAGCTAGACAACTATAATGTAGACAAAAACACATGAATTGAATTTCCTCCCAAAAAATTAGCCTAAAATAGATTTCATGATATGAATGTCTTCCCCAAAAATTGGCTTCTTGTCTATGTGACTATTTGATCCTACAAACAAAAATTTTTAAAAAAAAACATTGTAAATAAAACAAAAAATATATACTAAAAGAATGACAGGTTTAAGGAACTTATATGCAAAAAAACTATACACACGGATATATACATTATCATGTATATTAATGAGCCAGAGGGTATGAATGCATGTGTCTAACACATATGACCTTAACTATGTTTCAAGGGTTTTGTTAACATGTGTCCCAAGGGCACATGTTAAGAATAATTAATGCACAACCTTTTTACTTGAAAATTATTATCAACACTTAATAAACATAAAAAAAAAAAAAAAATTTGTATTGGAAAATGTTATCAAGACTTAATGCAGAAGACTTTTTGTATTGAAAAATTATTTTATTGGATCTTGATTACATTTTTCAATACAAAAAATTATTTTTTAATGTTTATTAAGTATTGATAACAAATTTCAAGTAGAAAAGTTGTGCATTAATTATTCTTAATATGTGCCCTTAGGACACATGTTAACAAAACCCATGTTTCAAAGGAATCCAAGGTATGGCTGAAAATTTGTTGCCCCTACATGCAAAATCATTGATACCACTAGAAAGTCTTCTTCACTTGAAAATGTTCCAAGTCTAATTGTACTAAATTCTCAATGTGAAAAGACAGCTTTAGATTGACATCCACCATTTAAGTGTTAGAGAGAAAGAATAGAATACAAAACTCAAAATTAGAAGGATGTGGATTACCTTTAAAATGTCCTTCCCCCGTTTAACTAGGCCGCTGGCATGTCACCTTCAGTAGGGCAGTTATTTGTTTCTCATTTAACCTCTTAGAGTATATTTTCCCTTCGACAATCTTACAAACCTAAGTAAATATCAAAATTAGAATGTGCAATCATCAATGATGAAAGAACATTTGGAGGTGCTTGCTAGTTAATAGGTTAAAAAATTTATTGCACAAGTTATAGAAATATAGAAAAAAAAATCTACATTCGAGTTCCAGTTGTTCCTTCACTTAACCTCCATAAGAAGGTAATTTGGTCTCTGTGTATTGCCAACTTGCGCTCAGACATGGCCAAGTTGTATGCTGGATATTAAATCCATATGTTTCTTGAAAGTATTGTACAACAGACTTGACAGTACCGCGATCATCCATGGGGAAACTATGGACATTCTCAAACAAAATTTGAAGAGAAAAACAACATTAAAACTATACTTCTAACTGCATAGTAAAGCAAAAGATGCAGCAGACTAATGATATTTGCACTTAAAGATCTACAGAAGACTGTTGGTGTTTTTGCTTTTGGACTAGAAAAGATAGTCCCACATCGGCTACACCAAATGGTGAGTATCTCAATATAATGTATTGCTTGTGTTGAGGTGTGCACATGAGGTGTAGTGGGGCACAAGTTTGTGCCATGTGGGAGTATTTTTCTAGAAGGAAAAATGATTAAATCCAACAAGGATGCAAGTTGATTTTTGTTGTGCGGGCTCGGACTCGGACACGGACTCCAGGATGTCTCGTGCATGCACGGGAGTGTTCGGGGGGTAGGCGTGGACTGGCACACTTCTATGCTGATTGTGGGATGATCTAAAATATCAAACTCTATTTTTGAGTATTGGTATTTTAGTCCCACATCGGATAGGAGAAGAGGTGAAGTCTCAACTCCACTCTATAAATAGGGCCCCTTGGCCTCCTTTGAAAGATGCACCAAGAAGAGAGTTAAGGGAGTCTGTAAAGTCCAGGAAGCCCGTTCAAGTCTCAAATATTGACTTACGAGCGTTCCAGAAGTTCTTCGTGAACTTGTTGGTTTCTGGGAGCAGATCGTGTTGGGACGAATCTTGCTTTGAGCAACGGTGATCTTAATCACCCCAGCAAGAACCTTTCCTCTTCTTCTTTCTTCTCCTTCATCTAAATTGTAACTCAGTTCTGTCCGTCTGCAACTGCGATTGCAAGGAAGAATGTGAGATTTATTTTCTGAACTCAGTTCTGTCCGTCAGCAACTGCGATTGCAAGGAAGAATGTGAGATTTATTTTCTGAACTCAGTTATGTCCGTTAGCAACTGCGATTGCGAGGAAGAACGTGAGATTTACTTTCTGATTATTGTTGCTTTTGTAATCAGATTTATATTATAGTGTTCCTCTTGGATCTCGAGAATAATCAGAAGGTGAACGTTTGTTGAACCTCTGATCTCGACATCGAGTCTACCATCTTTGATCAAGCCCCGGGAATAACAATCTCAAAGAAAGATCCTTGTAGATGGAGAACTCTCGTGCTTCTCTCATCGATACCAGCTTTAACAAGTTGGAGAAATTCGATGGAGAACATTTCCAAATTTGGAAGAGGAAGGCCACCCTTAATCTTCAACTCGTAGACGTGGACCATGTGTTGATTGAGGATGAACCGACGAATCCAGAAGGAGGAACTGTCGAAGCTATTGCTGCTGCACTCGTCAAGCAGAGCAAATGGAAGAGAGAAAACAGCATCTGTAAACTGCTGATTCTCAATTCTATGGAAGACTCTCTGGCAGAGTCATATTCCAAGAAGGTGAAGGCCAAAGAGATATGGAATTCTTTGGGTAAGCTATATGAAGATGATGAGAACAGGTCTCGATGGCGAACATATATCTAGCAGAAGTTCTGAAGATCGAGATAGTGGTTATTAACCACCGACAAAGACACTGGAATGCGTGTTGCCAGTACCAGAGATTTTTTGGCGATCTGATCTCAGAAAGTCTGTTATCTGATACAGACTTGAAAGATGGACATTCGTACTAGCCAGATGGTAATTTTTTGGCGAGGAACATGCTTCGAAAAGATGTTCGGTGCTGAAGGAATGTTCAAACTTCTGCTGATGGCGATGAAGTTACTTCATTGAGTGGACTGAGAGTTGTTCTATGACAGAAGCAGACTCAAGCTGTCCTACCGGGACCTTATCTTCGAAATGTGGGGGTAAGGAGGTGGAGGAGTTTAAGGTCTGTGCAGATACAAGACTGTTGGGAAGCTGCTCAGACGATTGAACTAAAGTACTGATCATCTGGAGTTAGTACACTCAGATATCTGTGACTTTTATCAATTCTCCACAGAGGCCGGTTCGAAGTGTTTCTCGAAGTGCACGTTCACATGACTTCTCAAGTAGAAGGATGCAGCATTCGAGTAGTTCAGAGACTTCAGGGCTGAAGCTGAACGTTAAACCAATCTACAACTACTCAGAAGTGATCGAGATGTAGAGTATAGGTCTCATGAATTCGCATCGTTCTGCAAAGAACATGGAATCATCAATGAGACTATTGCTCCGTATTCTCCTCAATCTAACGGGATAGCGGAGAGGAAGAACGGAATGTTGACAGAAATGATGAACTCAATGCTGCTAACTACGGGTCTTCCTAAATGCTAATGGGGAGAAGCTGCATAGACGACCACTTTTATTCTAAATAGAGTGCCGTATGCAACTTCGGACGTAACTCCTCATGAACACTGGTTCAAAGTCAGACCTAACTTGAATGTCATTCGAGTGTGGGGGTCTATGGCTTATGTGAAGCTCCCAGATCTGAAGATTCAGAAGCTGGGGACTAGGACTACGAAGATGATCTTCTTGGGGTATGCCGAGAAGAGTGATGCTCGGAGATTTCTTGATATTGAGTCAAATCATATCATCGAATCTCGTGAAAACAATTTGCAAGGAACAAGAATATTGTTCTTACGGATAAACCGGAGAACAATAAGGGTGCGCAAGAAACTGAAGTTTTCAATAAAGAAGTAGTCCAAGAAGATGTTATTGTTGAAACAACGGTTGAACCAGAACTCGCTGAGCCATCCTCGAAGCGAGCAAGAAGGCCAAAGAACTTCGGAGATGACTTCATCACCTATCATGTGGAAGCAGATCCGCTTACCTATGATGAGGCGATGAAGACCAGAGATGATATTTTCTGGAAGGAGGCGATTGACAATGAAATTGATTCCATCACCTCAAATAACACTTGGGTGTTGGTTGATCTTCCTGAAGGAGCGACACCCATCAGATGCAAATAGATCTTCAAGAAGAAGATGAAAGCAGATGGAACTATTGACAAGTTCAAGGCCAGGTTGGTGGCCAAGGGGTTTTCTCAGAAGCAGAGGATCGACTACTTTGACATATATGCTCCAGTAGCCCGGATGACCACCATTAGAATGTTGATTGCTCTTGTAGCGATACATAAGATGGTGATACATCAGATGAATGTGAAAACGGTATTCCTGAATGGCGAGCTGACCGAAGAGATCTACATACAACAACCAGAAGGGTTTGTCATCAAAGGTCTTGAAGACAAAGTTTGCAAGTTGGTGAAATCTCTGTACGGTTTAAAGCAAGCTCCCAAAATGTGGCATGAGAAGTTTGACAAAGTCATAAGGTCAAATGGCTACAGGGTCGGTGAAACAGATAAGTGTGTCTATACGAAGTTTGCTGACGGAAGAGGAGTCATCGTTTGTCTATACGTGGACGACATGCTAATCCTAGGTACGGATATAAGCTGTGTCACGGAGACAAAGAAGTTCCTCTCGACGAAGTTCAGTATGAAGGACTTGGGGGATGCTGATGTTATCTTGGGACTCAAGATCATCCGGATAGACACTGGACTAGCGCTGTCACAGTCTCATTATGTTGAGAAGATGATCACTCGTTACGGATATTAGGATCTTCTAGGGATCGATACGCCGTACAAGTGTGATCTGAAACTGAAGCCTAATTCAAGAAAAAGTGTCAGGCAGCTGGAGTATGCAAGCGTAATCGGGAGTTTGATGTATGCTACTACTGCCACAAGGCCTGACATAGCTTTCGTTGTGGGAATGCTGAGTCATTTCACGAGCAACCCAGGCATTGAGCACTGAAAAGCTGTGAAACGGGTTATGAGATATCTCAAGAAGACTCAGACATATGCACTGCACTACAGCGGAGATCCGTCGGTAGTGGAAGGCTTCAGTGATGCCAGTTGGTGCTCAGAAGTGGAGAGCGAAAGGTCCACAGGTGGATACATTTTCACAATGGATGGAGCTGCTATATAGTGAAAGTCGAAGAAGCAGACTATGCTCTCGTGATCATCTATGGAATCTGAGTTCTTTGTACTTGATACTGCAGCAGATGAAGCAGAGTGGCTTCGGGAGCTCATGTATGATCTTCCAGTGGTTGGGGCACAGATATCGGCAATTCTGATATACTGCGACAACCTGACGACTGCAGCGGTGGCATCGAATGATCTCTTCAATGGGAAGAAGAGAACTGTGCGGTTGAAGCACATGGCAGTGAACGATCTCATCAAGAGAGGTGTCATTGCAGTGATTGATGTTCGGCGTCAGGAGAACCTGGCGGATCCGTTCACCAAGGGCCTCAAGCGCCAGCTGGTCGATGACACGGCTTGTAAAATGGGCTTGAAGGCATTCTGATATTGTGTTATTACATTCCTACCAAAAAGTTTTATGCTATTAGTTCAAAGAGAAATCTACTAGGCATCTAGCTTTTGGTTCAAGGGAGAACTATTAACCAGAAGAATATCAGGAACGGTGGGTACTTGTCCTCTGTGACATGGAGAGGTTACGGACCTACAACCATTGTTGTCTACTGTTGTTTTCTGCGAAAAACAGATCCTGTGGAAAAGTTGGCTTAAATGCCTTAATGAGTTCTCAGGCAGAGTGAATGCCTGGAGTGCTTTACAGGAAGCACGGTAGTGCAGCACTACAAGGGGTGTAACTCCATGCTATAGTGGGGTGACTCCACCATGAGGTTCCCAGGTAGGGGTAATGCCTCGGCTTTGCAAGCCAAGTCACAGCGGAGTAGCACCGCAAATAGGAAGGTAGCCTAATGTTGTATGATAATCGTAATAAAGAGAGGTAGACAGCACTACAAAGAGGACGATGTTCTCATGTTACAGTGGCATGACACCACGAAGAGGTACCAGGTAGGGTAAAGCCTCGGCTTTGCGAGCCATGTCATAGCGGCGTAACACCGTACGGAAGCGCAAGGCTTCATGCTGGGTAGTTTAGCACTACAAAGAGGCCTGTGACCTCATGCTACAGTAGTATGACACTACGATGAGGTACCCAGGTAGGGTAAAGCCTCGGCTTTAAGCCATGTCATAGCGGCGTAACACCGCAAAGAAGCGCAATGCTTCATGCCATGACTCTTTATAAAGAACTCACCTATAGTGTATGGAAAGAGATATCAGGCCGTCTCTTGAGGGTAAACTTGTAGACGCCCAAAAATTATACACTGAAACCAGGCTGGCACAAGGCCTTCAATGTGCAGCCAGAAGCACAGTTGATGTCATTATGTGAGTATGAAGAATTTCAGTTATGGTGCAGAATTCAAGGCTTAGTCCATTCTTGTATCATGCTGTTATTTAACCTATGCGGGAAGATTCAAGTCGTAGCGACATCTCTCCTAATGCATGATGGACAGTCACTGTGGGGAACGCTCAACCTATATATTGAGATATGTGGGGGATTGTTGGTGTTTTTGCCTTTGGACTAGAAAAGATAGTCCCACATCGGCTACACCAAATGGTGAGTATCTCAATATAATGCATTGCTTGTGTTGAGGTGTGCACATGAGGTGTAGTGGGGCACAAGTTTGTGCCATGTGGAAGTATTTTCCTAGAAGAAAAAAGGATTAAATCCAACAAGGATGCAAGTTGATTTTTGTTGTGCGGACTCGGACTCGGACACGGACTCCAGGATGTCTCGTGCATGCACGGGAGTGTTCGGGGGATAGGCGTGGACTGGCACACTTCTATGCTGATTGTGGGATGATCTAAAATATCAAACTCTATTTTTGAGTATTGGTATTTTAGTCCCACATCGGATAGGAGAAGAGGTAAAGTCTCAACTCCACTCTATAAATAGAGCCCCTTGGCCTCCTTTGAAAGATGCACCAAGAAGAGAGTTAAGGGAGTCTGTAAAGTCCAGGAAGCACGTTCAAGTCTCAAATATTGACTTACGAGCGTTCCAGAAGTTCTTCGTGAACTTGCTGGTTCCTAGGAGCAGATCGTGTTGGGACGAATCTTGCTTTGAGCAACGATGATCTTAATCACCCCAGCAAGAACCTTTCCTC
The DNA here is from genome assembly GCA_029216955.1 of Iris pallida. Lineage (NCBI taxonomy): Eukaryota > Viridiplantae > Streptophyta > Magnoliopsida > Asparagales > Iridaceae > Iris > Iris pallida. The sequence goes on along the minus strand of JANAVB010031216.1, from coordinate 13,611,390 downwards.
TTCTTCTTTCTTCTTTCTTCTCCTTCATCTAAATTGTAACTCAGTTCTGTCCGTCTGCAACTGCGATTGCAAGGAAGAATGTGAGATTTATTTTCTGAACTCAGTTCTGTCCGTCAGCAACTGCGATTGCAAGGAAGAATGTGAGATTTATTTTCTGAACTCAGTTCTGTCCGTCAGCAACTGCGATTGCGAGGAAGAACGTGAGATTTACTTTCTGATTATTGTTGCTTTTGTAATCAGATTTATATTATAGTGTTCCTCTTGGATCTCGAGAATAATCAGAAGGTGAACGTTTGTTGAACCTCTGATCTCGACATCGAGTCTACCATCTTTGATCAAGTTCCGGGACTAACAAAGACTGCATACCTAAGCTCTCTTGTTGACTGTGACGTTAAACCGGCAATGCATTACTTTCTGCGCATGCTACCACTATGTGTGACCTCCACCTTGACACCTCTAAGAGCTTTTTTTTATCTATGAAGACGAGGAGAATTTTAAGAGAAATATTAAGCAAAATAACTAGGACAAATGATGTTCAAGAGTAAAGACAATGGTCTGACAGACAAAAATTATATATATGGTGAAATTACATCATACAACAACCATAAATTGATGTTTAAACCATAGTTTGCAGTATCGGTTGATACCGATCCGATACGGCTGATACCGATACGGTTTGGCATGTCCCAACCCGATACCAACTGATACCTAATACTGGCCGATACCGACTTTGGAGGTCTCTTTTCCAATCAATTCGACAAAGAAAATTAAACAAAAAAGACTAATCAGGAAGGATACAAAGCATATTAAGGTTGTAAAAGTATGTAAAATAAGAAAACATATATGTAAAAGAAGAAAACATATCTAGCAGAAACGTGAAGCAGACGCCTCTTCTACTTGCAATTACCGAGTATAGATCACATGATTACGTAACTGAATCTGTATTAGCTTAAGTTCCTAGTCAATAAATCGCAACCTCTGCCCCAACCCCAACCCGAACCATACAGTACACTTAAACTACCACTTCAGAATGTACTGTGCACATATTATAGAAGAAAAAGTAAAAGTAGTGAACTTACCATGTTACCAAATACAATGTTTGCCTCACATACAGATTTGAATGGATATACATAAGAAATAAGAACCCAACAAGCATAGAAGGACACAAACCTGATGTATTGATGTGCCAGTTGTGCACCAGCAACTAAAGCATCATCAGTGTAACGAAGTTTATGGTGAATCTTGTATCTTTCACCCAACCCTGTAAAATTTGTATAGTCTCATCAGTTGTTGCCTCTGGATCTTTAACTAGCTGGAATCTTCTTTCCGATGGGTCCTTCTCTATATGTTTTCTGTATTCATCAAGCGTTGTAGCTCCAATACACTGAAAACATACAAAAGGAAGTATTATTGTAGTTTGACGTTCCAAAATTTGAAAAAATAAAAAATTGTAAGGCACTGAAAAAAGGTACTGCTCAATAACTTAGACTACCCACATTCACATGCTATAGGACTGTATTGATAACAGTCCTATAGCAAATCTATTCCCAAGATTCACAGTATTGATTTTTGTATCAATTTTTGACTGTATTGATAACAGTAGTCTCTGGGAAGTTAGTGGGTTTGAAGGTCATTTTCCGAGGTTTCTTTATCAGTGTTGGTCTATACTTCAAAACTCGAGTCTTTCCACTTCTTTCTAGATTTTAGAAGATCTGTTGTATGCTCAGTTTTATTATATGTATTTATTATTTCAAAACAAAAAATGTGACGCTAATTTATTGCCTTTATTTTTACGCAAATCTTTTCCTTCATTTTCAATGCACCACCTTTGTAAATTTCTCAATTTCTGTTATATGTTTTATTCATAGACTGAAAGCAAAGCAATGTGATGATCTAAGTTTATTATGCAGTTGATGTGGACAACACAGTTGTGTTCAAAGTCCTCTGATTGCTTTGCTCATTATGTGTTCATGATAGAGCTCATGTAATTTGGGTTTCATATGAAGGCTCAGTTGCTTTCTTTTTACCAAGGTTCACATATTGATTTTTGTATCGATTTTGGACTATTGATAACAAGAAAGAAAGGAAAACTTACAGCATTTCCCTTGAGCCTTCCCCGAAAAGTTAAACCGTGCATAAACAAATAACAAGCAATTAGAGAAGTTAAACCGGAAATAAAAATTGACAACTTAAAATGAAACATGAGGAAAAACTTGTATCAAATATTATGTTCAATCTACATGAATGCCAAACAAAGCAACTAATTGAGAATTCACACATTGACTGAAGGGTGGTAGTGATGATCCAATAGCTATGGCTGAAGCTGAGGCTCTAAAAAGTAATTAGAAACAAAAGTGCTTCACCCTCATATTGAGCTGGCTATTTATGCTTTATATGCTTTCACATGCTTTCTGCAAGAGTGCAGGTACCAAGTTTTCTCTTAATTTTGCGAGTTTCAGTTCAATGAACTGTCATATGCATAAGCGCCTTTGTTCTAACATGCTAATATGATGGTATCCTAGTGGAATGTTTTCTTCATAGCAGGTAGTTCTTGTTTACATTGCATTACTGAGTCGTAAGATTTTTCTAAACTCTGGCAAAAAAAACAGTTATTGTGAGTGTTATGCTAATACAGAGTGAATATTATGGTATTTTGATAATCCAAATGCAAAAATAGAGTTTTATTCCTATCTGGTTGTAGGTCCCATTGCCACCCATAAAGACTATGGTACTTGATCCAAATCCAAATATCAAGTTCTTTTCCTATCGGATTGTAGTAGTGACCCTTGCTTAGTTCATACCTTCTGCATATGCTTATACCCTATTTCTCCCAGTCTTAAAGTATGCTCAATTTTCCCTTTTTGTTGAAAAGTCCTTAGGTTCTATTGGATATCATGCCTCCCCAATGATGTAGCGTAAAATCCTAGTCCCTCTAGGATTCTTTACTTTTTTTTATAATCCTATTTATGATAGGATTCTCATTTTGACTTTATCTTTTATTAGGATAGATTTTATCTTTATTTTATTGGGATTAGGTTGTCACAAAAGCCCTATAAATAGGCACCTTTTGTATGCAATCGAGAACAACTTTTAATCAATAAAATTCTTCTTTAAAGTTTGAGATTTGTTCTCTTATTTTCTTGGTCGTGGACTCGACTGTTCCGTGGATTCGGAAGCCCCTCGCTTGAGGTTTTCAAGCAACTTTCGTGCGGACCCCTCACAAGGTCCTCCGTCGGAGTTTTGCGGCACCGCTTCGTTCTCACCAAGCAACGGTGATCCAGTTATCGTCATCACCGATCGACTTGGCCATTGCCAAGCACGAAGGTAAGCCCGTTCCGCTATTCCGCAGCGTCAAGGGGTATCAGAGCCCCACAGATCGAGGATTCCAATTCGTTTGGAAACCTTTGGGAATCTTTCTTTCTCAAAACAACAATGGCGAAACCTGTCACACGTGAGGAGTTTGATGCCATGTCTAATAACATTGAAGCCTTGTCAAAAAAAAGTTGATGTCCTGTCTGACAAATTGGATGGAGTGCTGGGATTTCTTGGAATCAAATCCAACGAAGTCGTTGATATTACGGGAATACCGCCTACAGAGACGAAAGACACAAATGCTCGTCCTACTACCAGTCGTACACAAAATGGTCCACATCGTGGCCACAACAGTGGGGCCCCTCACATGGAATACTGCGAAGACAGCGACGACGATGATTTCAGCCTGCAGGGATCCATCGTCAGGGCCCCAAACCATCTATGTAAACCAACAACGACGGAGCCATGCATACCAACGACGGGGGCAAGGTGACTACGAAGGAGGAGGTGATTTCAAAATGAAGATGGATCTTCCCTCGTTCAACGGTCGACTACACATTGAAGACTTTCTTGACTGGCTCACAGAAGTAGAACGCTTCTTCGAATACATGAACATCCCTGAAGAGAGACAGGTTTACCTTGTAGCCTATAGGCTCAAGGGAGGTGCCTCTGCTTGGTGGGAACAACTCGAGCACATCCGTGCGAGAGTCGGCAAAGCTCCGGTACGGAGTTGGCCAAAGATGCGACGACTGCTACAACAAAGATTTCTACCTCCAGATTATCAGCAGATTTTCTATCGTCGATATCAAAATTGCACACAAGGTGCACGAACTATAGCTGACTACACAGAAGAATTCTTCAGACTTTCGTCCCGTAATGATATGTACGAAATAGATCTTCAATAGATGACCCGTTATCTTGGCGGCCTAAGGAAAGACATCCATGATCAACTATACCTGCAGAATATATACACACTCAGTGAAGCAATCACCTTTGCAGAGAAGGTAGAACAAAAGATTGAGAAGTTTAAGTCCACAGAGCCGTTTCAGTGCTAACAACCATAGATCAATAACAAAGGATGATTGGACATCAAATCAAGCTGCCAAATATTCCAAAAAGGGCAAAGGACCAGCAGACCCTAATTCCCTCTCCACGATGGCACCTTCAAAAGTACAGGTTCCACAATAAGTTGCCAAATCTCAGCAAACTGCCAAGCAAGAAGGTAAGCCCGTTCCGCTATCCCGCTGTGTTAAGTGGTATCAGAGCCAGGTTCTAGACTTCCAAATATTCCACATTATCGGATGAGCCCCAATGAATACAAAATCCTCCAAGACCAAGTTGAAGAATTGGTCCAAAAGGGCTTGATCAGAGAGAGCCTCAGTCCTTGTGCAGTTCCCGCCTTGCTAGTGCCAAAGAAAGACGGGTCGTGGCGTATGTGCATCGACAGTCGGGTTATCAACCGCATCACCGTTAGGTATTGCTTTCCCATCCCTCGACTAGAAGACATGTTGGATATGCTTGATGGGTCTACAATTTTCTCAAAGATCGATTTGAAGAGCGGATACCATTAAATCCGAATTCGACCTGGTGATGAATGGAAAACTGCTTTCAAGACCCGTGAAGGACTCTACGAATGGCTTGTTATGCCTTTCGGACTTTCAAATGCACCAAGCACGTTCTCTACTAGCCCCAAAGATTGAAGAACCACCCCAGCGCCACAATGTCTTCCGAACCCGATGCAAGGTCAAAGACAAGTTATGTGACATCATCATTGACAACGGGTGTACAGAGAACATTGTTTCAAGAGCAATGGTAGAGAAGATGAGACTGACCAAAGAAGCACACCCGGCTCCATATAAGATTGGCTGAATTCAACAGGGACAACATGGTCGTCTCTGAAGTTTGTCGCAAACCCTTCTCCATCGGAAAGACCTATAAAGATGAAGTCATGTTCGATATTATCGACATGGACTCTTGTCAAATCATCCTCGGTCGGCCATGGCAATTTGACAAAAATGTCACATACCGGAGAAGAGACAACACATATTATTTCCTTCAAGATGGACGACGTCTCACTCTTCATCCATTAGCACCGGGTGATATTCCTAATACCAGTCCACAACAACAAAAGATCGTAATGATTGTTGACGGTCAAGAACTTGAAAGCGGTCTTGAGAAACAAAAAGAACTCTATGCATTGGTTGTATCGGGTAAAGCCGAAGTATTCCATACCAACATTCCTGAAGTAGTCCAGCCTTTACTACAAGAGTTTCGCGACATCATGCCGAATGAACTGCCTAGCGAATTGCCACCAATGAGAAACATTCAACATGAAATAAATCTCATCCCAGGTTCTAGACTTCCAAGTATTCCACATTATCGGATGAGCTACAATGAATGCAAAATCCTCCAAGACCAAGTTGAAGAATTGGTCCAAAAGGACTTGATCAGAGAGAGCCTCAGTCCTTGTGCAGTTCTCGTCTTGCTAGTGCCAAAGAAAGACGGGTCGTGGCACATGTGCATCGACAGTCGGGCTATCAACCGCATCACCGTTAGGTATTGTTTTTCCATCCCTCGACTAGAAGACATGTTGGATATGCTTGCTGGGTCTACAATTTTTTCAAAGATCGATTTGAAGAGCGGATACCATCAAATCCGAATTCGACCTGGTGATGAATGAAAAACTGCTTTCAAGACCCGTGAAGGACTCTACGAATGGCTTGTTATGCCTTTCGGACTTTCAAATGCACCAAGCACGTTCATGCGCCTTATGAATCATGTTTTGAAGCCATTGATAGGAAAGTTCGTAGTTGTCTACTTTGACGATATCCTGATCTATAGCCAGAGCCAAACTGACCATCTGAAGCACCTCAGGGAAGTTCTCAAACTTGTCCGAATTAATAAACTCTATGTCAATCTCAAAAAGTGTAGCTTTCTTACTAACCAACTCATTTTCTTAGGATTTGCTAGTAGCGCCAGTGGCCTCAGTGTTGATGAAGAGAAGATTAGAGCAATTTGCGACTGGCCCACTCCAAAGACAACGACTGAAGTACGAAGCTTTCATGGCCTCGCCAATTTTTACCGACGATTCATTCGTAACTTCAGCACTATTGTAGCACCATTGACAGAATGCATAAAGAAAGGAAAATTCATCTGGACTCCTGAAGCTGAAGCCAGTTTCATACTCATCAAGAAGAAGCTATCTACGGCGCCAGTTCTATCACTGCCCAACTTTGACAAGTTGATGCTGTAAGCCGTCGAGCCGATCTCCTCATCACTTTACATCAAGAGGTCATCGGGTTTGAATACCTCAAGGAACTCTACCCGGAAGACAGATTTTCAACAAGCATGGAAAGATTGTCAACCAAACGGAGCTGCAAATGGATATCACATCCAAGAAGGCTATCTCTTCAAAGGAAATCAGTTGTGCATTCCTCGTAGTTCCTTGCGGGAACATATTATTAGAGAGCTCCATGGTGGAGGTCTCGGTGGACATTTCGGTCGAGATAAGACGCTAGCCATAACCGAAGAAAGATATTATTGGCCGCAATTGAGAAAAGAAGTTGAGGGACATGTCCGCAGTTGTCCTATATGCTAAGTTGCCAAGGGCCAAGAACAGAATAGTGGTCTTTGTATGCATCTTCCAATTCCCGAAGGACCTTGGGATGACATTTCCATGGACTTTATTCTTGGCTTACAACGAACACAGCGCGGTGTTGATTTTATCTTTGTCGTAGTAGACAGATTCTCTAAGATGTCATACTTTATTCCATGTCGTAAGACATCCGACGCGACTCATATTGCTCTCATTTTCTTTCGAGAAGTCGTACGTCTTCATGGTGTGCCAAAATCAATCACTTCAGATAGAGATACTAAGTTTCTGTCACATTTCTGGAGAACATTATGAAAAAGATTGGATACATCACTACAATATTGCAGTACTAGTCACCCACAAACTGACGGACAAACAGAGGTCGTGAACCACACACTTGGAAACATGTTGCGAAGCTTAATTGGAACACGACCTAAGCAGTAGGATCTGGCTTTATCACAGGCTGAATTTGCTTATAACTGTATGCCTAACAGATCAACTGGAAAAGCACCGTTTGCCATTGTCTACTCACATCAGCCACGACATATTTTGGACCTCGTCTCTCTGCCTAAGACTCCGGGTCGAGACATTGGTGCTGAGCATATGTTAGAGCGATATCAATTAATATATAATGAAGTGAAACAACAACTTGAAGAATCTTATACCAAATATAAAGCAGCTGCTGATCAGTGCCACCGCCATAAGGTCTTTCATGAGGGAGACTTGGTCATGGTTTACTTACGTAAGGAACGTTTTCCTACTGGTTCCTACAACAAATTGGCGAAGAAGAAGATCGGACCATTTCAAGTTCTACGCAAGCTAAATGACAATGCTTATGTGATTGATCTCCCTGAAGACATGCAGATATCTCCAACCTTCAATGTCGTCGATCTTTACGAATGCTTTCCACCTGGCGAACCGCTTTATTCTGATAAGAACTCAGGAATGAGTTCTCTTGAAGTAGGAGAGACTGATGTAGCGTAGAATCCTAGTATCTCTAGGATTCTTTACTTTTTTTTATAATCCTATTTATGATAGGATTCTTATTTTGACTTTATCTTTTATTAGGATAGATTTTATCTTTATTTTATTAGGATTAGGTTGTCACAAAAGCCCTATAAATAGGCACCTTTTGTATGCAATCGAGAACAATTTTTAGTCAATAAAATTCTTCTTTAAAGTTTGAGATTTGTTCTCTTATTTTCTTGGTCGTTGACTCGACTGTTCCGTGGATTCGGAAGCCCCTCGCTTGAGGTTTTCAAGCAACCTTCGTACGGATCCCTTATAAGGCTCTCCGTCGGAGTTTTTGCGGTACCGCTTCGCTCTCACCAAGTAACGGTGGTCCAGTTATCGTCATCACCGATCGACTTGGCCATTGCCAAGCACGAAGGTAAGCCCGTTCCGCTATCCCGCTGCGTCACCCAATCATGGGCTATAGGCCCCTCATGGTAGGTGTCTGAGGCTTTAAACCAAGGTTTACACTATCGGTATCGGACTATTCCTATGAGTATTGGTATCGGCGATATCGGTAGTATCGGCAGTTTCGGATCGGAGTATCGGATTTTTTGGTATCGAAAAACAAATAATTATTAATAAATTATTTACATTTAAAAACATATATTTTATACATTTAGGCATAATTTTAAGTATTTTCAGTGTTATTTCTTAGTAGTTTTGAAATTAAATAAAATAGTAGTCACTCTTACCGATTGGTTTACATACAATAGATTGATTTTCTTCTTTTACATGCTTTTACAACCTTATTATGCTTTAAACCTTTGCCGATTTGTCTTTTTCGTTTAATTTTCTTTGCCGAATTAACCAAAATAGAGACCTCCAGTATCAGGTATCGGTCAGTATCGGGTATCGGTCGGTATCAGATCGGGACACGCCAAACCGTATCGATATCGGTCGTATCGGATCGGTATCGACCGATACTTTAAACCATGCTTTAAACAGAGCAACTGACTGCTAGTCCATCCAAGTAATGACAGCACTATAATCCCCTCGTTGCCAAATTTATCTGTAGTTGAACATTCTATCGGCTCATCTCTAATCATATTGGCACCAAGTTTGCCTACTACTGCAAGAGGGGTTGTGTTGGGCATATATTGCCTAATCACTCTGCTCCTGTGACTATCTTGTACCTCCAAATTGCTCCTTTAGTGATTGATTTGAAATTGGCATGACCAGCCAAGCAAGCGTGGAGTTCTTAAGGCATTTGATTAAAAATATCCACACTTCTGCAGCAACCATCTATATCTATAATGGCATATGTTGCACAGGTATTCCAGAACACCGTATCAGACATGGCATTTCCTCGATACTCATACTTATGCAGCAACCATCTATATCTATAATGGCATATGTTGCACCGGTATTCTAGAACACCGTATCAGACATGACATTTCCTCGATACTCATGTTTGATATCCTTGCCCTAGTCTAGGGCTCCAAAGAGACCCAAAACTTGGTTGAAAGTGATTTTGCATGACCTTGATCAAGCATAATTGAGTAATGAGAAACTAGTATTTCTTACTATCAAATTCTGTCTAGTACTTATCGGGGAAACTAGTTACTATCAAATACGTGCATAATATAGATATTATTAAGATCTAAATATATGAACTATCTATATAAATACATTTCATATGTATATATAACCGTATACATACCATACCCATTTACTAAAGTTTCTTTGAACGTCATATTCCGAATCCTTATCTCGTCCATACCAGAATTTTGAAATCTTCATCACCAGACGCTATTCTCTGGCCAATTAGGTAATAATTGATGCCATTACCTTCTGGTGCATCTCTTGTCATAGCTTTATTTAGACTGCAATGTTAGTGGGTCCTTCGCATTGTTTGTTTTTGACGGTTCATAATTTAGTGTTTAATACTTTAGTCTACAAGGCATGATGTCAAGATAGTTTGAATAAGATAGGGACAAATTTATGGTACGAGTCACATTTAACTTTAAGTATATCAACAATAATAACAACAACAAAGTCTCTATCCCAAAATTTTGGGATCTGCTAAGTAACTTTAAGAAAGGCTTAGCAATTTAGACAATCCACTTCAATTCTATAAACCAAATTTTAAGTATCTCACGGAACTAAGAATTTGCCTAAAAATGTACTTTTGGGTCGGCAATGAAAATTAATTTGTCTTAATTTTTTGTAAGTTGAATTAGAAACTTGTGACGGTCGAGTACTTGTCTAAATTCTGCTTCATTTGTTTCTATATCTTGGATATATCTTTTTAATCAATTTCGAAACTGAATGATCCCACATATGTTTTTTTTTAGAAACCAGATAATCGAAAACGAGTGAACTAATTGGAAAATAAGGATTGTAAAAAGAAAATGAAGAAAATTGGACTTCTGAAAGCTTTGTAGAGATGGATGGGGTCTTGGCGAGGGAATTGTAGGCATGGAGGAACACTCAGAGTGGTCATTTCCAACCACCATCGACACCAGATACTCTCGGCACAACAAAAAGCAGCACGAGTTGTTGTAGATGATGATGAAAGAGTGAGTACTATTTAGAGACCTTTCACTCAACCAACCGAACAAGGAACAATCTCTTCAATTCTAGGATCTTTTTGTATTTTACACATCACCGGCGCAGTCAGAAAACTCTCAAGTAGTTCAAGTATGTCTGTCACGTCTATGATTTTGATGTCAATTGAGAACAAAGATAAAAAAAATTAACATAAAATTTTAGGGTGCGGCTATCCGCACCCCACCAATTGCTGAGCACATTCCAATGTTAAAAAAAAAAAAAAAAAATCAAATTCTTATTCTACTCTCCCCTCTCCCTGCCCGCCTCCCCTCCCCTCCCCCCGCTCCGCCGACCCCGACCCCTCCTCCTCCTCCTCCCCCGCCTCCCCGACCCTCCTCCTCCTCCCCCGCCTCCTCCTCCTCCCTCCTCCTCCGACCCTCCAACCCTGACCATGACCTCCGACCCAGGAGGAGGTCGGGAGGAGGAGGAGGAGGAGGGTCGGGAGGAGGCGGAGGGTCGGGGAGGCAAGAGGCGGAGGAGGAGGGGTCGGGGTCGGCGGAGCACAGGGAGGGAAGCAGGGAGAAGGGGAGGGTAGATTAGGAATTTGATTTTTATTTTTTTTAACATTGGGGTGTGCTCAGCACTTGGTGGGGTACGGATAGCCGCACCCAAAACTTTATACAGAGAAAAAGGTTTGGAGAATTAAGCGTGAGGAGAGATTTTTAGAAGAATCAAGAAGAGGGGAATCAAACGTTCGCTCCAGCAGCCAGACGATGCCGAGCTCACCCAGCGTCATCCCTCCAGTCCGCCCATCTTGGCGCTACCGCCAGCTTGACCTCCTCGGATCTGAACTCTCTCTCTCCCTAATTCTTAAGCAACTAAATGGTGGCATAGTTGTTAAATTGATGAGGTTATAAGTATGAAGCCTTAAGCTTGACACTCAATAGCCAAACTATGACTGATTCATGGAAAAAAAAAAAAAGTCCCCTAAATTTTATTTTGAAATTGCCAGATCTGCAGGGCATTGTACTAGTCTACTTAGTAATTAATATTCTTTCAAACCCATCAACTATTCCTCTACTAATTAAGTAAATTTCATCTTTAGATCTAAAAACTCTTACTAAAATCAATGCCAAATAATACGTTATCGATCATTCTACCCGAACCATAGCAGAACCAGAGCCACATAGTGAAGGCAGTAACTTCTTGAACAACTGCAGTTTGAACATTCAGCCGACGTGGAACCCCCTTCTCCCTAAAGAAGTCGTTGTCGATCACAGTCGAGCCCCCGATCGCGAAGTTCGCACCGGATCGGAACCCGTCCCCGCCCACTCCGGCCCCTTCGAGGAACGGGGGCACAGGGGCAATGCAAACCGGCCGCCTCCGCGAAGAAGTCGATCATGTGTTAGGGCTCCTCCTAACTCCACTGCACCAAGAAGCTCCAAGTGAAGCCCAGAGCAACCATAGAGCAGTGAGCTAACAGAGGAAGAGGAGTATCCTTTCATCTCCTGTTCCTTTTCCCGTTTTCTTTTGCATTTGAATTTGAAGCAGAACGAGGGATAAATGCTGACTGGATTGGGGTGTTAAGATTGGGCCACCATTGCCTAGTCACCCAAGTAACTGTGACACTTCATCATTTAGTTGGGCTATTAGACCATCTCCAATGGTGATTTCTAAAATTGAGTTTTTATCCTACTTAACATTGTACTTTAAGGAGATTTCTATCCTAGTTGGAAGAGTTTCTACATAGAAATTGTAGACATACAAAAATGTAACATAGTAAAAGGACCAATTTAATGATATGGGGCCCAATAATAATTGTCATGAGAGAGAATAGAATTTCTATGAGAGTTTCTACATGTAGAAACCCTCCTATCCTACATCATCGCCACCTAGTATAGAAATGGTGATAGAAATCACCATTGGGAGAATTTTTTTCTAAAATGAATTTCTTCCATAGAAATAGGGAAGAAAGAAAACTCCATTGGAGATGGTCTTAGCTTCCCCAAAACTGTCATTAGGAATAACCCAGCTCCTGAGTATATAAAGGAGTTATTCCAGCTCCTGAGTATATAAAGGAGTTATTCCAGCTCCTGAGTATATAAAGGAGCTGAGAAGAGAAGTTTAGGTATGCAGAATGTTGAGCCAATACTTTTCATAGGACTACTTTATTTTCCTTGTATTTTTTCCTTCAGCAAGTTTTATTCAATGAAGCATTAAACCCTAGCCGCCATTTATCTTTTTTCCTCTTCGTATTGTTCTTGCTTACCATCTCTTCTGTTACATTGATGTTCAATCCTTCTCGTGGAGGAGCTATGACAGACCCAATCGGAAGGGCACCTGACAATTTGGTATCAGAGCCGCTCGACCCGGCGCTCGAGGCGGTGGAAGAGCATGGCTCAAGCTGCTATGGAGTGCAGCAAGGTTCTCCAGGAAGTGGAATTGACGCCCCAATTGAACGACCGTTTCAATCAATGGAAGGTAAATTTCAAGCTCTTAGTGATAAAGTAGAGCGGTTCATGGAAGAAATGCTTAGATCTAGGAAGGAACCAGAGCCATCCCCTCTTCCTGTGGGAGGCACAAGCGCAGCCATTCCTTACCAGCAGCCTAACATTTCGACCCAAACCCAGGGCACCAGTGGCCAAGTGCTGAACACAAACCACCAGATCTACACTGCTGCCCCAATTACCCACCCCCTCCACTTGCTATTCCCTCAAACACACCCAAATGCTCCACAACCCTATCACATCCTCCCCCCCCCTCCCCCCCCCATGATAGGAACGTACGTCCCAATTTCCAGTCCCAGAGCCAACAACCGCCCCCCTAATATTCCAATCCACACTACAAATCCCATCACCTACACAGGGACCCCAGCTACTTCACCCACACCAGGAGCCAACCACTGGGGAGCACCAAACATGGCCCCAGTGGGATAGGGATGGGGGCAACCCACCTTAAGGTTGAAAATCCCAGATTATGATGGTAGCACAGAGATGGAGGAGTATGAGGAGAAAGCAGTAGCTATCAGGAAGACACACAAGGCAAACAACTATGGGGGGAAGGGCAATACTGCTACCTCAGCTTTCAATTTCCAGAGCAGTGATCTCCCAAAGAAGCCAATCCCTGCATCTGTGGCAAGTAGTCATTCAGTGGCGGCTAACAAGCGAACCAACAACATATCTCCCAGTGAGCTAATCAGGAGGAAGAACTTGGGTCAATGTTTCCTTTGTGATGAGAAGTGGTTCAAAGGTCACAAGTGTAAAGAGAGGAAGCTCTACATGTTGTGTGCTGATGATGATGAAGAAGAAGAGGAAGGGCAAGAGTTAACAGAGAAGGAGGAGAAGGGAGAATCTGCAGATATTCCTAAGACATTTGCTATTTCCTTACAAGCTTTGTCAGGTACCTCCTACCACTCTACTATGAAATTGAGAGGAACACTCAACAGGAAGCCAGTCATCATCTTGGTGGACTCTGGATCCACACATAGTTTCCTGGATAGCAAGTTTGGAAAGAGAATGGGACTTGTTAAGAATAAAGACAAAGCTTTTGAAGTAATGGTGGCTAATGGGGAGAAACTGCGCAGTCAAGGCATGAGTACTGGAGTCACCATTGAATGCCAAGGCCAGAAAATTGAGGCCAATCTCCTACATCTTCCTATTACTGGGTGCCAAGTAGTACCGAGAGCTAATTGGTTGAGTACCCTTGGTGACATAATTTGGAACTTCCAAGACATGTCCATGAAGTTTGAGAAGAATGGGATAGTGCAACAACTCAAGGGCATCCAATCATAGGCTGACAGCATGACTGAACCTAGTACTAAAGACCTCAGGCAAAATCCTCAAGTCTTTATCCTACAGTTGTGCAAGATAAAAGATTTTAAGGCTCCTGAAGACCCTGTCACTCCTGCAGTGGCTGAGTTGCTCTGGGAATTTGGGGATATCTTTGCAGAACCAACAGAGCTACCTCCAAAGAGAGATTGTGACCACAAGGTGCCATTAGTGCCTGGGGCCATGCCTGTGTGCTGCAGACCTTACAGGCAACCTTACCTACAGAAAAATGAAATTGAGAAGCAAGTTAAGGAGATGCTAGAGACATGGGTCATCAGACATAGCCGCAGCTCCTACTACTCCCCTGTGATCCGAGTAAAGAAGGCCGATGGTAGCTGGAGATTGTGCACAGACTACAGGTCACTAAACCAAAACACTATCAAAGATAAGTACCCAATACCCTTTATAGAAGAATTATTTGATGAACTCTATGGGGAAAAATATTTCTCCAAATTGTACCTATGATCTGGCTATCATCAAGTGAGAATAGCAAAGGATGACACTTACAAGACAGCCTTCAGAACTCATGAAGGACGTTACGAGTTTATGGTTATGCCCTTTGGGTTAACCAATGCCCCTTCCACTTTCCAAGCCCTTATGAACTCAGTCTTTAGGGACTACTTGAGGAAATTCATTTTGGTTTTCTTTGATGACATACTTGTGTATAGTGCAGACTATGATACACATCTGCAGCACCTACAAAAAGTTCTACAGAGGCTAATAGAGCACAAACTGAAGGTCAAAAGGAGCAAGTGTCATTTCTTCCAACAGCAAGTCAAGTACTTGGGTCACATCATATCAGATCAAGGGGTCCAAGTTGATGAAGAGGTCCAGGCTGTCCTCGAGTGGCCTACCCCAAAAACCTCAAGGAGCTCAAAGGATTTCTAGGACTGACATGATACTATAGGAGGTTTATCAAGGACTATGGGATTAAAGCATCACCCCTAACCAATCTTCTTAGGAAATCTGCTACAAAGAGCTCTTTTCAGTGGAATGACAAGGCACAACAAGCATTTAAAGACCTTGTCACTCCCGTTTTCTGTTATACGTATTTTTAGTATACGTGTACAAAATTCTGACTTTTGTTAGGTGACCCGTATTTTGACTTGTCTTGCTTAACCTAGTCTTGGTTTAATCTTGCCATGGTTTAATTCGGTTTGGTTCAACTTGGCTTGGCTTGGCTTGACTTGGTTTATTTTGGTTTGAGATGAGAAGGGTTTGTATAAAAACTAACTCCTCTCTCTCCTCCATTATTTCTCATTACTTCTTCATCTTCTTCATTTACTCCTCCCACCTACCAAGACCTAGGCAAGTACAACTTGCTTCATGATGGATCTCAAATTTTATTATTCATTGTCTTCCTTGCTTGATTCTAAACCTCTTTAGAACTTGGAGTTTTTGGTTTTGATGGAGGAATTTTTGTAGATCTAAGTTTGTAGTTTTTTCGGTTTTTTTTGTTTGAGCTCTTAAACTTTATTATTTTCGAAATCTAATGGTCCTATGTTGTAGAAAATTTATTCTACCCAATTTAGACCCTTGGAAGTTTCGATTTCGACTTGTTTTGAGTGATTTATGGACTTTTTAGTTCATGGGTTTACATGAACATTTGGGGGCAGGCAGAAGAGCAGTGCATGCTGGCGCATGCTAGCCCTGGCGCCTCTTGGCCCAGGCGCATGTTGGTGCATGCTGGCCCTGGCGTCTCTTGGCCCAGGCGCATGCTGGCCCTAATGTCTCTTGATCCCGTGGTTGATTATGCATGTACAAGCTATATGTCTCATCTTGCATCATGTTTAGGACATGGATTCCGGGTTTCCACCGTTAGATATTCATAATGAATCTGACTAGGTTAATGACTAGATTGATCAAGTAGTTCATGTAGAGAGATTTTTCAGTTACAAGCGATCCCGTTATCCCGGCCACACCTGTGAACTTGTAGCATGTCGACGAGTAGGGCACATTTTCAGCACACTGTCATATGTTGCACTTCTTGAATCATAAGCACTAAAGTACACCAATAATCTTGATAACTCTTGTAACCCTTGCTTGGATAACCTGGAAAGTCTACAGGACTTGTGACTGCGGGAACATCTCATTGCATCTTGTTAGTAACTAAGCTTGTGATAATTCTAGTTAGCTAACAATAGCAAGACATAGGACTTGATTGGTCGTGCTTGAATGAATTGTCTCATGATTAACATGGGAATTATATTCTACCTCTTGTTCCTTCGACTGCAAGCTTATGTTTTATGTTAACTCAGTCTTTCATGTTATTTAACTATGCTCTTTTATCAGTTCTTGTTTTATTATATATTGGTTTTAGTTTCTAAGTGGAGGATCCCTTGTAGCACTTGCTTTTTCTGGGTCTGACCCAGCTGGTTTTGTATGGCTAGATTTCGGAGTAGCACCCGAGGATCTACTCGCCTTCCAGCCATATGGTGAACACTAGGCGTAATCCTGACAACGAGTGGGTTTCTTATTTTTCTCTTCCACTCAATTGTAAATTATTCTTTTGAGGCATTTAGCCGTCGAACAAGTGTTAGCTCGTGTTGAAACTTAATTTATGTCTGCCTAAGGACTGTAACATGATTGACAAATCCTAGGGTCGATCATGTATGACTTAACTCTTGCTAATCTTCGTATTTTGTATGACTAGCTTCATGATCATCTGAATATGTAATGTTTGGGATGCCTTATCTTGTATGTCTGATGATCTAACATCTTGTAACAACTATTTTCTTGCTTGAGATTGAGACACTAGGCTTGTTCTTGACCATAAGAGACTGATATATGGATTGTAGTTTAACCCTCATGCATCTAGACAACCGTGACCGTATTGCGAGGTGGATTGCACTTCAATGTACGTAGTTAGTTGTGTCTGTCCTTCGCTCTCCAGTATTCTAGTTCTAGGGCGTGACACGGTTTAAGTGGTGGCCCATGCAGGTCTTATAAATCAAGATATATGAGGGTTTTATCGAATATATGTCTCAATCAGCATTCGTCCTTGATCTCTACTCGTGCTTTCTATTCTTCCTGAATCTTGGCCTGATAAGGTGCTTTATCCTTCATCTATCTTGGTCCTTCCTTATTGTTCCCCATGTTATTTTCTTCAGTGGCATTGTTCCTTGTCCTACCAATCAGCCGGGTGGAGCACCCCTAGAGAACCAGCAACAAGTAAACCAGCCGCAACACTACAAGAAAAATGACGATTCTTGAAGGTTTATAAGTTGACAGTTGTCGAAAACTGTCAACAATAGTAGTTATCTTGACGGTTTTAGGCTTACGTCAAGAGAGGCCACATTTTATGTTAGTTTAGCAATTTTATAGTATAATAGTTGACGGTTTAGATGATCCGTCAAGAAATATCAATTTATTTATTGACGTTTTGGTGATAACCGTCAACAAATGTATGTGCAAAAAACTTGGTGGGATTTTTCCGGCTGCCATTTTAGTAATTTTTTCATATCTTTCATATTTGTTGACGGTTGTGGTTCTTTTTAATCGATGAAGCCAGAAAAATTTTTCCCGATCATCCTCTTCATTTTCTCCTCTTCCCCTACCCTTGTCCTCCCTAAGAGAGAGCCCCCTACTCCTCTCCTCTAAAGAGCCTCCCACAGAGCCAACCTCCCCACTCCTCTCATCTCACTTCTCCATCTCAAAACCCTAATCCCCAAATCCATCCTATGTCATCCCTAAACCTAATCCTAGATCTGGAGGGAAGAGGATCTTCAAATCAAAGCTCCCGTGAGCAATGGCGCGTCGGCATCGAGCTCCGACGGGTGATACCGAGGTGTCTCTCGGTGGAGCACCGATGAGATCGTTACAACATAGATTCCTTCGCATGCCCTGGCCAACCACGAGCTGCTGGGGCTGGCGCGCATCATCACCTACGACGGCAACAACATATTGTGGAGCCTGAACGCCCCCCTCCCCCCCTCGTGGATGCTCCGGCGGATCATCGTCCAGGAGATGCTGAGCCTTACGGGACTGGGCGCCATCTATGAGCTCCGGAAGGGCAAGGTGAGGGCGATGGTGGCAGATCATCAGGTTGATCATGCCTCAAGCTTAAGATCTGAGGGCACATGAAAATCGTAGTGGTAAAGTCACCAACTTGCATGGTATTAACATGTTCAGAATATTGCATTTTCTCAATAGCTACAGAACCTGTTAGTAATCTTTACATTTTTTACTACAGAACCTGTTCAAAATTCTGCCTAGTTTACTAACTTGTCCAATATTTTTGCCTATATTTTCGCTTCGGTCACCGAGTAAAACCAAAATCTTCTAAATTTCGGCTGAAGAATCGGTAATATTGGATATGGTATTTAAAATTTGCTAGTATCACAAAGGATATGCCCCTCAAAAGTTTCTGATAAAGACTCTGTTGTTGTTACAGAACTGGTATTTTCCTATATTGGACGGTTTCAACCAACACTAAGCTTCAGATGGCATGCACATAACCTAAAGCTCTGAACTTGCCAAAAGTTAGCTGAGTTTTTCGATCTTTGCATATTAGAAAAATCTATTATACAAATTGTGTAAATTGGGGCCAGCATATTGAAAAAATATATTGTGCAAATTGTGGCCGGTATTTCACCAGACACACTAAGGAAATTGGGAACAGTGAATAGCACTTATAATCCTCACCTTACACGGAAAACATTATTGGTGTTCCTTTCTTATTGTGTCCAATGTTCTTTTTCATATATGAATGTATTAATCAACAAATTATATATTTCTCTGCTGAGTAAGTTAAATGGTCCAAATGTCTTTGAGCTCTACTTTTCTTATGTTCAAAATATTGCATTTGGTGCTTTTACTACAGAACCAATTAGTAATCTTTACAAAACCAGTTTAGAATATTACATTTTGTGCTTTTACTAAAGAACCAGTTAATAATCTTTACATACAATTGCAAATAGATGTGGACTGAAGGTGCGAGATGTGTTGACATATTGAATATACTGCCATCTTTGATATCCTTGCTCATGTTGAATGCCACTTTTTAGTATTCATTTGACCTGTATAATTGTTATCACTATTTATTGACTTTTATAATTGTTATATAAATTCTTCCACTTGTATCGCAATTTTGAATCAACCAGATGGGTACATAAATATGGTTCTTCTTGTGTTCATTTACTTGAGTTAATCATATATTCAGGGAAAAAATATGGTTAACGAACTATAACAATGTATCATACTGTGTGTATATGAGGTATGCTATCTGGTAATCATAGATGCTTATGCAGCCATTTATGAGAATTATAACATTTGCTATTTTCAGGGACCTTTGGCCTTCTACAGGGGGTTCATTCCAAATTTTGGTCGGCTAGGATCATAGAGTGTGATTATATTTTTGACCTTGGAGCCGGTAACAGGGGATCTTGAACTTAAATAAGACTGTTGCATACTGTTCTTGTTATAGGTGAAATTGTGTCAAGGACAAATTAGGCTTATTATAAGTAATACTGGGTTCAATCTTGTTGTGAAGGAAATAAGGAAGGCCACTTAATTTAAGGAAAAAATGGCATTTAGGAACGTCGAAAAGGCAATAATGTTCACTTAGTTTAAAGTAATCTGGAAGGCAATACTGCTCACTTAGATAGGTGATCAAAAATATTCATTCCCTAAAACCTCCCACTTCTTTGAAGTTCGAGAGTTCCTAAATTAGGAATACTCTTCTGAAATTTGCCCCTTGTGCATTTTGTGGGGCTAGTTTTGGCATGAGATATAGCTTAAAATTCTTATTGAATTATTGAAATTTAAGAACTAAGCAAGAGATGATGAGATGGTGGTAACGACAAGATTCATCTTTAAAAGAAAATCATTTGATTGTTGTGCTAATATAGATGGACAAGATAACTAACTACAGGATGCTGAATCGCTGATGTACTTAGTTAAGTTAAATTTCTTTTCCTTGTATAGGGGACAACCGTACATTGATAAATAATATGAGGCTAATTAGTCTTCTGAAATTTGGCGCTTCTGCATTTTGTGGGGCTAGTTTTGGCATGAGATAGCTTGAAATTCTTATTGATAGCTAAAGTACAAATGTTGTATTCCTCCCTACAGGATGTGAATCACTGATGTACTTAGTGAAGTTAAATTCATTTTTCTTGTATAGGGGACTACCGTACATTGACAAATAATATGAGGCTAATTAGTCTTCTGAAATTTGGCCCTTCTGCATTTTGTGGGGCTAGTTTTGGCATGAGATAGCTTGAAATTCTTATTGATAACTAAAGTACAAATATTGTATCCCCCCTTTTTTATTTTGTTCTTTTGACCTCTTTCACCTGAGTTATCTTACACTCCTGTTGTTTCACTTCCATGAAAGACTCATTATGATATTTATTGGCCTATTGTATCAGCTCTTTGGGAAGTGCTTCTACAATCTGCTTTGTTGCTACCTTTTATGTAACTCATATATATTTCTTGATTGCTTAGCATGTGTATCTTGTGTTTTAGATTTATTAAACATTAAAAATTTGACGTCTCCAAATTGGACCCAATGGTTGCTGTACAGTTATCTTCTTTTCAGTAACTTTTCTTTTTTGACTAATAAAATTGCAATCAAGATCCAAAATGTGTGTTTTTCTTGTGGTTATACTAACCCCTCCAATTCTTTTCATACTATTTTAGCCACACTCTCCTGATAATCGAACATTAACAAGAGAATGCAAAGATGTGAAAATTGACAGAGTATACATAGGTTCAATGTTTAAATTCATAAGTTATTTTCATGATATCAGTGATTCTGCAAAATGAGATAATATTATTTTGCTTCTCATGAACATGCTTGGTTCATCTAAGAAATAGCTCGATTAATGATGGGATATTTTATGTTTAAGTTGTTTAGTTTTTGTATTAATTTGTTCAAAGATTATTTCATTGGTTGTTCTATTTCAGGATAGTTGGGCACTTTATCTTGTTCTAATTTTTTGTTACAAGTTTATATGAATATGCATCTTAATGCCATTTGCATCTTAATAGCTCGATTAATTTTCAGGAATGCACATTGGCTAACCTGGCAGTCCCTATTTGACACTAGTATGCACAAGACTGGCCATATACCTCCTTTGTAAAGAGAATGTTCAACTGTGGATTGACACAAATATTATTCTTCTGTCAAATGTAAGTACATGACAAGATTTGGAATTATTTTATATTTGGTTAACTTTCCTTTATGATTACTTTAGCATCAAATTTATATTTGGTGGCGAATGGCCAGATTAGCATTCCTTTGAGCCTTTAACTTTAGTGTCAATTGTAAGTCGCTAACTCTTCAAATTCAAGCTTCAAAGCAGTTTACATGTTTCTCCATTTTCTTTAAGTTTTGGTCTTTTTTTTTCTTATGTTCATAATACGATCACAATGTTACTCCATCTCTGTCAAGCTAATAGACCAAAAGAATCCCTGTTTATGAATTGGAATTGAGTACTTAGCATTTTGTTATTAGTGTATTATATAAAATAGAATTGGATAAAATTTTCCTCTTTTGCCCTTAATTGGAAGTTCTATTATGGATTATATCAGCAAAATCATTAGAAAAAGAATTCAATTATTTATACAGATCTCTTTGGACTATAATAATTTCTTTCTTGTTGGATTATAACTGATAACAAAATGAAATGACAACAAGGCCTACAAGTCAACACAGTGAACAAATTCTAGTCTCAAATTGCTTACAAAAAATTCTATAATGTATGATAGTGGTTAGTTTTTGATGATGGATTATATCAGCCATTGCCTTGGCTTTGAGTGGAAGCTTGCAGGCCTGTTTGGGCTTGCATTGCATTACAATGCAAGCAACGACAGTAGCCCAAGCAGCAGCAACTTGCCAAGGTAATTGTTTGCCTTGGTGTTGCAGCAAGCATTGGCTTGCCTTGGCTATTGCCTTTTTTGCATTAGCAGAGCAGTAGCATGGAGCAGCAGCAGCAGCAGGCTCTTTGAGCATTTGTAATAGCAAATGCAGCAGCAGTAGCTTGTAGTAGCAGTAGCAGTAGGAGCAATGCAGGGCAGTTGGCCATTGGTTTTGGGCTTAGGATATCTAGAGAGGGGTTTGAGTTTCAGAGTTTGGCTTTGGGGTTTATTGTACGTATCAAAGAAACAGTTGTGTATCATAGATGTGAGGTTAGTATCAGATTTATTAGATGTTAGTTTGTACCAGAGTTTGGGGTTAGCTTTAGATGTTAGAGTGTTAGCTTGAGGTATCAATAGATTAGTTGTATAGTTAATTTCATATGAAGGTATATATATTGATATGTTAGTTAGGATGATTTCTGATTTGAATGTTAGAGTAGATCTCTGATATCCTAAACTAGTTCAGAGGCTTTAGGTCTTGGGTTTCTGTATCAGTTTTGGTCTTTTGGGTTAAGTATGTGATAGGTATAGTGGTATCAGGGATTTGGGGGTCTTTTGGGTTGAGTATCAATCCTCATGGAGGCAAGTAAGGTGAGCACTCGTACTTGTTAAATAACTTATCTGAGTTTCAGTTACTGGCCTCCAATATGAATGCTCAAAGGGATTTTTTTCCAAATAAATGACTTCATGCCCTTTGGGGTTAAGTAGGTGTTATAAGGGTCCCAGATACCACACAAACTCAACAACTATAGGATTATGCAAGTATTGTTGCTAGTTTGTAAGGAAGAATTTTTTTTTCATTAAGTCAAACTAAATATTCTAATGCTTCAAAAAATTTCTTGTTTGGGCAATCAAAGTACTTGCTGAATGGAAACCACCAGTCAAATAAGGATATCTTAGTGCATCTTAGAAGTTTTTGTGAGCTATTTCTTTCTAACTTTTACACTTTTTCAATATAGCTAGCCTTCAGATTCTGTAATACTGATTTGATACTTTGTGTTCTTGTTCTCTCAGGAACTTGCTGAAAAATGAAGGTACATGAATGCTGTGAATATGGAAATGCTGTGGATATGGCTAGGGATGTGCTCCGATATGATTTGCTACTTTTTTGTTTTATTTTTGTAGTGTTGGTGGGTTTTGTTTTGTGGTGACAAGTGATGGATGTTTGTGGTTTGGATATTTAAGTGGTATAGAAACAACAGATATGGGATGTGTACTTTATGGTTGGATTATGTTGTGGTTGGACAAGTGAAGAATACATGTACTGGGATGTGTGTTGGAAGTTTTTGTTGTATGAACAATACAGTTTGTTAATATAAAATTTAGATTTATAGTAATTTGATTTGTGTAGCTTCTGGATTGATATTATGTGTGGTTGATTGATATTATATAATTCTTGACGAAATTTTGGCATGCTTCTCTTGACGGTACTTTGGATAGCTTCTCTTGACGGTTGTCAAACGTCAACTTTAATTCATATCATGCTGTATAATAGCCGTGAATTACTGTTTTTTATGACGGGTTTTGTCCATCAAAACAAATGCTTTTCTTGACGGCTAAAGGCCGTCATCTAGGCCGGAGTCAAGAAAAGTTTTTGTCTACGTTGACGATTTCTAAAAACTGCTATCTTAACGGCTAAATAGAGTCAAGAAAACTACTTAATATGACGGCCAAATACCGTCAAGAAAAGCCCTGTCAGCGATCGTCAAGAAAAGGGGGGTCTTTTCTTGACTCCGGCCTAGTTGACGGATCTGCAATCGTCAAGATACCAATTTCTTGACGGGGAATCACCGTCAAGAAAAGCCTTTATTCTTGTAGTGCAACCTGGGGACCAAATCCAGCACTCAGGGGCAACATCCCGAGTTATGCCTTTTGGGGAGGGAGAGCCGCTAGTTCAGCCAGCCCAGCCTGCAGAGCCTGACAATAGAACCCTAATAGGACTCATCCAAGACTTGCTTGCATCACAAGATCGTCGGGGCGATGCCCTGCCACAGACAGTACGAGATGTCATGGGCATAGTTGGTTATTAAGGGAACAATGCGGCTAACAGCTTCAGGAGCTTGAACCCTCCCTTCTTTGATGGCAGTGAAGATGCTATTGCTGCCGATACTTGGCTACAGGATATAGAGGTTATTCTGGAGGCAGTTCGAATTCCAGAGGAAGAGAAGGTGGTCGTTGTGCGCCTATAGTTATTGGACGTAACCCGCAGCTGGTGGGCGATGTTAGCAGTTGGATTGGCGACGCTGTCTTATGGGCGGTATTCAGTGACAAGTTCCAGACGAAGTATTTTGATACAGTAGTACAGTATGATCTGCAAACCAGACTCAGCAATCTCAAGCAGATGGGAAGGACGGTCGATGGATATGCGGCCGAGTTTTCGAGGCTTAGTCGGTTTGCTCCCACCTTGGTGGTGACCGTATTGGACCGAGCACAACGATTCGAGCAGGGACTCCACTAGAGATTATTCTATCAGTGGAGCAGTTTGAGCACCAAACATTTGATGTAGTTTTGCGAGCAGCGAGGAGACACGAATATACCTCCCAGAGGATAGTAGATCGAACTGGAGGACGAAAGAGGTCGCATGGTCAGTTATCTCAGTCGTCAGTACCAGCCCCGACAACTAGGACTTTGACCATTGGAGCTCCTAGGTGGGCGACCACAGTTTTGTCGGTTCAGCACTCGACACCGACGTACCCTCAGCAGCAGAGGCAGAAACAGTCTTTCGGAATGGGCTGCACTCATTGTGGAAAGCCTGGGCACGTGGTTTCAGAGTGTCGTAGGGTACAGGGATTGTGCTTGGCCTGTAGGGCTCCGGATCACCTGATAGGGTCCTGCCCGCATAGAGCCAGTTCATCTTCGTCAACCCTAACCAGTCCATTGGTTAGAGGTCCAACACCAGTACAGCAGCAGCAGCACCAGTTTCCGAGGCTATTGCCGCCTCAGGAACGAGCATTCCAACAACATAGGTCGCAACAATATGCTCAGGTCCAAGCTTAGATTCAGAACAGGCAGAGAGGTCACCAGCAGAGGGGACCAATACCAAGGGGACAGGGTCAAGCTATGGCTCTGACGGTAGCAGAAGAATTGGCATCAGGTGAGGTAATGGCAGGTACCATTCTCGTCAACTCTGTTGGCCCATTGGTCATGGTCAAACCTGATTTTAATAATTGATCAAACTCTGTCTCGATATACGGAACAACTCAGATGTTTACTCAAGATGTTTTGGATACTGACCAAGATTGGATATCTACTCAGTTCAAGATCGAAGCTATGTTTGCCACTCGAGACTGTATTTCTTTATGCAATATAATTTTTATTTTTATTGAGTCTAGGAATACATTGTACACCAAGTCGTACTGGCAAATAGGCTATCCAAAATCGTTTTCAAAATTGACCTATATTTTGAAAAGCATATCTTATTTACAAAATCTTCTGAAGGATTTCAAAAAGGCCCAAATTTTTTTTTTAAATATTCCTGACCAACCCTGACAGAACTCGGCCAGAGTTCGGCCAAGGTGAACGTTGGTTTTTGAACATGGTCTCCCTTCAGTTGCGGCTTGTTACATAGAGTTCTGTCCGAATTCTGCCTGAATTCTGCCAGAGTTCTGTCTTTAAAAAAACTATAAATAGAGAAGAATTCTGATCTTTTAAAATCACTCATTCACTTTCAACTCTTCTCTTCTAAAGCTTACTTCCAAAGAGTTTTCTAAAAATCTTTTATTTTCACATCCCAAGCCAGTTACAATTCTCAAGTCAATTTGTCGGTACGGTGCGGTCTAGAAGATTTTAGAGAAATTGTAATCAGAGGCTTGATTGAAGAAAGACTCTTCAAAAGTAAAGCTGGTCGAGTTCTTCGTATCAAAGCTCGCGTCTGTAAAAGTTGCAAGGACTTCGCATAAAAACTTATGGGATTTTCCAACAGTGGATTCAACTGGAAGCTAGAGTTCTTCCGACTGGACTAGTCCTCACAAGAGGAAAACCAGTATAAATATCTGTGTTTGCGTTTGCCTTCTGATCTCTTTTCTTTACAGTTATTACTTTGTGATTATTGATATTATTTCTGTGATCTAACTGCTAACAAGTTTTTAATTAGCAATATTCTGATGCCTACTCTATTCATCCCCCTCTAGAGTATTCTGCTTTACGACTTCGTTCCTACAATTGGTATCAGAGCGGGTTATACAGGTAAAACAAAGTAAACTGCAGTTATATTTAATTGTTATATAGATCACAACATTACACATGGCAACTGTGAAATTCACAAGTGAAGGCCAAGCCACAAACAGACCTCCACTGTTTGATGACACAAACTATAATTATTGGAAAACACGGATGAGTTTCTTCTTAAAATCTATTGATTTTGACTTATGGTCTATAGTTATTGTGTCACGCCCCAGAACCAGAATACTGGAGAGCAGGGGCAGACATAGCCAGCTACGTATATTGAAATAGAATACATCTCAACTATACGGTCATGGCTGTCTAGATATGAGGGTTTACTACAAGCTAGCAGTCTCTTAAGGTCAAGCCTATTGTCTCAATCTCAAGCAATTAACAGAGTTACAAGATGTTAGAGCATCAAATATATATATATAAGGCGTCCCAAATATTACATATTGGATGATCATGAAGCTAGTCGTACAAAATGATAGGACTAGCAAGAGTTCAGTCATACATGATCAACCCTAGGATTTGTTAATCATGTTTACAGCCCGTAGGCAGACAGTAAGTAAATGTGCATCGAGCTAACAGGTGCTCGTCGACTAAACGTCTCAAAAGAATAAATTTACATATAAGTGGGTAAAACAAAAGGAAAACCCACTCTTGGCCCGGGTTCCGTCTAGTTGTCACCATTGGGCTGGAAGCTTGGTAGATCTTCGGGAGCTGCTCCGAAATCTGGCCACACAAAACCAGCTGGGTCAAACCCCAGAAAGAGCAAGTGCCACAAAGGAGGCCACAAATAAGAACAAAAGCCAGCATATCAGAAAATAAAAGAAGTACAAGTAGTAAAGTACACAGGGCGATAAACGACTAGGGACGTGGAACCATTCCGGGAGCCAGGTTACAATCCTTAAACCAAACAAGGACCGGGATTGTACCCCTTCGCCTGAATAGCTCACTGTCTCTACCCATTTATCGTTAGAAATAAGTAAAGCAATCAAGATCAAGAGTTCCAGGTGCAGGGGCTGGACAAGACTTAGACAGAGCTGGACACCATTCATTCACAATCGGCCAGGCAAGTACTACGGCTTACTACTTTAACTAACTAGGGTTATCACAAGCCTAATTACTAACAAGATGCAAGTGAGAATTTCCAGTCCCAAGCCCTGCAGACCATCCAGTTATCCTTCCGCGGGTTGAGAGTTATAGGTGGGTACACTGCCCGGGAGACAAATGTACCCTTAGGTGACTTAGAGGGTGCAACACATGACAGTGTGCTGGAAATGTGCTCTACTCGTCGGCAAGCTACAAGTCCATTAAAGCGCCCAGATAACGAGATTGCCTGTGACTGGGAATTCTCCATATTCTAGTTTGATCTAATAATTAGCCTAATCCAATTTAGCGCGAGTCCCTGGCCGTGGTACCCAGGAAGTCGCGTCCTAGACATGATGTAAGACAAGTGGATTGTACAAACAAGCAAGCAGGAACACCCACGGTGTCAAGTTGATTATGCGAGTTAATTACAAGTTACAAGTCAAGTCAAGTCAGGAGTGCGCCGCCACGGGCCACTATCAAGTTATCAAGATAAATCATGTCAGGGTGCTTGTTAGGAGTGCACCACTACGGGTCACCGTCATGTCAGGTTGGTCATGTCAGGAGTGCACCACTACGGGTCACTGTCGTGTTATGCTAGGTCCTTGTCATACCATGCCAAGTACAATAGTCAATCCAAACGTATTAAGTAAAATCAAGTTCATGACAAAAGGCGTAAGGATATAAAATGGACGTAAAATATCTAATAAAATACCAATATATATAGGGCTATAGAAGAGCCAAGATCAAGAAATAACAAATTCATCATAGACAAGTAGGTTGTGCAGGGTATGCACTGGGCAGGGTGCCAAGTGCGCAGGGTGAGTTGCGCAGGGTACCAACTGCGCAGGATGAGTTGCGCAGGGTACCAACTGCGCAGGGTGCCAAGTGCGCAGGGTGAGTTGCACAGCAGATGGGTTGCACACAGGAGGATTGCGCAGGGGTGGATTGCACAATGGTCGATTGCGCAGGGGTTACTTTGCGCATGGCTGGCTTGCGCATGGCTAGCTTGCGCCAGCGCAATCCAGCGCAGCGCAAAGCACTGGCCAAGTGATTGCGCAATCGGCCATGCGCTAAGGAGCACAGGCCGGGGGTGCACAATCGGCCATGCGCTAAAAAGTGCAAGGCAGAGGGTTGTTCTTCCTGGCCGAGAGCAAGTCCAAGAACACCAAGAACTTCAATTCTTCATAACTTAGCCAAATCAAAACCAAATCTAGATTTTCAAAGTTCTAACTTGAGTAAAATCGAATTCTCTTCCACATGGAAGCATCAAAACATACAAAAATCAAAGTTAAATAGATCAAAACTATGTAAACCCAAAAATAGTAAAAACCTAGATCTAGAACAAAGGAAACTCCAAATCACAAAATGTTAAGTTCTAAAGTTGTTCTCCATGGCCTAATCTAGCTAATGGACAAATAAAAAGTGGTGCTTATTTGATGGCAAGGTGTACTTGCCTAATGGGTTGGGGAGTTGTGTGGAAGAAGGAAGAAGAAGAAAATTAATGGAGAGTAAAGAGGAGAGAGAAAGTTTGGTGGAGATATAATGAGGGTGGTTGTGTTGTGTTGAGAGTAGAGTGTAGGTTAAAGTGTTCCACTCATGATGAACCAAACCAAACCAACTTCCACAAAATAAAACCAAGCCATGGTCCAAAATCCATTTACGAGAAACCAAAATCCGCAAGTCGAGAAAATTAAAATACGTGCCAAAATCAAATACGAGCATAAATACGTAATACAGGAAATGAGGGTGACAACTCTACCCACCTTCAAAGAATTCCGTCCTCGAAATTTAATCAAGGAGCTAGAGATTGCCACGACAAGCTATACTAAGCACAGGCAAGCTACGTTAAGTAGTTCAATCATACAATCATACAATGCAAGCAAGGAAGGGAAAGCGTAAGGCATAAGAAAGATATTATACCTCACGAGTCAAACAGGTAGGGATTTCGCGATCGGATGTCGTCCTCACGCTCCCACGTTGACTCACCTAGAGAGTGATGACCCCAAGCAACACGAACTAAGTTAATAGTCTTGTTCTTGAGCGTCTTTTCCCTCCGGTCCAAAATAGACATGGGCCTCTCCTCATACGAAAGGTTGGTACCAACAACCAATTTTGAATGATCTAGGATATGGCTCGGGTACTGGATGTACCGTCGTAATTGGGACACATGGAATACATCATGTACCTCACTTAGCGACGACGGAAGAGTGAGATGATAGGACACATCGCCTACTCGCTCCAGAATATCGAACGGCCCTATATACCTAGGACTAAGCTTTTCCCGTACGCCAAAACGAATGAGACCGCGGGTAGGCGAGATCCTAAGGAATACATGGTCGCCGACGGCAAATTCTAAGGGACGCCGATGAGCATCGGCCCAATGGCGCTGGCGATCCTGAGCAACTCGGAGGTGATCTCTGACTCTCCTGACCACTTCAACCGTCTGAGAAATCAGTTCTGGACTGAGCATCTGCCTCTCTCCGACATCGTCCCATGCTAACGGAGATCTGCACTTCCTGCCATACAGAGCCTCGAAGGGTGCCATCTGGATACTGGCCTGGAAACTATTGTTGTACGAGAATTCCACTAGGTGCAGGTGATCCTCCCACGAACCACCGAAGTCAAGGGTACACGACCGCAACATATCTTCTAGAGTTTGTATAGTATGCTCTGACTGTCCATCTGTCTGCGGATGATACGCTGAGCTGAACTTGAGACGAGTCCCCAAACTTTGATGAAGACTGCGCCAGAAGTGCGATGTGAATCTCGTATCCCTGTCTGATACTATGCTGACTGGCACTCCGTGAAGTCTGACGATCTGCCTGAGATACATCTCTGCTAGCTGCGCCGTTGACTGTCCAACTATAAATGGAAGAAAGTGTGCCACCTTGGTAAGCCTGTCCACAATGACCCAAATAGCATCTCTGCCTGCCGGAGATCTGGGTAACCCAGTCACGAAATCCATGGTTATGTGTTCCCATTTCCATTCTGGGATCGGTAAAGGTTGAAGAAGTCCAGCTGGCCTCTGATGTTCAGCCTTGACTTGTTGGCAAACCAAATATCGAGAGACATACCGGGCTATCTCCCTCTTCATACCATTCCACCAAAAGTGTTGACGAATATCTCGGTACATCTTCGTGCCGCCTGGGTGAATGGAGTACTGCGAACTGTGAGCCTCTGCCATGACTTCCTGTCTGATATCTCCACTGGGTACACAAAGACGCGTGCCGTGTCGAAGTGTACCATCCTCATGAATACATAACTCTAGCCTTCTTCCTGCCTCGCACTCTGCTCTGAGCCGCTGAATCTTGGAATCTGTTAACTGTGCTGTCCGGATCCTCTCAACTATGGTGGACTGAATCTGTAGGCTGGCCATCAAGGCTACATTGGAAGGGAGGACAACTTCTATACCCATCTTCTGAAGATCTGCCAATAGCTCTGGTTGTGCCGTCAGGAAATAAACTCCGGCTCTCCGGCTCAACGCATCTGCTACAATGTTGGCCTTCCCTGGATGGTACTGCAAATCCACATCGTAGTCCACCAGTAGCTCAATCCATCTTCTCTGCCGCATATTAAGATCCTTCTGGGTGAAAACATACTTCAGGCTCTTATGATCAGTAAATATCTCCACTCTGTCTCCGTACAAGTAGTGCCTCCACAACTTAAGTGCAAACACTACTGCTGCTAGCTCCAAGTCATGGGTCGGGTAATTCTTCTCATGATCACGGAGTTGACGTGACGCATAAGCAATTACCTTCCCATGCTACATCAAAACACATCCCAATCCTCTGCCTGAAGCATCGCAATAAACTGTGAATCCTCCGGTCCCATCTGGAAGGATAAGAATGGGAGCCGTTATCAAACCTCGCTTCAACTTCTCAAATGATTCCTGACATTCTGCTGTCCAAACGAACGGTACATCCTTGCAGGTCAACTGGGTCATCGGCGCTGAAATCCTTACAAAATCAGAGACGAACCGCCGGTAGTAGCCGACCAATCCAAGAAAGCTGCGAACTTCTGCCACTGAGCTGGGTACTGGCCATGCCTCGATAGCCACAATCTTCTGGGGATCCACTTCCACTCCTCCTCTGGTAATGATGTGACCCAAGTACGAAATGCGATCGAGCCAGAACTCGCATTTACTGAACTTGGCGTACAACTGGTGCTCTCTGAGAATCTGGAGGACAACTCTGAGATGCTGCTCGTGCTCTGCTTCACTCTTGCTGTAGACCAGGATGTCATCAAGGAACACTATCACGAACTGATCCAAGTAAGGCATAAAAATACGGTTCATGAGGTCCATGAACACTGCCGGCGCATTGGTCGCTCCAAAGGGCATAACTAGAAACTCCCAATGCCCATACCTCGATCTAAACGCCGTCTTCGGGATGTCTTGCTCTCTGACTCTGATCTGGTGATATCCTGACCGCAAGTCTATCTTCGAGAAAACTGAAGCCCCTTTGAGTTGATCAAACAAGTCATCTATCCTCGGGAGAGGGTATCTGTTCTTGATTGTCACTGAGTTCAAGGTACGATAATCAACACATAGCCTAGACGTACCATCCTTCTTTTTCACAAGAAGCATCGGGGCTCCCCAAGGCGATCCACTTGCACGAATGAATTCCTTGGTCCTGAGTTCTTCAATAATCTTGTACAAAATCTCCAACTCTGAAGGCGCCATTCTGTAGACTCGCTCTGATACTGGTGCTGTCCCGGGAATCAAGTCGATGGTGAACTCGATCTCCCGCTCTGGTGGCATCCCTGGAAGTTCCTCTGGGAAGACATCTGGAAACTCTTCAACTATTCGGGGCAACTGCACTGCTGCTACTGCCATCCGCAATACTGGAGGAGATGGCTCTACTGTGCCTCTGGAAAATGAAAACTCTGGCTCTCCAGGAATACTAAAGACAACTCTGCCAACATGGCAGTCTATCCTAGCATAATGGTTCCTCAACCAATCCATGCCTAGGACTACATCATAGTCTGCCATAGGGAACTCTATGAGCCTAGCGGGGAACTCTCTACCGCTAACTACGATCCGACACGAGGAAAACACTCGATCTACTCCCACAAGACCATTATCAGTAAGTATATTGAGCCTCACTGATAATGACTCGGGCTCCAATCCTATCCGTGTCGCGAATCGTGCAGACATAAATGAATACGATGCACCAGAATCAAATAATACAGATGCTGGAAAGGAGTTGACGAGAATAGTACCTGCCACTACCTCACCTGGTGCAACTTCTTCTTCCATGGTCATCATCATAGCCTGACCTCTAGCTGCGGGTCCTCTCTGCTGGAAACCCTTCTGTCGGTTCTGTGCTGGAGCCTGGGTGATCTGCTGCTGGTTCTGCTGCTGAAAGGCCTGGGCCTGAGGCAACAATGGCCTCGGGTACTGCTGCTGCTGCTGAACTGGAGCGGGGGATGGTCCTCTCACCGAAGAACTAGAAAGGTTGGATGATGATGGACCTCCCCTATTCGGGCAGGTCCCTATCTGGTGGTCTGCTCCTCCACAAACCAGGCACAATCCCTGTGCCCTACGACACTCTGCCACTACATGGCCCGGCTTCCCGCAATGAGAATATCCCACCGCGGAAGACTGCTTCTGCTTCTGCTGCTACGGATACGTCGGGGTTGAATGCTGAACCGACGTCACTGAGGCCGCCCGCCTCGGAGTCCCAATGGTTATACCCCTAGCTGTCGGGGCTGGAGCTGAAGATTGGTGCATCTGGTTGTGGGACCGCTTCCTGCCTCCGGTCCTGTCCACAATTCTTCGGAAGGTATACTCATGCCTCCTTGCTGCCTTCAACACCGCATCGAACGTCTGGTGCTCGAACTGCTCCACAGCCAATAATATCTCTAAGTGCAGCCCTTGCTGGAATCGCTGAGCCCTATCGAACTCGGTTGCCACCAAGGTGGGGACGAACCTACTCAGCCTGGAAAACTCGGTCGCATAGCCATCGACCGTCCTGCCTCCTTGCTTCAAGTTGGTAAACCGGGTCTGCAGGTCGTACCGTGCCACCGCATCGAAGTACTTTGTCTGGAACCTCTCTCTGAACGTCGCCCAAGTGACTGGCGCTGCTAATCCCATGGCCTGAGCTGTCCACCAATCGCGAGCCAAGTCTAACAACTGTAGGCGTACCACCGCCACCTTCTCATTTTTAGGTGTCCTAGCTGCTTCCAGGACCACCTCGGTATCCTGAAGCCAAGCGTCTGCGGCAATCGCATCTTCACTGCCGTCAAAGAACGGAGGGTTCAAGCGCTTGAAACTGTTGGCCGCCTGATTTCCTTGGGGACCTCCTCGGTTTAGTGCATCATGAACTTCCTGGTGCAAGGCGTCGCCTCGACGATCTTGGGATGCAAGTAGTTCTCTGATAAGCCCTACCAAAGGTCCCTCATCCTGTCTAGCTGGATGAACGGGCGAAGCTGCCTGAACTGGAGGTTCCGAGCCTCCGAGAAGCATAACTCGGGAGGCTACTCCAGAGTGCTGAGCTTGATCTTCCTGGCGCTGGGGTGCTTGTCGAGCTTCCTCTGGCTGGTTGGCAGGTCCGGGAGTAATGCCGCTGAAGAAGACGACATGGGGAACAGTAAGGAAAGGACCAGGACAGATCAATGATACAAGCGTGTGATCAGGTCGAGATTCTCGGGGATTTGAAGATACGGGCAGAGATCAATGGCGGATATTGATTGAGACATCAATTCGGTAAACCCTCACATTTCTTGAATGCCAAGACCTGCATGGGCCACCACTTAAACCATGTCACGCCCCAGAACCAGAATACTGGAGAGCGGGGGCAGACATAGCCAGCTACGTATATTGAAATAGAATACATCTCAACTATACGGTCACGGCTGTCTAGATATGAGGGTTTACTACAAGCCAGCAGTCTCTTAAGGTCAAGCCTATTGTCTCAATCTCAAGCAATTAACAGAGTTACAAGATGTTAGAGCATCAAATATATATATATATATATAAGGCGTCCCAAATATTACATATTGGATGATCATGAAGCTAGTCGTACAAAATGATAGGACTAGCAAGAGTTCAGTCATACATGATCAACCCTAGGATTTGTTAATCATGTTTACAGCCCGTAGGCAGACAGTAAGTAAATGTGCATCGAGCTAACAGATGCTCGTCGGCTAAACGCCTCAAAAGAATAAATTTACATATAAGTGGGTAAAACAAAAGGAAAACCCACTCTTGGCCCGGGTTCCGTCTAGTTGTCACCATTGGGCTGGAAGCTTGGTAGATCCTCGGGAGCTGCTCCGAAATCTGGCCACACAAAACCAGCTGGGTCAAACCCCAGAAAGAGCAAGTGCCACAAATGAGGCCACAAATAAGAACAAAAGCCAGCATATCAGAAAATAAAAGAAGTACAAGTAGTAAAGTACACAGGGCGATAAACGACTAGGGACGTAGAACTATTCCGGGAGCCAGGTTACAATTCTTAAACCAAACAAGGACCGGGATTGTACCCCTTCGCCTGAATAGCTCACTGTCTCTACCCATTTATCGTTAGAAATAAGTAAAGCAATCAAGATCAAGAGTTCCAGGTGCAGGTGCTAGACAAGACTTAGACAGAGCTGGACACCATTCATTCACAATCGGCCAGGCAAGTACTACGGCTTACTACTTTAACTAACTAGGGTTATCACAAGCCTAATTACTAACAAGATGCAAGTGAGAATTTCCAGTCCCAAGCCCTACAGACCATCCAGTTATCCTTCCGCGGGTTGAGAGTTATAGGTGGGTACACTGCCCGGGAGACAAATGTACCCTTAGATGACTTAGAGGGTGCAACACATGACAGTGTGCTGGAAATGTGCTCTACTCGTCGGCAAGCTACAAGTCCATTAAAGCGCCCAGATAACGAGATTGCCTGTGACTGGGAATTCTCCATGTTCTAGTTTGATCTAATAATTAGCCTAATCCAATTTAGCGCGAGTCCCTGGCCGTGGTACCCAGAAAGTCGCGTCCTAGACATGATGCAAGACAAGTGGATTGTACAAACAAGCAAGCAGGAACACCCACGGTGTCAAGTTGATTATACGAGTTAATTACAAGTTATAAGTCAAGTCAAGTCAGGAGTGCGCCGCCACGGGCCACTATCAAGTTATCAAGATAAATCATGTCAGGGTGCTTGTTAGGAGTGCACCACTATGGGTCACTGTCATGTCAGGTTGGTCATGTCAGGAGTGCACCACTACGGGTCACTGTCATGTTATGCTAGGTCCTTGTCATACCATGCCAAGTACAATAGTCAATCCAAACGTATTAAGTAAAATCAAGTTCATGACAAAAGGCGTAAGGATATAAAATGGACGTAAAATATCTAATAAAATACCAATATATATAGGGCTATAGAAGAGCCAAGATCAAGAAATAACAAATTCATCATAGACAAGTAGGTTGTGCAGGGTATGCACTGGGCAGGGTGCCAAGTGCGCAGGGTGAGTTGCGCAGGGTACCAACTGCGCAGGATGAGTTGCGCAGGGTACCAACTGTGCAGGGTGCCAAGTGCGCAGGGTGAGTTGCACAGCAGATGGGTTGCGCACAGGAGGATTGCGCAGGGGTGGATTGCGCAATGGTCGATTGCGCAGGGGTTACTTTGCGCATGGCTGGCTTGCGCATGGCTAGCTTGCGCCAGCGTAATCCAGCACAGCGCAAAGCACTGGCCAAGTGATTGCGCAATCGGCCATGCGCTAAGGAGCACAGGCCGGGGGTGCGCAATCGGCCATGCGCTAAAAAGTGCAAGGCAGAGGGCTGTTCTTCCCGGCCGAGAGCAAGTCCAAGAACACCAAGAACTTCAATTCTTCATAACTTAGCCAAATCAAAACCAAATCTAGATTTTCAAAGTTCTAACTTGAGCAAAATCGAATTCTCTTCCACATGGAAGCATCAAAACATACAAAAATCAAAGTTAAATAGATCAAAACCATGTAAATCCGAAAATAGTAAAAACCTAGATCTAGAACAAAGGAAACTCCAAATCACAAAATGTCAAGTTCTAAAGTTGTTCTCCATAGCCTAATCTAGCTAATGGACAAATAAAAAGTGGTACTTATTTGATGGCAAGGTGCACTTGCCTAATGGGTTGGGGAGTTGTGTGGAAGAAGGAAGAAGAAGAAAATTAATGGAGAGTAAAGAGGAGAGAGAAAGTTTGGTGGAGATATAATGAGGGTGGTTGTGTTGTGTTGAGAGTAGAGTGTAGGTTAAAGTGTTCCACTCATGATGAACCAAACCAAACCAACTTCCACAAAATAAAACCAAGCCATGGTCTAAAACCCATTTAGAGAAACCAAAATCCGCAAGTCGAGAAAATTAAAATACGTGCCAAAATCAAATACGAGCATAAATACGTAATACAGGAAATGGGGGTGACATATTGATGGCTACAAAAAGCCTCCTCGTATTACTGTTGATGGAGTTTTAATTAATAAATCCTATGATAAATATACTGAGGATGAAAATAAAAAAAGACCAGTCTTGACGCACGTGCTATTAATGCTTTATTTTGTGCTTTAGACAGAACTGAATGTAACAGGTTATCGACTTGCACAACATCAAATGAAGTGTAGAAACTTCTCGAAGTAACCCACGAAGGAACAACACAAGTCAAGGAGTCAAAGATCAGCAGACTTACTCAAGAGTACGAGGCGTTCAAGATGAAGCCAAATGAATCCATCACTCAGATGTTTATGAGATTCCTAGATATTATAAATCTTTTTGTCTTCATTAGGCAAGGAATACAGTAACCATGAGAAGATTTGCAAGCTTCTACTAGCTCTCACAAAGAACTGGATTCTAAAGGCTACAGCAATCATTGAAGGAAACGACCTCTCAATAATGTTTCTGGAAACACTCATGGGTAAGCTACTCAGTCACGAGTTGAACTTCAAGACTTTGAAGATGCTACACCAAAGGAGAAGTCGATCGCTTTCAAGGCTCAACATAGAAGAACCGTTGAAGATGATTCTGACGACAACGACTCTGACTCTGAAGATCAAGCTCTTCTGGTAAGAAAATTTAAGAAGTTCATGAGATTCAACAGAAGAACAAAGGACAACAACAGCAACAACAACGAGGAAGATCCTATTTGCTACGGATGTAAGAAAAAAGGACATATGAAGAAAGATTGTCCAACAGCATCATCATCAACAAGAAAAAGTAGCAAATATGACAAAGGCTACCTGAAGAGATCTACATCAAGGAAGTACGCCAATACAAGCATATGGCATGAGAGCGAAGCCAGCGACTCAGAAGGCGAACAATCGGATGATGCTGCAAATGTATGCTTGATGGCTTGCGATCAGGTAACCACTAATCTTCTGTTTGATCCTAATGATGATTTTACCTTTGAGCAATTAGGAGAGGCTTTCAGTGACCTGTTAAATGACTACAGGAAACTGTGTAGTAAATATGAAACCTCTAAGAAGGTACTTAAAGAGTACAAAGGTGAGATAGAAAGACTTACCGACCAACTAGCTGATGTTAGAAATAATGATTCTTCTATTGAGTCTGGTGAGCTTTCCTCTATTAAGCTGTTGTTACATGAGACTATCAAGTTATCCGAAGAAAAAGACCAAACTATCACCCAGCTAAAGGAAGAGCTATCTAAGGAGAGAAAGAATCTCCAGTGTGCACAAGTCAGAATAGAAACACTTACATCTGACTATACTAGATTATATGACACCTCCAAAAAGTTGAAAATTAGTTTAGAAAAACAGCCTGAAGTTGCTGCTTCCTATTCTAACACATGTCAATTACCGAATCATCGGAACACACCCAAACCAAACACTGTCAGACCAAACCATACCAAACCTATGCCTAAGAAGACTAATAGGCATGCATTTTTCTATACTAAAAATCCAAAACCTACCAATCATGTACCTCACACAACTTTCAACACTCAACATGTAAAATGTCATTATTGTGGCCTCATTGGTCATATATCCTCTGCATGTAGAATCAGAAAGTTAGTATATTTAAATGTTTATGCATGAATACCAAAAACTAACATGTCAGGACCCTACAAGAAATGGGTACCAAGAGTTTCATCTGCAAACTATTTTGTAGGTGGAACGCACTTCACATGCTAGAAGCAAATGGATCCTCGACAGCGGTTGCTCACGGCACATGACCGGTAATACATCATTATTCGCAACACTATCGAAGAAGAATAAAGAATGATACGTCTCCTTCGGTAATAATGTAAGAGTGTACATAATCGGTATCGGTGACATTGGTAAGGCTCCCTATCCTATGATTAAAGATGTCTGTCTAGTTACCGAGTTAAAATATAATCTGCTCAGCATAAGCCATTTAACTGATCACGATTATGGCATTAACTTCGTCAAAGATAAATGCACTATAGTTGATTGCTCAATTGGTAGTACTATCTTTGAAGGTATCAGGGAAGACAACATATATATTTTCTATCTGTTAGAAGATGCTAACAAAGCAGGTAGATGCTTGATGGCCAAGAGCATTGAGAGTCAACTATGGCATATGAGACTCGGTCATGCAAACATAGACACAATTTCAAAATTATCCACAAAAAAGTTGGTACGCGGCTTACCAGACATATCTTTCAAGAAGGATACGATATGTAGCAAATGTGAAAAAAAACAAAGCTACTCGATCCGTCTTTAAATCCAAGAACGCTGTAAGTACCACTAGACCTCTACAATTATTGAATATGGATTTATTTGGACCTAGTAGAATTGCTAGTCTAGGTGGTAAGTTATATGTATTTGTTATTGTAGATGATTTCTCAAGATACACATGGGTATATTTTTTTGCACGCAAGAACGATACTTTGTCAGAATTCATCACCTTTTGCAAGAAAGTACAGAATGAAAAAGGTTTCATGATTACTCGCATTCGTAGTGATCATGGCGGCAAATTTGAGAATGCAAAGTTCAAGCAATTCTGTGACACACACGATTATTTGCATGAGTTTTTCTGCCCTAGGACTCCACAATAAAATGGAGTTGTAGAACGTAAGAACAGGACTCTATCTGATGGCTAGAGTAATGTTGAACCAGTTTAGTCTACCTAGATACTTTTGGGCTGAAGCTGTCAATACAGCGTGCTATATTCTCAATAGGGTTCTAATTCGACCTATATCGAAGAAGACTCCCTATGAGTTATGGTTTGATAGAACACCCACTGTTTCATATTTCAAGATATTTAGTTATAAATGCTTTATTCTAAATACTAAAGACAACCTGAGTAAATTTGATGAAAAGATCGATGAAGATATCTTTTTAGGTTATACGGCAAAGAGCAAAGAGTACAGAGTCTTCAACAAGAGAACCATGATCATCGAAGAATCAATTAATGTCAAGTTTGATGAACTAAATCAACATTTAGACGATAACGATAATAAAAACGTGAGTACACCAAGTACAGCTACTGCAAAATCATTCAACAAAGATGCAGAACCTTCACACCAAGCACCAACTGAGTTTTCAAGCAAAGAAGCCAGAACCAGCAATCCTGAGGCTATGCCAAAAGAGATTAGATTCTTGGCAGATCATCCAAAGGACTTGGTAATTGGTGAGATCTTACCAAGGGTGTAAGTACTCGTTCCTCAAATAAAGATATAGCTTCTTGTGTTGCTTTTGTTTCACAGCTTGAACCCAAAAATATTGAAGAAGCATGTAGTGATAATTTTTGGTTAGATGCTATGCAAGAGAAATTAAACCAATTCGAACGGAATCAAGTTTGGAAACATGTTCCCAAGTCCATTGATCATCCGGTCATTGGCACCCGTTGGCTATTCCGAAACAAACTGAACGAGAATGGTTTAGTGACTCGTAATAAGGCTCAACTCGTAGCGCAAGCATACAATCAAGAAGAAGGTATCGACTACGATGAGACTTATACCGAGTTGCGAGATTAGAATCCATTTGCATGTTATGTGTATTTGCATATTTTTATAATTTCAAGTTATTTCAAATGGATGTTAAAAGCACATTTTTGAATGGTTTTATTAAAGAAGAAGTTTATGTAGCTCAACCTCCAGGTTTACTGATTTCAAAAATCTTGATTATGTTTTCAAGTTGAAGAAAGCCTTATACGGTTTGAAACAAGCCCCTTATGCTTGGTACAATCGTCTAAGCTCTTTTCTACTTGATAATGATTTTTCAAAAGAAAAGGTTGACACTACACTGTTTATAAAATCTTTGAATAACAATCTTCTTTTGATTCAAATATATGTAGATGATATTATTTTTGGATCCACTGATGAATCTCTTTGTCAAGAATTTTCAAAGTGCATGCAGAATGAGTTTGAGATGAGCATAATGGGAGAGCTAAAATTCTTTCTCGAACTGCAAATCAAATAAACCAACAATGGGACGTTCATAAATCAAGCAAAGTACACAAAAGATTTATTAAAGAAGTTCGACCTGGAAGCATTCAAACCACTTATCACACCAATGGCGACTTCAACCAAGCTTGATATTTATGAACAAGGCAAACCCGTCGACATACGTAAGTATCGAGGTATGATCGATAGCTTACTATACTTAACTGCTAGTCGACCTGACATTATGTTTAGTATTTGCTTGTGTGCACGTTTTCAAGCCAATCCTAAGAAGCACATCTGTGCGCAGTTAAGCGTATCTTCCGATACCTTAAAGGCATTTCTTCTGTTGGCTTATAGTATCCTAAAACTACGTCATTTGACCTAACCAGTTATTCTGATGCTGATTTTGCCAGATGCAAAGTAGATAGAAAAAGTACCAGTGGCACATGTCATTTCCTAGGAAAAGTCCTAGTCTCTTGGTTTAGCAAGAAGTAAAA
Source organism: Iris pallida (assembly GCA_029216955.1). Lineage (NCBI taxonomy): Eukaryota > Viridiplantae > Streptophyta > Magnoliopsida > Asparagales > Iridaceae > Iris > Iris pallida. The sequence continues at coordinate 13,570,217 of JANAVB010031216.1, read as the reverse complement.
TTCTGTCGCATTATCAACAACTGAGGCTAAGTATATCGTCGCAGGACGTTGTTGTGCACAAATTTTGTAGATGAAGCAAACTTTAGAAGACTTTGGACTACATTTCATACATATACCCATTTTCTGTGATAACACTAGTTCTATTAATTTGACTAAGAATCCAGTATGTCACTCTCGTACTAAACATATCGAGATTCGACATTATTTTCTTAGAGATCATCAACAAAATGGAGATATAGACCTTGTATACATAGACACACAGAATCAATTGGCTGACATTTTTACAAAACCTCTAGCGAAAAATCGTTTCAATTATTTACGTCGAGAATTAAAAATTTTAGATGTCAATAATATTAATTAATTTTGTTTTATTAACTAATTTATTCAATACTTAATAACTGTTTTCGAGACAAGCCTACAAAGAGTCTGTCTGTCACCACGACTACGATCGAAGCGAAGCGGTACTTAATTGTTCTCCGGTGAACTCCCGTTAGTTGGGATAGTACTCCTACAGCTAATCTGAAATAAATGTTGAGTAAAGAAAATTAATTTATAAAATAATATTAATTATATTATTTGAAGTTTAAAATTACTAAACTTTGAATTAAATATTTGAAATGAGTTGATAAAAAGGATATGGCCCACAATTTTTTTAAAAAAAACCAGGAGAACCCTAGACGAATTAGGCCCGAGTTCGGTTCGAATTCGGCCACAGTTTTGTTGGTGCTGCAAGTTTTTAAGTCAAAACCCGAGGCCTTATCCTTTTCATCTCTTCCAAACTATTCCATCACAGCAGCAGCAGCAGCCGAAGAACCCCCAAACCCTAGCTTTTCTCCACTTCCTTTCTTCCAATCTACATGGAGAGATCTATCCAAAATTTGGATTCGTACGAAGAATCGCAACCTTTACAACATACTTGATTCTCGAAAGGTATAACTCCTTCTCTCCTCTACTTTCAAATTCTTAGGGTTACCTAGTTTTGGAAAAGAATGCCTAAGGGATTCAATTCTTTCACGAGGAAGAAGACCAATGCTGGTGAAGAGGCATCGTCTTCTGATCCGAACATGGATTCCCACTTTTTCCCGGTCCAATCGGGTGACGGTGTATCGGATGAGTTTTACTTCAAAACTCATGACCAAGCTTTGCTTTGGTATGCCGACTTTGCTATGCGTACAATATGCACAGGTGTTCCGATTAAATGGACTGTATTTTCAGATCACCGTCCTTTCTTTGAGGCATTAGGGTTACACCATCTCGCTACCCTACAATTCCCTATAGCTACTAATCCCCTTAGACTATTCTATTGTAACTTCGTGTTAGACACTTTTACCGTAAGAACTCGTGTTGGCGGGATCGATATCGAGTTCGATGATGTATTACTAGCAGAAATCCTTGGTATTCCAAACGAAGGTGCCCCGCTCGATGACATCACCGACTTCGACTTTTCCGAGGGTACGACTCTTGTTAGTTTCAATAATGAGCTTTGTGCGCCAGCACGTGCTCATTCTGGAAAGTTCAAGGCCAATAACTTGAACTTGTTTAACTACGAGTTACATCGCATCATCTATTCTACTATTCTTCCCAAATCCACTTCAAAAGATGATGTCACTGCACTATAACTCTCTGCCTTCTATCACATTCTTCAGGGGATTCCTTTTTCTGCCCCTAAGACTATCATCCAGATGATGGTAGATGTCACGAAAGAGAATGCAATCTCTCTTATGCGATGCTTATCCCTCGCATCTTTCAGCGTTTTGATATCGACTTATCCACTTGCGCCATGGACCCTGAGCCCAAGTTTCTCAAGCTTTTTCGTCGTAGTATTGCCATTGCTCCTCCACCTCCTGCACCTGCTCCTACTTTACCTGTTCCTCCTCAGACCTATCCTATGACTTTTGAGGGTATTCACCAGCACCTTTCGGATATACAGACTTTCTTTGTTGACACTTCCAGGGAACGTGAGTTCCGTGACTCGGTTCCAGGCTATTGCCAACTCGTTTGCCGATCTCTGATTTGCTCAGTCGGGTCATTCTGCAAGCTCTTTTCCTAGAGAACCTACTGTATATGGTTACCGCATTGATAATGAGGTGGTCCACTCTCTGTTCCAGCCAGGGAACACTTACGATTGGTATCGTACTTCTGGTGCTACTCCACATACCTCTGGAGCTGGCACATCTGGAGCTGGTCCATCTGGACATGGTGAGCATGCTGGCACTGCAGATGATGATGATGACGATGAGAATGATATGTGATTTGTCGTACTATTGAGACTGATGTTATTATCTTTGTTTACTTGGAAATGCTCCGTCATTTCAAGCTAGTATCAGTACTCTTATTTGGTTATGATTTCTATTGTTACTTTTTTTGTCTGATGGACATATTATTTGTTTTCTTCAGCATATTTTAATCAGTTTAGCATTTTTCATAGCATTATCTTTTATTAAGCTTCCATTTAAACTACCTGTGAATTTTTTTCCTGCTTATCATATTTTCTTTACTGTCTGTGATATTTATACCATGCCTGTGATACATTTTTATATATATATATATATCCATATTTTTGTGTTTCTTCACTGATTGTTACTTATACATATATTGCGGGGGAGCTTTCTCTTTTGCAATTATTTTGCTAAGTGACAACGGAGGAGAAATAAGATCTAACATCTTCGATCTGTAAGAATACAGGATATGAACAATCTACAGGAACAATTTTTTTGGTACATTGTATCGGTACATTTTGTTTTGATAAAGACCAATGATGTTATATCGGTCAAGGTTTGTCAATTATCAAAATAGGGAGATTGTTGGCCAATTGGTCATGGTCAAACCTGATTTTAATAATTGATCAAACTCTGTCTCGACATACGGAACAACTCAGATGTTTACTCAAGACGTTTTGGACACTGACCAAGATTGGATATCTACTCAGTTCAAGACCGAAGCTTTGTTTGCCACTCGAGACTGTATTTCTTTATGCAATATAATTTTTATTTTTATTAAGTCTAGAAATACATTGTACACCAAGTCGTACTGGCAAATAGGCTATCCAAAATCGTTTTCAAAATTGACCTATATTTTGAAAAACATCTCTTATTTACAAAAGCTTCTGAAGGATTTCAAAAAGCCCCAAAAATATTTTCTTAAAATATTCCTGACCAACCCTGACAGAACTCGGCCAGAGTTCGGCCAAGGTGAACGTTATGTGAACGTTGGTTTTTGAACTTGGTCTCCTTTCAGTTGCGGTTTGTTACATAAAGTTCTGTCCAAATACTGCCCGAATTCTGCCAGAGTTCTTAAAACTATAAATAGAGAGGAATTCTGATCTTTTAAAATTACTCATTCACTTTCATCTCTTCTCTTCTAAAGCTTACGTTTCTTCCAAAGAGTTTTCTAAAAAGCTTTCATTTTCAAATTCCAAGCCAGTTACAATTCTCTAGTCAATTTACCGGTACGGTGCGGTCTAGAAGATTTCAGAGAAATTATAATCAGAGGCTTGATTGAAGAAAGACTCTTCAAAACTGAAGTTGGTCAAGTTCTTCGTATCAAAGCTCGCGTCTGTAGAAGTTGCAAGGACTTCGTATGAAAACTTACGAGATTTTCCAATAGTAGATTCAACTGGAAGCTAGAGTTCTTCCGACTGGACTAGTCCTCACAAGAGGAAAACCAGTATAAATCTCTGTGTTTGCGTTTTCCTTCTGATCTCTTTTTTTTACAGTTATTACTTTGTGATTATTGATATTATTTTTGTGATCTAACTGCTAACAAGTTTTTAATTAGCAATATTCCGCTGCCTACTCTATTCAACCCCCTCTAGAGTATTCTGCTTTACAATTTATTCCTACAAACTCTTTTTCAGCATCAGTATTATTTGATTTGGGTGCATCGTATTTATTTATGTCTGCACGATTCGCTACATGGATAGGACTGGAGCCCGAGTCATTATCAGTAAGGCTCAATATACTTACTGTAACGGTCTTATGGGAGTAGATATTATCTTTTTCTCGTGTCGAATCGTAGTTAGCGGTAGAGAGTTTTTTGCTAGATTGATAGAATTTTCGATGGTCGACTATGATGTGGTCCTAGGAATGGATTGGTTGAAGGATCAATTTGCAAGAATAGACTGCCATGTTGGCAGGATTATTTTTGGTATTTTCGTCGAAGAAGAGTTTTTATTTTCCAGAGGTGAAGTAGAACCTTCTCCACCAGTCTTGCGGATGGCGGTAGCAGCTGCAATTCAGTTTTCCAGAGTAGTAGAAGAATTTTCTGACGTATTTTTCGAAGAGCTTCCAAGTATGCCGCCAGAAAGAGAGATAGAGTTCACCATTGATTTGATTCCAGAAATAGCACCAGTGTCAGAGAGAGTCTATAGAATGGCACCATCAGAGTTGGAGATCCTGTACAAGATGATTGAAGAACACAGAACCAAGGGATTCATTCGTGCTAGTGGATCACCTTGGGGAGCCCCGATGCTTCTTGTGAAGAAGAAAGATGGTACATCAAGATTATGTGTTGATTATCGTACCTTGAATTCCGTAACAATCAAGAACAGATATCCCCTACCAAGGATAGATGATTTATTCGATCAACTCAGTAGAGCGACAGTATTCTCGAAGATTAACTTACGATCGGGGTACCATCAGATCAGAGACAGAGAGCAAGACATCCCGAAGACATCATTCAGATCTAGATATGGACAATAGGAGTTTCTTATTGTGCTATTCGGAGCGACTAATGCGCCAGCAGTATTCATGGATCTCATGAATCATATCTTCATGCCCTATTTGGATCAGTTCGTGATAGTGTTTATATACTATATCTTGGTCTATAGCAAGAATGAAGCAGAGCGTGAGCAGCATCTCCGAGTAGTCCTTCAGATTCTCAAAGAGCACCAGTTGTACGCGAAGTTTCGTAAGTACGAATTTTAGCTTGATCGCATTTCGTACTTAGGTTACATCATCACCAGAGGTGGAGTGGAAGTGGACCCCCAGAAGATAGTGGCTATAGAGACATGGCCAGTACCCAGTACCGTCGCAGAAGTTTACAGTTTCCTAGGATTGGCCGGCTATTACCGACGATTTGTGTCAGACTTTGCTCAGATTTCAGCACTATTGATGCAGTTGACCCGCAAGGATGTGTAGTTTGCTTGGACAGTAGAGTGTCAGAGTTCATTCGAGAAGTTGAAGCAAGGATTGATGATGGCACCCATTCTCACGCTTCCAGATGGAACTGGAGGATTTTCAGTTTATTGTGATGCTTCTGGCAGAGGATTGGGATGCATCTTGATGCAACATGGCAATATAGTAGCTTATGCGTCACATCAGCTTCTTGATTATGAGAGAAATTATCTAACCCATGACTTGGAGTTAGCAGTGGTGATTTCTGCCTTTAAGCTTTAGAGACATTACTTATATGGAGATCGAGTAGAGATTTTCACTGACCACAAGAGTCTTAAGTATGTGTTTACCCAGAAGGATCTTAACATGCGTCAGAAAAGATGGCTAGAGTTGCTCGTGGATTATGACATCAACCTGCACTATCATCTTGGGAAGGCCAACGTAGTTGAAGATGCGTTGAGTAGAAGACCAGGAGCTTATTTTCTAACAGCATAGCCAGAGTTATTAGCGAATCTTCAGAAGATGGAAATAGAAGTAGTTCTTCCTACCAATGTGGCATTGATGGCCAGTATGCAAGTTCAGTCCAGTATAGTTAAGAGGATCAAGATAGCTCAATCAACGGATTATAAGATTCAGCGACTTAGGGTAGAATGTGAAGCGAAAAGAAGAGCAGAGTTATGCATTCACGAATACGACATGCTCCGACATGGATGGTGACATCAGGCAAGAGATCATGGCAGAGGCTCACAGTTCATAATATTTAATTCATCCAGGTGGTATAAAGATGTATCGTGATATCCGTCAGTATTTCTGGTGGAATGGCATGAAGAGGGAGATAGCTCGATTTGTCTCTCGTTGTTTAGTTTGCCAACAAGTTAAAGTTGAACATCAGAGACCAGTTGGACTTCTTCAACCTTTACTAATCCCAGAATAGAAGTGGAAGCACATTACTATAGATTTTGTAACTGGGTTACCTAAATCCCCAGTTGGAAGAGATACTATATGGGTTATTCTTGACCGACTCACCATGGTAGCTCATTTTCTCCCTTTCAGGATTGGTCAGTTGACGAATCAGCTAGCAGAGATGTATCTCAGACAGATAGTCAGATTGTATGGAGTGCCAGTCAGTATCATATCAGACAGAGATTCAAGATTTATGTTGTACTTTTGGCGGAGACTTCAAGATAGTTTGGGAACTCGTCTCAAGTTTAGTTCAGCGTATCATTCGTAGACAGATGGTCAGTCGGAGCGCACGATTCAAACACTTGAAGATATGTTGAGATCATGTACACTAGACTTCGATGGTTCGTAGAAAGATCACCTGCACTTGGTAGAGTTCTCCTACAATAATAGTTTTCAGGCCAGTATCCAGATGGCACCGTTTGAGGTAATATATAGCAGGAAGTGCAGAACACCTTTAGCCTGGGATGCTGTAGGCGAGAGACAGATGCTTGGTCAATAGATGGTTACACAGACTATCAAGGTGGTCAGAAAAGTCAGAGATCATCTTCGAGTTGTACAAGATCGTCAGCACCATTGGGTCGATTCTCATCGACGTCCTCTTGAGTTTTCTATCGGCGACCATGTATTCTTTAAGATCTCGCCTACCGATGGCATCATTCGATTCAGCGTACGAAAAAAGCTTAGGCTAGGTATATAGGGCCATTTGATATTCTCGAGCGAGTAGGTGATGTGTCCTATCGTCTCGCTCTTCTGCCATTGTTAGCTAAGGTACATGACGTATTCTATGTATCCCAATTACGACGGTACATTCCAGATCTGAGCCATATCCTTGATCAATCGAAATTGGTTGTTGGTACCAACCTTTCGTATGAGGAAAGGCCCATATCCATATTGGACCGAAGGGAGAAGATACTTAAGAACAAGACAATTAGTTTAGTCCATATTGTTTGGGATCATCACTCTTTGGATGAGTCAACTTGGAAACGTAAGGATGATATCCGATCGCGATATCTACACTTGTTTGACTCATAAGGTATAATATCTTCCTTATGCCTTATGCTCTTAACTCTTTGCTCGCATGAATGATTGCTTGATTAACTGCTAGTCGTAGATTACCAGTAGTTAGTGTAGCTTGCCCCGACATCTCTAGTCTCTTGATTAAATTTCAAGGACATAATTATTTTAAGGTGGGTAGAGTTGTCACTCCCGTTTTTCGTTATACGTATTTTTAGTATACGTGTACGAAATTCTAACTTTTGTCAGGTGATACTTATTTTGACTTGTCTTACTTAGCCTAATCTTGGTTTAATTCGGTTTGGTTCAACTTGGCTTGGCTTGGCTTGACTTGGTTTGTTTTGGTTTGAGATGAGAAGGGTTTGTATAAAACCCAACTCCCCTCTCTCTCCTCCATTATTTCTCATTACTTCTTCATCTTCTTCATTTACTCCTCCCACCTACCAAGCCCTAGGCAAGTGCAACATACTTCATGATAGATTTTAAATTTTATTGTTCCATTGTCTTCCTTGCTTGATTCTAAGCCTCTTTAGAACTTAGAGTTTTTGGTTTTGATGGAAGAAATTTTTGTAGGTCTAAGTTTGTAGTTTTCTCTGTTTTTCTTGGTTTGATCTCTTAAACTTTGTTATTTTTGAAATCTAATGGTCTTATGTTGTAGAAAATTTGATTCTATCCAATTTAGACCCTTAGAAGTCCCGATTTCGACTTGTTTTGGGTAATTTATGGCCTTTTTAGTTCATGGGTTTACATGAACATTTAGGGGATGGCAGAAGAGCAGTGGATGCTGGCCCTGGCGCCTCTTGGCCCATGCACATGCTGGCGTATGCTGGCCCTGGCACCTCTTGGCCCAGGCGTATGCTGGCCTTGGCGCCATCCTGTCCTATCCTGGCATCATTTGTCTATATGTTTTGTAACTACCTGCAAGTACCCTGGGCTTTGACATGATCTTAGTATGGTATGACTTGACTAGTATTGAACTTGCCTTGAACTTGAGCACGATATAACTTGGCTCTGACACGAGCTTGATTTGAGCTCGACTTGAACTTGAACTTGGCTTGAACATGATAATATGAACTCGTCTTGATAACTCTTGATAGTGGCCCGTCGAGGTGCACTCCAGACAAGTACACTTGACATGACAAGTATACCTGACATGACACGTATAATCTTGATTACTGTTGCGATGGCTATTCATGTCTTTCTAGTGTAACTCTTGCTTTGATCTTGTGGTTGATTGTGCCTGTACAAGCTATATGTCTCATCTTGCATCATGTCTAGGACATGGATTTCTGGTTACCACGGTTAGAGATTCATAATGAATATGACTAGGATAATGACTAGATTGATCAAGTAGTTCATATAGAGATATTTCCCAATTACAGGCGATTCCGTTATCCCGACCACACTTGTGGACTTGTAGTCTGCCGACGAGTAGGGCACATTTCCAGCACACTGTCATGTGTTGCACTTCTTGAATCATAAGCACTAAAGTACACCAGTAATCTTGATAACTCTTGTGACTCTTGTAACCCTCGCCTGGATAACTTGGATAGTCTGTAGGACTTGTGACTGCGGGAATATCTCATTACATCTTGTTAGTAACTAAGCTTGTGATAACCCTAGTTAGCTAACAATTGCAAGCCGTAGGACTTGATTGGCTGTGCTTGAATGAATTGTCTCATGATTAACAAGGAAATTATATTTCACCTCTTGTTCCTCCTACTGCAAGCTTATGCTTTATGTTAACTCAGTCTTTTATGTTATTTAATTATATTTTTTTATCAGTTCTTCTTTTATTATATGCTGGTTTTAGTTCCTAAGTGGAGCCTCCCTTGTGGCACTTGCTCTTTCTGGGGTCAGACCCAGCTGGTTTTGTATGGCCAGAATTCGGAGTAGCATCCGAGGATCTACCCGCCTTCCAGCCAGATGGTGAACACCAGGCATAACCCTGGCAACGAGTGGGTTTCTTATTTTGCTCTCCCACTCAATTATAAATTATTCTTTTGAGGCGTTCAGCCGTCGAGCAAGTGTTAGCTCATGTTGAAACTTAATTTCTGTCTGCCAAAGGGCTGTAACATGATTGACAAATCGTAGGGTTGATCATTTATGACTTAACTCTTGCTAGTCTTTGCATTTTGTACGACTAGATTTATGATCCCCTGAATATGTAATGTTTGGGACGCCTTACCTTGTATGTCTGATGATCTAACATCTTGTAACAACTATTTGCTTGCTTGAGATTGAGACACTAGGCTTGTTCTTGACCATAAGAGACTGATGGATTGTAGTTTAACCCCCATGCATCTAGACATCCGTGACCGTATTGCGAGGTGGATTGCACTTCATTGTACGTAGCTGGCTGTGTCTGTCTCCCGCTCTCCAGTATTCTGGTTCTGGGATGAGACAGACCTCCAGTGGGCCCTCACTCAACCCCCAGTTCTTAGGATGCAAGATTTTAGCCAAGAATTCATCTTAGAGTGTGATGCCTCTGATGGAGGGATAGGTGCTGTATTTATGTAGGGAGGCAGGCCCATAGCCTACCTAAGTCAAGCTTTGAAAGGGAGATCCACAACACTATCTACATACGAGAATGAAATGCTAGCTATTCTTTAGCTACCAAAAAATGGAGGCAATACCTGTGGGGTAGGGTTTTCACAATCAAAATCGATCACAAAGCCCTAAAGTTTATGCTCGAACAAAGGCTGCATATTAATGCTCACTACAAGTGGATAATGAAGCTGCATGGACTTAGGTACAAAGTAGAGTATAAAAGGGGGACTGAGAACAGTACTGCTGATAGCTTATCCAGAAAGAAAGAAATTCAGCTGCAGGCCATCACTTTATTTGCAGCAGATTGGCTCGATCAGTTCAAGACACAAATAGTGAATTCAGAGTACTATCAGAGGAAGCTGGCCAAGTAGGAAGCAGAAAAACTGAATGCTAATAAATATGCTCTCAGAGATGGGTTATTATTCTACAAACAAAGGCTTATGGTTGACCCACAATCCTCCTTTGTGATGACAATGCTGAGGGAGCACCATGACTCAGTAATAGAAGGGCATTCAGGCACAAGCAAGACCCTACAGAGACTCAAGAAGGTATGTTACTGGAAGGGAATAAAAAAGATGGTTAGGGAGTATATACGAAGATGTGAAGTCTGTCAAAGAAACAAAGGAGAAACCCTATCTCCACCAGATCTCCTACAACCCTTACCCATACCTAACCTCATTTGGAAAGACCTATCCATGGACTTTATTGATGGGCTACCCAATAACAACAACAAGACATCTATAATGGTGGTGGTAGACAGGTTAAGCAAGTATATCCACTTGTTTCCCTTGGCACACCCTTACACTGCTGGTTCAATAGCTCAGATATATATGGAAGGAGTATGCAAGCTTCATGGAGTGCCAAAGTCCATCGTATCCGATAGAGACCCCATCTTTACCAGCATATTCTGGAAGGAATTATTCAAACTACAGGGGACTGAGTTGCACTACAGTACTGCCTACCATCCACAGTCAGATGGGCAAACTGAAATATCAAACAAATGTGTGGAAGGCTATCTTCGATGCTTTTGCAGCCACAAGCCCAAACAATGGAGCAAATACCTAGGCTGGGTAGAATATTAGTTCAACACAAATTGCCACTCTTCCACCCAGGTAACTCCTTTTGAAATAGTTTATGTTCTTACCTATATGCCTGATACTGCTAAAGACCCAGAGGTGGCAGAGTTAGTATTTCAAAGGGACAATGCCTTGCAAAATTTGAAAGATAATTTACTGCTGGCTCAAGAAAGATTGAAGAAATTTGCTGACCTCCATCGAATTGAGAGGGAATTCACAATAGAAGACTGAGTGTACTTGAAGGTTCAACACTATAGACAGACCACAGTAGCTCAGAGAAGGCCCCAGAAGCTTTCCTCCAAATTCTGTGGGCCCTACCAGGTGCTGTCCAAGGTTAGGAGTGTGGCCTATAAGCTAGATCTGCCAGAGGAATCTCAAATTCACCTTGTGTTTCATGTTTCACAACTGAAGAAGCACATCAGTCCTCGAGCTAACATACAGCCTGGGATGCCATCTACAATCGATGAGATCATTCTGGAGCCTCATTGGGTCCTTGAAAGGAGGCTAGTGCAGAGGAATGGGAAGGAAGCAGTGGATCTACTAGTACAGTGGAAGGAAGGTGATGAGGGCACTTCTACCTAGGTCACCTACGAGCAGTTCCTGAAGGAGTTTTCCTACTTTGACCTTGAGACAAGGTCAAATTAAGGGGAGGGGAGTGTTAGGGCTCCTCCTAACTCCACTGCACCAAGAAGCTCCAAGTGAAACCCAGAGCAACCGTAGAGCAGTGAGCTAACAGAGGAAGAGGAGTATCCTTTCATCTCCAGTTCCTTTTTTCGTTTTCTTTTGCATTTGAATTTGAAGCAGAACGAGGGATAAATGCTGACTGGATTGGGGTGTTAAGATTGGGCCACCTGTTGCCTAGTCACCCAACTAACTGTGACACTTCATCATTTAGTTAGCTGGGCTATTAGCTTCCCCAAAACTGTCATTAGGAATAACACAGCTCCTGATTATATAAAGGAGCTGGGAAGAGAAGTTTAGGTATGCAGAATGTTGAGCCATTACTTTTTATAGGGCTACTTTATTTTCCTTGTCTTTTTTTCCTTCAGCAAGTTTTATTCAATGAAGCATTAAACCCTAGCCGCCATTTATCTTTTTCCTCTGCATATTGTTCTTGCTTACCTTCTCTTCTGTTACATTGATGTTCAATCCTTCTCGTGTAGGAGCTATGACAGACCCAATCGGAAGGGCACCTGACATCACGAGGCGCCTGTCGGAGAAGTTTCCGGTGGGGCAGCCGAAGTGGGTCCGTCTGAAGGGGAGGCGGGTGGCATGGTCGTCCTCGCGGCTGGGGGAGCAGATTAGGTTTTCGTTGTCGGCGATGGAGTCGCCGAAGTTGACGATGGATCGGTAGGAGGAGGTGGCTTGAGCTCCACGTCGAAGAAGTCGCCGAGAGCCTCCAATCAGAGGCGATCCTCTAAGCCTGAACTCCACGACTGCTCCTGAGGTGAAAAAAATCTGGAGGGAGAGGAGAGAATATTAAAAGGAAGAATTGGTCCGTGCGAGAGTAAATATTGGAACCCATGAGAGAGAGAAAAGAAACCCTAAATAATTTTTTACATGAAATTAATTATAGTCGTTCTGCGACACGGGCACATGTCGCTATATATATAGTATCGTTAGCGACACACAGTTACATTTCGCTAAATGCATGTTATCATTCTGCGACAAACAGGCACATATCGTCAAATATATGGTATCATTCTGCAACATGTTGATGTTGCGATATGTAGATAATTTTTTGGCAAAATTGCTATTTGGTTTCCCTCCAGTAAATTTGAGAGGATTCTGCGACATACTAAAATTTATGTCGCCAAAACATATAAAAAATAAGCTTTTGAAGACATAAAAGATCCTATATCCCTAAAATATGTTGCTAAAAGTGCAAATTCTTGTAGTGCCGGCACACCCAATAATTCTCAAACAGAAGAAATGAGGATGGAGAGAGAGAGAGAGAGAGAGAGAGAGAGAGGAAGGTCCCGCACACCGATCCAGAGAGTTCTGGAACATGTGGATAGGTTCCGCGGGATTTAGAGTGCTCACCTATTTCAACCCTTACATGTGGCAGCTCTCCAACCAGTACAAGTTAGTCCTTCCTCCACAGTACTAAATTAAATTGTGTTACCAACAAAAAATTAAATAAAAATGGCATAGAGAAGAGTATTCACCTATGATTGTGTAATTATTTGTTTAACTAAAAGAATGTGTAGACCAACCATTATTGAAATTGGGGGTGGTTTTGGACAAATCATTGGGTGTACGTAGCTCAGTGTACCCTTCCTCTCCTCAATCTTTAGATTGTATAGAAATATGTGCATGCATACATTTTCATGATAATCTAACATTTGACATGAAAATGGTGAACTATGTCAGGTGCACCGTGCATCCAATAATTTCTCGTAATTTCGGAGGGTTTTAGGGGCCTCTTGTGTCTATAAGGTGTGGTTATTCTAGATGTTCTCAGTTTGAGGTGAAATGGTCTTTAATTAGTTAATTTATTTGTTCTTATTTCTTGTTTTATGGTATATACCCATTTACCTTGAAAATGAGATTGTATTTTGGCTTTGTAACTCTAGTTGCTCTAGACAGGTAAGGGTAAGGATAAGGGGACTATGAATTACCTATTCTTGAGAGATGATAATCCAAATAATCAATCGGATTAGGAAGAGATCTGAAAAATGATATATGTTTGGACATCATACAAAAAGCTGTTCTCTCTCTCTCTCTCTCTCTCTCTCTTGAAGACCCCCAACCCTAAGACCTAGGGACCTCGGGAAGCATGGGCGCTCGAATAACCCATTTCGTGCCCCCGACTTGTGTCGTGTCAGGCATGTATCAGACACGCCATGGACATTCCAAAATGCTCTAGGAGTCTAAGACATGCCAAAATAGAGGTCGAATCTGTGTCATTTCGTGTCCACGTCCACGCAACATAGCTTGATAGGGCTGCAAATGAACATGCTCGAGAGTCGGTTTGATTCTGTTTCCTCGACCAAAGTATTGAGTTCGATTCCATTAACGAGCTGATCTTGAACATAGGAAGTTCAGTTCAAGAGCTCGTGAGCTAGTCCAACTCGATAAGCTCGAATAGTACACTGCTCGGCTCTATTCGACTTGGTTATGACTCGATATGGTTCGACTTGGTTACAAAATGATACTTTAATTTTTCTTCATTATCTTCCATGCTTCATCTCTCCCAAATCCATTAATAAAACGCCAAAGGTCTAAATTATCTCCCTTTTTTTCTTCTCAATAAGTTATAGTCCTCATTAGTCATTTTAATTCTTCGTTCCTTTATTTCTCTACCATGATTTTGTATTTCTATATTGAACTTATTGAAAATGTACCAGGACTCGAGCTCGACTCGAGCTCAAATGGCTTGCAAGGTGCTCGTGAATAGCTCAAATTCGGCTCGAGAATAAAACGGGCAAAGCTTGAACATCCTCTTATGCCTGGAGCTCGTGCTTGGCTCGATAAGTACCAACCTTAAATGATCTTGAACATTCAAAGCTCGACTTGGATCGGCTCGATTGTAACCCTATCGCTTAAGGCACATGTTAATAGACTTTGTCTTTATAAATATATATAAAAATGATTCAATTTCATATACCGTCGGTTGAGTCCACTAACTCTAGTCTACAAACAGTTACGGATGGATATCATGTTGGTGCTCTTGCTCCTTGACATGAAGAGAGCTTGCTCTCAACATGCTTTGTAAAGTTTAGTCCCACATTAGAAAAGCACCATAAGTTATCTCAACATATATATATGAGTATGTGTTGTTGGGATATGCACATGGGGTGGTGACCCTAAGGAGGGAACTATGTGAGTGATTTTACTAAGAGGAAAATGATTAATTCCAACAAGGACGTAAGTTGATTTTTGTTATGCGGGCTCGGACTCGACACGGACTCCAGGTTGTCTCGTGCATGCACGGGAGTGTTCGGAGGGAAGGCGTGGGCTAGCACTCGACTATGTTGATTGTGGGATGATATAATATATCAAACTCTATTTTAGAGTATTGGTGTTTTAGTCCCACATCGGATATGAGAGATGGTGAGGCCTCAGTCCACTCTATAAATAGAGCCCCCTTGCCTCCTTTCCAAGATGCACCAAAGAAGAGAGTTAAGGGAGTCCGTAAAATTCAGGAAGCCCGTTCAAGTCACAAATATTGACTGACGAGCGTTCCAGAAGTTCTCTTGAACTTGCTGGTTCCTGGAAGCGGATCGTATAGAGGCGAATCTTGCTTTGAGCAACGGTGTTTTTACACCCCAGCAGATTTAATCCTCTTCTTCTTCTTCTTCTTCTTCTTCTTCTTCTTCTTCTTCTTCTGTTTCTCTGTAACTCGTTCTTCAGATTTTTAAGGCACCTACTGAGTAGGGAGGCCTAACTTTGTTCTTGAGATCTATCTCATTTGTGGTACCTACTGTGTAGGCTTGCTAAACTTCTCATTTGTGGCACCTACTGTGTATGCTTGCTAAACTCTTCATTTGTGGCACCTACTGTGTGGGCTTGCTGAAGTCCTATTTTCTATCTATATTTACGTCTCGGGACTAACAATCTCAAAGCAAGATTAGTACGATGAAAATATTAATGCTTCACTCCTCCAAACAGACTACTGCAAGTTGGAAAAGTTTGATGGAGAGCATTATCAAGTCTGGAAGAGGAAGGTCTTTCTCACCCTTCAACTCTGAGACGTTGATCAAGTGCTCTTTGAAGAGGAACCTACTATTCCAGATACTGGGTCTGTTGCCGCTATAACTACGGCTACTAAACTTTAGGCCAAATGGAGAAGGGAGAATAGCATTTGTAGGCTTTTGATCCTAAATGCTATGGAGGATTCCCTGACAGAATCCTACTCAAAGAAGGATAGTGCCAGCGAAATATAGGAGTCTGTGGAAAAGCTGTACGAGGAAGACAAAAACAGGAGCAAGATATTTTTCGTCAAAAAATATTACAAGTGGCTCTTTGAAGACGAGAAGACGATGCTTCCTCAAGTAAAGGAGTTTCTGAAACTTCGTCAGAAACTAGACGATGAAAAGATGCCCCTCGTCGACAAGTTTGTCGTTGAAGGGATCGTCTCAAAACTTCCTGCTGGATGGAATATGTTCTATGCAAGAATACATCAGAAGAAACTCGAGATCAGTCTGGAAGATCTCTTGCAAGAAATCCACGTTAAGGACGAGATGCATTCTCAACAGAAGATGGACGCTTTGTCCAAACAATTGGCCGAGGCCAATCTGGTGCAGACGAGAGACTCCAAGGGGAAGCAGGCGGCTTCTCACCACAAGAAAGACTTCACTAATCTGAAAGCGAAGGGACCGTCTTTCAAACAGAAGATGCCCAAGTCCAATGTGACTTGTTTTAACTGTGGCAAGAAGGGCCACTACAAGAGTGAATGTAGATCCAAGCCCAAACAGTCACAGCAAGGTGAGCCTAATAAGGTTTCATTGATTACTGCCGGTATTGCTATAATTGCTCAGGTCACTTCGGTGGGGGCTGACTCGGACTGGTGGATAGACACTGGTGCCACCTGCCATGTCTGCTCAAGCAAAAAATGGTTCACCATATACCAGCAAACCTCTGAGAAGGTGATGGTGGCTAATCAGGCACAAGCTGAAGTTCAAGGGATCGGGATGGTGGAGCTGAAGCTGACATCCGGGAAAACTCTGACGCTTCAAGGTATGAAGCATGTTCCCGTGATTGCCAAGAACCTGATCTCTGGAGGCCTGCTCTGCAACGCAGGCCTGAGAATGAACATCAATGCTAGCCAGATGGTGATGTCCCTGAAAGGAATGTACTTCGAAAAAGCTTTCTATACCGAAGGAATGTTTAAACTCCAGCTTGTAACCCAGTCAGAGAATATTAATACAATTTATAATTCTGCTTATACTCTTGAGTTGTGGCATAATAGACTAGGACATGTCCATTGTAAAAGGATAAACAAAATGTCTAGTCTAGGACTTATCTCCAAATATAGAGAAAAGGTGGAGAAATGTGAAGTGTGTGCTCAGACTAAGATCACAAGGAAACCCTTTCATCGGGTCAATCGAAGCACAGATCTTCTGGAGTTGGAGCACACCGATATCTATGACTTCAAATAATTCTCTACGAAGGTCGGGATGAAGTATTTCATAACCTTCATCGATGACTTCTCAAAGTACGCGTTCGTCTACTTGATAAAAATAAAAGACGAAGCATTCGAGAAGTTCAAGGAGTTCAGGGCTGAAGCTGAAAGGCAAACTGGACAACAACTCAAGAGGTTGAGGAGTGATCGAGGCAGAGAATATCGATCTCATGATTTCACATCGTTCTACAAAGAACATGGAATCATCAACGAGACTACTGCTCCGTATTCTCCTCAGTCCAACGGAGTAGCAGAAAGGAAGAACAGAACGTTGACAGAGATGATGAACTCAATGTTGTTAACTGCGGGTCTTCCAAAGTACTTTTGGGGAGAAAATGCATTGACGGCCACATTCATTCTGAACAGAGTGTCGTATGCAACTTCTGATATTACTCCTCATGAACTCTGGTTCAAAGTCAAATCCAACTTAAATATCATTCGAGTGTAGGGGTGTCTGGCATACGTAAAACTTTCGGATCTAAAGATTCAGAAACTCGAAACAAGGACTACGAAGACGTCGTCTTGGGGTATGCCGAGAAGAGCGACGCTCGAAGATTCCTTGACATGGAGTCTAACCATGTCATCGAATCTCGTGACAGGGAGTACTTTGAAGAAAAGTTTGCAAGGCACAAAAATATTGTTCTCGTGGACATTTCGGAGAATAATGATGGTGCAAAGGAAGCTGAGGTTTCCAACGATGTCGTAGTCCAAGAAGAAATTATTGTTGATGAAACAACGTTTGAACTAGAACTCAAAGAGCCGTCAGCCAAGCGAGTGAGAAGACCAAAGGACTTCGGAGATGACTTTGTCACCTATCATGTAGAAGCAGATCCTCTTACCTATGATGAGGCGATGAAGACCAGAGATGCTATCTTCTGGAAGGAGGTAGTGAATGACGAGTATGACTCTATCACCTCCAATAATACATGGGTGTTAGTAGATCTACCTGAAGGAGCAAAACCCATCGGATGTAGATGGATCTTCAAGAAGAAGATGAAGGCAGATGGAACTATTGACAAGTTCAAGGCCAGGCTGGTAGCCAAAGGGTTTTCTCAGAAACAGGGGATAGACTACTTTGACACATACGCTCCAGTAGCGCGGATGACCACCATCAGAATGTTAATTGCTCTAGCAGCAATACATAAGCTGGTGATACATCATATGGATGTAAAGACAACATTCCTGAATGGCGAGCTGACCAAAGAGATATACATGCAACAGCCAGATGGATTTGTCGTCAAAGGTCTTAAAGACAAAGTCTGCAAGTTGGTGAAATTATTGTATGGTTTGAAGCAAGATCCCAAGATATTGTATGAGAAGTTTGACAAAGTTATTAGATCAAACGGCTACAGAGTTAGCGAGATGGACAAGTGTTTTTACACGAAGTTTGCTGATGGAAGAGGAGTCATCGTTTGTCTGTACGTGGACAACATGCTAATCCTAGGAACGGATATAGACAATGTCACGGAGACAAAGAAGTTCCTCTCAACCAAGTTCAGTATGAAGGACTTGGGGGATGCAGATGTCATCTTGGGCATAAAGAACATCCGGACAGACACTGGAGTGGCGCTATCACAATCTCATTACATTGAGAAGATGCTCACGTGCTACTCGTATCAGGATCTTCCAGGGATCAATATGCCATACAGGTGTGATCAGAAGCTGAAGCCAAATTTAAGGAAAAGCGGCAGGCAGCTGGAGTATTCTAGCGTTATCGGGAGTTTGATGTATGCAACTACTACCACAAGGCCTGACATAGCTTTCGCCGTGGGAATGCTGAGTCGGTTCACAAGTAACCCAGGCATTGAGAACTGGAAAGCTGTGAAGCGGGTGATGAGATATCTCAAGAAGTCTCAGACATATATACTGTACTACAGCTAGCGGGTATCCGACAGTAGTGGAAGGCTTCAGTGGTACTAGTTGGTGTTCAGAGGTGGAGAGCGAGAGATCCACAGGTGGATACATCTTTTTCTTGGGTGGAGCTGCTATATCGTGGAAGTCGAAGAAGCAGACTATACTCTCTCGTTTCTCCATGGAATCTGAGTTCTATGCACTAGAAGCTACAGCAGATGAAGCAGAATAGCTTCGGGAGCTCATGTATGATCTTCTAGTGGTTGGAGCTCAGATACCGACGGTACCGATATACTGTGACAACCAGGCGACTACAGAAGTAGCATCAAATGACCTCTTCAATGGGAAGAAGAGAACTGTGCTGCTGAAGCACAGAGCAATAAACGATCTCATTAAAAGGGGAACTATTGTTGTAATTGATGTTCGGAGTCAGCAGAACCTGGAGGATTCGTTCACAAAGGGCCTCAAGCGCCAGCTGGTCGATGACACAGCAAGAAAAATGGGCTTGAAGGCATTCTGATATTGTATCTGTGTAATCATATCTAAAGTTTTATGCTATTAGTTCAAAGAGAAATCTACTAGACATCTAGCTTTTGGTTCAAGGGAGGACCACTGATTGGAAAAATATCAGGTAACAGTGGATACATAGTCCTGAGGGACATGGAAGTGATACGGACCCATAACCACTGTTGTCTACTATAGTTCTCTGCGGAGATGTAAGCCCCCTGAATTTCAGGGCTATTTTAAATTTTTCTAAATGAATTATTTCCGATAAATATTTTATTTATTTAATTGTTTCGATCATTTATGTGCCTTTCCGTAACTTTGACTTCTGGAGCGTCAGGGATGCCAATCTCTGTAAACTCTCTTCTTGGGTTTTGAAGTAGGCAAGATTATCTTCCTGTTGATATATCGTGTCCCACTTGAACTCGTTCCCTTGTGCTCTTTTTGTATCGCGCAAGTTCGGGTCAACTTAGACCAATTAATCATTGAATAATTATTCCCACTTTTATTTTTGATCATCGTTTGCACGTTACCGTTGCTTTTAATTTAGGAGCACCAGATCAGCCATTTTCTCAGAACCAACTTCTCATGAATGATCTATTCGAGACGCTCTCCATCCATGACCTTCGTGTCCCACTCAGACACTCCATTTTGTGCTCCATTTTTTTCGCACAACTTCCGGGTCAATTTAGGCCGATTTATTTTCGACCGTAAAACCTGAATTAATTTCCAATTTAATTTCGGGACCCGACATCGATCCAACCTGTCAACCCAAAGTACGGACCTGGCCCACATGAAGCCTACTCCCCGCCTGCAACTTGTGTCCCATTTATTGGAGTCCCCGTATATTATTTATTTACCCATGTTCATAAATACGTATTTAATTCAATTATTGCACTCTGTCCGATTTTGACCCGATCCGGTTCGACCGAACCCGAACCCATGCTCCATGTTGCCCTTTCACGACTGCCCAAATATCCCACAAGATTTTCCTATTTTTCCTATTTCGAAAATATTCTTTCTCTCTCTATTTATTAAATATCTCAAATATCTCATGTATATATACATATATATATATATATATATATATATATATATATATATATATATATATATATATATATATATATATATATATATATATATATATATATCTAACTCTCTCTCTCTCTTCTATTTATTACTACACTCCCCATCCCCTCACTCTCCCATCACAGCCGAACCATCCCCCCCTCTATATACTTTTCTTTCTCTCTCTCTCTCTCTTTATATATATATATATATATACCTACATATATATATATATTATATATACAAATATCACTCTCTCTCTCTCTCTACTCACCCACACACCTCACCCTCTCTCTTTACAGCACACAACACTCCCCCCCTGTGGACCGACTTCCTTTTCTCTCTCTCTATTATATCAACTCTCTCTCTCATCCTCTTTTATTACACACACACACACATATTAAACTCTCTCTCCCTCTCACTACACCAACACCACAACTCCCATGCACCACTCTCGGCCGAGCCCCCTCCCCTGGCCGAGCACTCCACCACCCACAGCCACCACCTCCCTCCTCTTCTCCTCCTCTTCATCATCTTCACCATCATCATCACCATCAAACTCATCACTTTCACCACCATCACTTCCACTCCACCACTTCCACCACCTACACCATCCCGCCACCGTCGCCGCCCCGCCGCGTGCCACCGCACGTGGCAGCAGCAGCAGCGAGGTGGCAGCGCAGCTGCCAGCGGCAGCAGCCGCGAGCGTTCATGCGCGCGCGCGCACGCGCGGATGTGTGTGTGGCCGTGCGCCACCACGTGGCCGGCCCGCACCACCGCGAGGACCCCCCTGGCCGCGTGCACTCCGGCGAGCCACCCCGAGTCCATCACTACCCTTCCCAACGTGTTAAATAGGCGATTCGTGCATTTACGTCGAAATCCCGTCGACGCGCGCGATTTCAAGTTTCAGAAATTGTGTTTCGGGACAGCAACTTTGCGCGTGTTTTCTGGGAGATCCGACCGTTGGATCGGCGAACTCCTTGCTCCGTCTCAATCTCGGTATATCCATCTTCACTCCTGTCAAATTTCACCCGTTAATTTCATCGTTTGATGCCTCAAAACTGGCCACCAAGTTGACGTTTTAAATTGAACTGTTTTTGGACAGTTTCATGGAGCCGACTTCGTCAGCTCGTAACTTCGCCGTCGCAGCTCCGTTTTGTGCACCGTCAGTTCCGGTGCACAGTTGGTATAACCATCTTCCTGTCTCCTTTAGATTTCGTTTCATTTTAAGCACGTTCGGTTGGTCGAATTCGACGCCAAAGTTGGCCGTCCGAATTATTTAAATTGCACTTGTAAAATTCCATTTTTGAACCCGGGACTCCGGATTCAATTTTCTGACACCACCAGTAGACTTGTGGCGTCGTTCTGGCATGTTTTCATATAAAGTTTGCTTGATTTGGAGAACGTGGGCCCTGACACGCATTTCGGTGCAAAGCGGATCCCACTTTCTGAGTCAACGGGACTTTTTGACACCGGCTCATCGGAATCCCATTCTGGATATACCGTTGAGTTCGTATCGTCATTCTGGACTCGTTGACATATAATTTGCTGAGTTTTGAAGACATTTGCTCCGGTACGCATTTTCGTGTAAACCGGATACCAAGTGTCGCGTCAACGTATCATTTTGAGATCGGCACCTCGGAATCCTATTCCGGATATACCGTTGGGTTCGTATCGTCATTCTGGATTCGTGGACATATAATTAGCTAGGTTTTGTAGACTTCTATCCCGACACGCTTTTCGGTGCAAAGTGTGTCCAACGGCGGACATCATTTTGACCCGAAATTACCGTTTTGCCCCTGTGTCCAAATTGGACTTATGGGTAGGCTATCCTAGCTGATTTGACCGTTCTGGACACGTTGGTGATATCTATTTTATCATCCGACAACATCTGTAGATTTTGATTATGTATCATCATTATTTTATAATTAATTATTTTTCTAGATATTGTTACTTTCCGGTTTTGAATTTTTATATATATTTTAATTGCTGTAAAAATCTTGGAAAAAAATTATATTTAAATACTATCTTAATTTAGATAATTTATTATAGTTTTTCCAGTATTTAATAAGTACTTTTGGTATTTTATAAAAATAGGAAAACAGAACTCATTTTTAGTATATTTATGTTTGCTGATTTTTAATAATTATTTATGAGGGTTTATAAATCCCAGAAAAATTAGTATAAATTTCTATAATTAACAAGGATTATTTTGGTACTTTATTTTATATATATTTAGGCTTTTTGTCTATCTCTAAAATTGTTGGAACTTAGTGTACAGTTTGATTTATTTATTAAATAATTACGACTTTCAATATTTTGTGTTGTTTTGAGTTATAGGCGTATTGGACCTCACCCCGCACTAGTGTAAAGACTCTAGGAAATTAGTATTGGATAGAGTGGCACTCCACATTAGACTTTTATGCTAGGTCTCCACTTAGCTTAGTGTCCAGTTAGGAGTCGTGTCACACCACTAGTGTAGTATTGAACGTAGCTTAGAACTGAGATTGTGTATCATTATTGACAGGACACCGGACATCTATATCTTCGTGCTAGTATTCTTGCTTTGCTCGAGGCAAGTACATCTACACACTCATTTACTGTCTTTTAATGCTAGAACATGTATTAACCCTGTTAAAATACTCCTTTCTGAATAACTGCAAGTTAAATCTTCACATGTTACATTAAATTGGTCCTACCATGCTTAGGACAGTTATCATATCTTCACATGCTTCTTACTGGTTCTCAGCACATGTTTCACTATGCTTTATACGGCTCTGAGTATTCATATATTTTGTACTGCTCCCAGTACCTGCCATGCTTATACTGCTCCCAGTATTTCCCACATGTTTTACTGTTCTCGTATCTCTCACATGTTAGAATATGGGTTATGGGAAAACTGATAGTATTGTACGTGATCACGACCCCCCTACAGTAGCGAGCTCGGTCGCATTCTATATGCATTACCTTGCCGCAGGCCATTACCCCGCATGTCTGTACGGATGTACATTTATGCTTGTTAACTTGTACGTATGTACATTTTATTATGTGTCCTCCAGCACATTGTACATCTATTGACCGATCACGTACTTGCTACAGTTTTAAACATTATATATACATCTGTCTATATGACATATGTATCCTTGCCATGATAGACTATGAGTTATGCCATGTTCCCTATGATACTAGGATACTGTGATTCCAGTCACACCATGATTTCAGATATGCCATGTTCCCTGTGTTATTATGATATTGTGATCCCAGTTGTACCATGAGGCCATGTTTTCCAGTATTTCCTATTTTATAGACTTATCACACCATGTTTCTTGTTGTACATCTCTTTCATTATATGTTCAGTACTTTAGTTGTAGAGGTTGTACTTGCTCCCGTCCTGACAGGATAACGTTGTAGGTTCACTTTTCGAGAAGGAAACGCTATGTGTTACATATTATGGTACTGCATTGAGGACCTGGCCTTAGCTCCAGAAGAGGCCCCAGCGGAGAACCTTGCTTAGTTATCTTTCTTGTGTTTTGAGACTTAGACTTTGGTATGTTCTTATATTTGGATACTGGACTTTGTCTCCAGTTAGATACTTTGGTTATGTATTATTAAGTCTGTGCTTATGTTACCTTCGCTTATAGATGCTGTGTTGTGATGAACATTTAAATGTGAATTTAGAACTGTTAGTAGCTTAGATCATTTATTGTCTATTCTTAGAATAGCTTACTGCGCTTTAACCAAGCGTAGGCTGGACATGGCTCGGCCCGGCCCAACAATTTGGGTAACGGGTCGTGACATGTTTTTTTGGTGGCCTATGCAGGTCCAGACTTAAGTTGTTTGGTTACGTTATTGTACCAAGCATGCCTGCAATTAGGATCTAGGACAACTTGATAACACTAGGGATGACATTTAGAACACCTAGAGGATTACTAGGATTGCAACATAGGAGAACTCATCACAGCATAGGACCGTTAGCTATAATTAGCCTCTTGTTTGTATTTCGGTAGGTCAATTTAGACCAAGTTGTACCTTTGGGATGATCCCTGAGGATCTCACTCTAATCTCACTCTAATCTTATCTAGAAATCAGTTTCCACTTATTTCCATTTGCTCTTCTTTAAATTCATTGTTGAATTTAATTTCTGATTTTGTTGTTAACTTTGATCTTGCATCGTGATAAATTTTGTGGATTGAATTATGATATATCTTGATAAGGTAAACGTCTGCTTTATTTATGGAGTTTAGAATTTATCGCAGCCATATTAGCTGGTATGACAAAAACATAGAGCTTGATTTTGGATATACTATCCTATTCATAGAATTTAGATTTTCTCGCAGCCATACCGGTTGGCGTGGCGAGGATTCTAGATAACATGATTATAGGGTGTATACCTTAGTTATGACTCTACCGTTTATTGCATCTAAGCTTACTGGTGGGGCGAAAATTCTGGCAACATGATTTCAGGAAGACGTGTATGGTTATCAGATCATATCCCAACTTGGTTTACTTTGTTATGACCGAATGAGCAAGAATAAGTTCTTATCATTATTCTTCCCCGTCTTGATTAACTCCATTCTATCTACATCTGCAACTAGAATTATAGGTTCTCTAAGACTCTCCAACATGATTGCTTTCATGTTATCTTTTGGACATAATTATTATTGTGTTCCATCTTTCCTATGACTTGACTAAACTCTTCTTCGTTAACCTCTTGGGTAATTTTTCTCGTTATATATCCCGTTGTCTCCGTACCATTCTCGGAGATTTTCCGATTAACTTTCCTGTCTTGCTTGACCTTCAACTTGTTTGGACACTGTTATGGATTGCTTAACCCAGTCTTAGGCCTTGTTACCTTCTATTTCATAGGCGACCGAAATAGCCAAACCTTGTTGACTGATCCTGTAGTATAACTATAAATGTATTGTGTGATTGTGATAAATACTTTTCCTAGGGATTGGTTAGACTAAGCTTATGGGACAAGTATGAGTGATTGACTGTAGTAGACTTGGAAACCATTAAGAACGACTGTGTTGATAGTATGACTTGATGATAGGGTATCTATGATGGAATCATGAGATATTATATTGTTATGACTATGGATTGAGGATCCGAATCATGTACTTACAAATTGAGGATTTAGCTTTGTAGAATTTTGGTTGGTTATCCATAGCTAATTACATGTGATTAGAGGGTAGACCGATATGTGGAATGATATAGAATAAGTTAGAATGAGTTATCGTATTGCATATGAGATCAAAAAGATATCAGTTAAAAAGACAAGGAACAAGACAAAGACATATGTACTTTGGTAATTAATAAATCGGGAGTTTTGAAATCGAGTATTTATATTCGGAGCACTTGTTGAGTAAAAGGAAGAAGGCTCTACGCCAAGGATAAGAATTGAACGTATGATTTTAAGGAGAAATATAGGAAAGGATTGACGATAAGTGATGCTAAGGAACTATGGATTGATAAAATAAGGATACTTAGGATATGATAAAGAAATCCAGAATTTACAATTGAGGTTGAAAATATGGTTGATGATTAAGCATTTTAGGCTTATAGACATACCCAGAGAATGATCTATAGTTTAGGGTATACATAAATGTTCATATTAGTATGGAAGATTTTAAAGGATATAAGACATAGTTTATGATAGAAGGACTTTGTTGAACCTGAATCAAAAAGATTGTAAGAAGAAACAGAAGAGATGATTATAAGGATAGCAGATTGCGTATCGTAGCCAGAGCAGCTACATGTTATAGTTTGACCGGTTGGATGATTTTTAATTTCGAGGACGAAATTCTTGTAAGGTGGGTAGGATGTAAGCCCCCTGAATTTCAGGGCTATTTTAAATTTTTCTAAATGAATTATTTCCGATAAATATTTTATTTATTTAATTGTTTCGATCATTTATGTGCCTTTCCGTAACTTTGACTTCTGGAGCGTCAGGAATGCCAATCTCTGTAAACTCTCTTCTTGGGTTTTGAAGTAGGCAAGATTATCTTCCTGTTGATATATCGTGTCCCACTTGAACTCGTTCCCTTGTGCTCTTTTTGTATCGCGCAAGTTCGGGTCAACTTAGACCAATTAATCATTGAATAATTATTCCCACTTTTATTTTTGATCATCGTTTGCACGTTACTGTTGCTTTTAATTTAGGAGCACCAGATCAGCCATTTTCTCAGAACCAACTTCTCATGAATGATCTATTCGAGACGCTCTCCATCCATGACCTTCGTGTCCCACTCAGATACTCCATTTTGTGCTCCATTTTCTTCGCACAACTTCCGGGTCAATTTAGGCCGATTTATTTTCGACCGTAAAACCTGAATTAATTTCCAATTTAATTTCGGGACCCGACATCGATCCAACCTGTCAACCCGAAGTACGGACCTGGCCCACATGAAGCCTACTCCCCGCCTGCAACTTGTGTCCCATTTATTGGAGTCCCCGTATATTATTTATTTACCCATGTTCATAAATACGTATTTAATTCAATTATTGCACTCTGTCCGATTTTGACCCGACCCGGTTCGACCGAACCCGAACCCATGCTCCATGTTGCCCTTTCATGACTGCCCAAATACCCCACAAGATTTTCCTATTTTTCCTATTTCGAAAATATTCTTTCTCTCTCTATTTATTAAATATCTCAAATATCTCATGTATATATATACATATATACATACATATATATATATATATATATATATATATATATATATATATATATATATATATATATATATATATATATATATAACTCTCTCTCTCTCTTCTATTTATTACTACACTCCCCATCCCCTCACTCTCCCATCACAGCCGAACCATCCCCCCCTCTATATACTTTTCTTTCTCTCTCTCTCTCTCTTTATATATATATATATATACCTACATATATATATATATATATATATATATATATATATATATATATATATATTATATATACAAATATCACTCTCTCTCTCTCTCTACTCACCTACACACCTCACCCTCTCTCTTTACAGCACACAACACTCCCCCCCCTGTGGACCGACTTCCTTTTCTCTCTCTCTATTATATCAACTCTCTCTCTCATCCTCTTTTATTACACACACACACACATATTAAACTCTCTCTCTCCCTCTCACTACACCAACACCACAACTCCCATGCACCACTCTCGGCCGAGCCCCCTCCCCTGGCCGAGCACTCCACCACCCACAGCCACCACCTCCCTCCTCTTCTCCTCCTCTTCATCATCTTCACCATCATCATCACCATCAAACTCATCACTTTCACCACCATCACTTCCACTCCACCACTTCCACCACCTACACCATCCCGCCACCGTCGCCGCCCCGCCGCGCGCCACCGCGCGTGGCAGCAGCAGCAGCGAGGTGGCAGTGCAGCTGCCAGCGGCAGCAGCCGCGAGCGTTCATGCGCGCGCGCGCACGGGCGGATGTGTGTGTGGCCGTGCGCCACCACGTGGCCGGCCCGCACCACCGCGAGGACCCCCCCTGGCCGCGTGCACTCCGGCGAGCCACCCCGAGTCCATCGCCACCCTCCCCAACGTGTTAAATAGGCGATTCGTGCATTTACGTCGAAATCCCGTCGACGCGCGCGATTTCAAGTTTCAGAAATTGTGTTTCGGGACAGCAACTTTGCACGTGTTTTCTGGGAGATCCGACCGTTGGATCGGCGAACTCCTTGCTCCGTCTCAATCTCGGTATATCCATCTTCACTCCTGTCAAATTTCACCCGTTAATTTCATCGTTTGATGCCTCAAAACTGGCCACCAAGTTGACATTTTAAATTGAACTATTTTTGGACAGTTTCGTGGAGCCGACTTCGTCAGCTCGTAACTTCGCCGTCGCAGCTCCGTTTTGTGCACCGTCAGTTCCGGTGCACAGTTGGTATAACCATCTTCCTGTCTCCTTTAGATTTCGTTTCATTTTAAGCACGTTCGGTTGGTTGAATTCGACGCCAAAGTTGGCCGTCCGAATTATTTAAATTGCACTTGTAAAATTCCATTTTTGAACCCGGGACTCCGGATTCAATTTCTGACACCACCAGTAGACTCGTGGCGTCGTTCTGGCATGTTTTCATATAACGTTTGCTTGATTTGGAGAACGTGGGCCCTGACACGCATTTCGGTGCAAAGCGGATCCCACTTTCTGAGTCAACGGAACTTTTTGACGCCGGCTCATCGGAATCCCATTCTGGATATACCGTTGAGTTCGTATCGTCATTCTGGACTCGTTGACATATAATTTGCTGAGTTTTGAAGACATTTGCTCCGGCACGCATTTCCGTGTAAACCGGATACCAAGTGTCGCGTCAACGTATCATTTTGAGATCGGCACCTCGGAATCCTATTCCGGATATACCGTTGGGTTCGTATCGTCATTCTGGATTCGTGGACATATAATTTGCTAGGTTTTGTAGACTTCTATCCCGACACGCTTTTCGGTGCAAAGTGTGTCCAACGGTGGACATCATTTTGACCCGAAATTACCGTTTTGCCCCTGTATCCAAATTGGACTTATGGGTAGGCTATCCTAGCTGATTTGACCGTTCTGGACACGTTGGTGATATCTATTTTATCATCCGACAACATCTGTAGATTTTGATTATGTATCATCATTATTTTATAATTAATTATTTTTCTAGATATTGTTACTTTCCGGTTTTGAATTTTTATATATATTTTAATTGCTGTAAAAATCTTGGAAAAAAATTATATTTAAATACTATCTTAATTTAGATAATTTATTATAGTTTTTCCAGTATTTAATAAGTACTTTTAGTATTTTATAAAAATAGGAAAACAGAACTCATTTTTAGTATATTTATGTTTGCTGATTTTTAATAATTATTTATGAGGGTTTATAAATCCCAGAAAAATTAGTATAAATTTCTATAATTAACAAGGATTATTTTGGTACTTTATTTTATATATATTTAGGCTTTTTGTCTATCTCTAAAATTGTTGGAACTTAGTGTACAGTTTGATTTATTTATTAAATAATTACGACTTTCAATATTTTGTGTTGTTTTGAGTTATAGGCGTATTGGACCTCACCCCGCACTAGTGTAAAGACTCTAGGAAATTAGTATTGGATAGAGTGGCACTCCACATTAGACTTTTATGCTAGGTCTCCACTTAGCTTAGTGTCCAGTTAGGAGTCGTGTCACACCACTAGTGTAGTATTGAACGTAGCTTAGAACTGAGATTGTGTATCATTATTGACAGGACACCGGACATCTATATCTTCGTGCTAGTATTCTTGCTTTGCTCGAGGCAAGTACATCTACACACTCATTTACTGTCTTTTAATGCTAGAACATGTATTAACCCTGTTAAAATACTCCTTTCTGAATAACTGCAAGTTAAATCTTCACATGTTACATTAAATTGGTCCCTACCATGCTTAGGACAGTTATCATATCTTCACATGCTTCTTACTGGTTCTCAGCACATGTTTCACTATGCTTTATACGGCTCTGAGTATTCACATGTTTTGTACTGCTCCCAGTACCTGCCATGCTTATACTGCTCCCAGTATTTCCCACATGTTTTACTGTTCTCGTATCTCTCACATGTTAGAATATGGGTTATGGGGAAACTGATAGTATTGTACGTGATCACGACCCCCCTACAGTAGCGAGCTCGGTCGCATTCTATATGCATTACCTTGCCGCATGCCATTACCCCGCATGTCTGTACGGATGTACATTTATGCTTGTTAACTTGTACGTATGTATATTTCATTATGTGCCCTCCAGCACATTGTACATCTATTGACCGATCACGTACTTGCTACAGTTTTAAACATTACATATACATCTGTCTATATGACATATGTATCCTTGCCATGATAGACTATGAGTTATGCCATGTTCCCTATGATACTAGGATACTGTGATTCCAGTCACACCATGATTTCAGATATGCCATGTTCCCTGTGTTACTATGATATTGTGATCCCAGTTGTACCATGAGGTCATGTTTTCCAGTATTTCCTGTTTTATAGACTTATCACACCATGTTTCTTGTTGTACATCTCTTTCATTATATGTTCAGTACTTTAGTTGTAGAGGTTGTACTTGCTCCCGTCCTGACAGGATAACGTTGTAGGTTCACTTTTCGAGAAGGAAACGCTATGTGTTACATATTATGGTACTGCGTTGAGGACCTGGCCTTAGCTCCAGAAGAGGCCCCAGCGGGGAACCTTGCTTAGTTATCTTTCTTGTGTTTTGAGACTTAGACTTTGGTATGTTCTTATATTTGGATACTGGACTTTGTCTCCAGTTAGATACTTTGGTTATGTATTATTAAGTCTGTGCTTATGTTACCTTCGCTTATAGATGCTGTGTTGTGATGAACATTTAAATGTGAATTTAGAACTGTTAGTAGCTTAGATCATTTATTGTCTATTCTTAGAACAGCTTACTGTGCTTTAACCAAGCGTAGGCTGGACATGGCTCGGCCCGGCCCAACAATTTGGGTAACGGGTCATGACAGGAGAACATGTCATGTAGAGAGGATGGCTTAAACACCTTAATGAGTTCTCAGACAGAGTGGATGTCTGTTATGCTTTACAGGAAGCACGGTAGCACAACACTACAAAGGAGCTCATGGACTCCATGCTACAGTGGGGTGACACCACAATGAGGTTTCCAGATTGGGGTAATGCCTCGGCTTAGCAAGCCATGTCACTGCGGCGTAGCACCGCTTATAGGCAGGTAGCCTAATGCTGTATATTATAAATGAAGAGTGGTAGACAGCACTACAAAGAGGCCAGTGTCCTCATGTTATAGTGGCATAAAACCACGAAGAGGTACTAGGTAGGGTAAAGCCTCGACTTTGCAAGCCATGTCATAGCGGCGTAATACCGCACGGAAGCTCAAGGCTTCATGCTAGGTAGTTTGGCACTACAAAGAGGCTTGTGACCTCATGCTACAGTAGTATGACTCTACGATGAGGTACCCAGTTAGGGATAAAGTCTCGGCTTTAAGTCATGTCATAGCGGCGTAGCACAGCACGGAAGCGCAAGGCTTCATGCCAAGGACTCTTTAAAAGAACTCACCTAGAGTGTATGGATAGAGATACATGCCGTCTCTTGAGGGTAAACTTGTAGACACCCAAAATATATACACCAAAACCAGGCTGGCACATGGCCTTTAATGTGCAGCCAGAAGCACATGTAACTACACTTTGTGAGTGGAAAGAATTACAATTATGGTGCAGAATTCAAGGCATAGTCCATTCTTGTTTCGCATTGTTATTTAACCCATGCGTGAAGATTGAAGTCGTCAGCGACATCTATCCTAATGCAAAATGGACAGTTACTGTGGGGAACGCTCAACCCTAGACACATATATGATGAGATATGTGGGGGATTGTTGGTGCTCTTCCTCCTTGACATGAAGAGAGCTTGCTCTCAACATGCTTTGTAAAGTTTAGTCCCACATTGGAGAAGCACCATGAGTTATCTCAACATATATATGAGTATGTGTTGTTGGGATATGCACATGGTTGGTGACCCTAAGGAGGGAACCATGTGGGTGATTTTACTAAGAGGAAAATGATTAATTCCAACAAGAACGTAAGTTAATTTTTGTTGTGCGGGCTCGGACTCGACACGGACTCCAGGTTGTCTCGTGCATGCACGGGAGTGTTCGGACGGAAGGCGTGGGCTAGCACTCGACTATGTTGATTGTGGGATGATGTAAAACATCAAACTCTATTTTAGAGTATTGGTATTTTAGTCCCACATCAGATATGAGAGATGGTGAGGCCTCACTCCACTCTATAAATAGAGCCCCCTTGCCTCCTTTCCAAGATGCACCAAAGAAGAGAGTTAAGGGAGTCCGTAAAGTTCAGGAAGCCCGTTCAAGTCACAAATATTGACTGACGAGCGTTTCAGAAGTTCTCTTGAACTTGCTGGTTCCTGGAAGCGGATCGTATAGAGGCGAATCTTGCTTTGAGCAACGGTATTTTTACACCCCAGCAGATTTAATCCTCCTCTTCTTCTTCTTCTTCTTCTTCTTCTTCTTCTTCTTCTTCTTCTTCTTCTGTTTTCCTGTAACTCGTTCTTCAGGTTTTTAAGGCACCTATTGAGTAGGAAGGCCTAACTTTGTTCTCGAGATCTATCTCATTTGTGGCACCTACTGTGTAGGCTTGTTAAACTCCTCATTTGTGGCACCTACTGTATAGGCTTGCTAAACTCCTCATTTGTGGCACCTACTGTGTAGGTTTGCTGAACTCCTGTTTTTCATCTATATTCACGTCTCGGGACTAACATATCACATATCCGCAACTTGATGTCATACATACGGGATTGATTATTGTTTTGACACTAGACATGCATCCATAGTTTATTAGACTTGCTGGAATACCAACACAAAGGTTACAATATGTTCTTCAGCAATGATATCATCTGATAGTTATTATATTTATGGCTACCTGTTATCACCATATTGTTTTATTATATGAAAAATGCTAACTTGGTCGCAAGCGGGCTGGCCTGCCGGCTCGCCTACGTGGCCGAACCCCATTATCCCCTTCCTATCTATTTGCATGAATTTCACGCCAGTTGATATGCCAATGGAAGGACGCCACGTGACGGCGGCGGTCAAGGTAGCAGTGCCCTTATTATATTCATACTAATACTTTGCAAATATTTTCCCATATTTTTATCTATATCACTTATATCCTCACTCGCATATACACCTACATTCTCGAAGAATGTCTTATACACATGCACCACTATGGAGAGAAGCACTTCAGACCTTCCAATGATGTCATGGATTGATCAAGGTTGACATAAGAAAATATAGGAAATGCAAGCAAAATACTAAGGGTCTGCTTGGTATGGTAGCGGTGTTTTCATCGGTTCTGAGATATTTTTGAGTCGACTATTTGTGAAAACTCCTGTTTTTTTTTTTTTTTGAGGCGCTAGTTTTGGCCGGCTCAAAAATTATCCAAAATCGGTATAATGCAATTTCGGATAACTTTATAAACACCCCAAATCGGTAGATTTTAAACAAATTTATTATTTTATTCCATTTGTATCCTCACCAAAAATATATAACTGTAACTACTATTACCCTTCCCTATTAATTTTATTCATGTAAAAAATTTTTAGAACCGTTCGTTAGTGAATTACCAAACATGGATTGGACTGGTTTAAAAGTCGCTACTTAAAAATCACCCAAAATCGGACCCCTCAAAATCACTCATAACCGGTACTCTAAAAATACCTCATAACCGCTACCCTTACAGTTGCCAAGCAAACCCTAATAGTATTTTAAACATTTATAGTTTTATCTAAGTGTAACAATAAAACTAGAATATAGTAATAAGGATTAACTATCTCTATTATTATAAAGGGGCTTCAAAACGGTTCAACATTGAGCCGTCTAAGCCGTGTGTATATTATCAACCATTTAATTTTAAAAAAATTAAATTATGTAAAAATATGTTGAAATAAATTTGTTATATATAATCAACATGAAAAATTGAACTCAACCAAATAATAAGAATACCTTCCACCTTAATTACATAAGTTAGAAGAATTATTTGATTATAATTGAATAAATATTCTTATCGTAAGTACTACTAGTAAATCATAAAGCCACCGAGAGATGGTAAGTGTTTGTAAAGGGAACATGGAAAGAGGTGCAATGTCGTTGCCCTACAAATACACGCCTTTACGCGGACCTTCCAATGATGTCTCCTTGTGTAAGGTGCTTTCTTTGTCGATGCGATTACCAAACACAAACCATAGGAGGGTATAGAACTCTAATACTTCAGGATGTTCAAAAAGAAAATAGAAGACAGCACTTAGAAAGGAGGGAAACTATCGAGGTTTATGAGTTTTGGATCTTGAATGTCAAAGAGGCTTTTTGTCACTGTAAGGAACGTTCATGGCCGGCTCTGAGATAAGTCGGACAAGATTTGGGACTTGGACAATTCCCTCTGTTAAAACAACTCTCCATGCTCAACATGATCTCAGCAAAGGTCAGAATTACGGATGACCACCGGAATCAGCTGACAATAAAGGTCAAGGGACAATCAAAATTAGCTCCAGAATAAGGCAATCCAATCCTCCGGACCGGCCCTAGGAACGATAGTACCAGATCAGAATTCTTTGCTTCTGAATTGTCTTTTCTTTTTCTTTGTGTTCTTTGTATTTCTGCAAGCAACTCCCATGGACATCTTTCTTAGTGAATATTGTGACTTCTTCACCTAAGACTAACTTTATGTAAGGCCTCTAGAGACCTGTTTGAATATCAGAAGTGCTTTCATTCCAAAGGCCACTTATTGACTGTGTACAAAGTTCAAATGTTTGGTAAGGACTTATTTGGGCTACCATTGAAAAAGCTTAACCCACATGTAACCAACTTGGTGAAGCTCACGTGTGTGATGCATGTAGAATTTACTGTTTAGCACAACTAAAGGTATAAATACCAAAACATTGTATATATTCGTAGCTCCTATGTTACCTAGACTCGGGTAAGTATTGGATATGGGTACATATCCAATAGTCAGGTCCTTCAAACTCATAATTGAAGGACACACGGACTCGACTAAAAATACGGAAATATGACTAAGATTTTCTAAAAAGACAATATGTAATTATAAATTGCTAGTAAACTTTATTGAACTAGTTTAACAAGTCCCTAAGGGACCGTCCATTCAGCTCCCCTACTACTTTACTACCAGTCTACCATATTAAAATAAACTATCTACTTCACTACCACATTAAAATAAACTATCTACTTCACTAGCAGTCTTCCGATTGTTATCATGAATGATCCGATTTTTACCATGAAAGATCGGATACGGATTTTATATTCATATCCATGTTCTATCGGATCGACACGAGTACTTTTCTTCAAAGTGGAGAGTACATTAACATAGCTTAGCTCTCTCATTCTATAGACCGTAAACATCAAAAGAAATGGGAATTTTGTAAATCAAGCCCGATTACAAAAAGGCTTAATTAAGAAGATGTTATCTAAGATAAAATATTATTTATATTGTGTAATTAACCAATAATCATAGAAAAATGCTTGAAACTTGACAAAATATTATCTCCTTGCCAGGGCCTCACTGTGCCTTGAAAGGTACTTACTAGCGCATAAGGAGCACCTTGTGAAGTGCTTGCCTTTGCAAGCGTTAAGAGTATTGATTCGTTCTAACATAAAGGTGAAGCACGTATGTAACCTTCGGGTTGGAAAATAATTATAAAGTTGTCTCCTCCATAGTTGTGGATATGGTAGTCAAAGACGTACATCGGACACGCTTAAGACGCGTCTTGCAGAAAAATGTAGCAGTTGTGTCTCGCATCTCACTAAGCGAGGTAATTTTTTTCGGACACACCAAAAACGTTCTTTTCAGCAAGGTATAATCAAGAAAAGGTACGTCTTATGGGCAACTGCTGTTGTTGCCAACAACTCCTCTCTCTTTTTAAAGAGAGGTTTGGTTTAATTATCTTCTAAGCTTTTTGCTGGATACAAAATAAAGGTACAGTATGATTATCTTTATCTTTTCAAGGACTTTACCTTGCATGCAATTATGCAAATGTCTCTACTTTTTCTTCTTGTACTCTCTTGATCCAAGAGTTCTTGTTTATATCGATAAAAACTGCCGAACTTATCACTTTTGGTTGTGCGGTGATAATTTCCCTTTCTCAGCATGTCCTTTATAGTTACAGGATCAAGAGAGTACGCCTACTGTCTAAATCGTTTAGGCACAGTCTAAACCGTCCATTTATTTTGATTTTTTTTACTATTTTATCACTGTTTTTTTTTTTTGGCATAATATGTATATTTTAAAGATATTTCATGCATAACTAAGTTGTAAAACGAAGATTTATAAAGTATTAATTTTGTAAAAGTGAACCATAGGCCCATAATACTTACAAAATATTTTTGACCAAAATATCTTGCTAGATATTGCTTCGTCTAGGCGCTCGCCAACGTCGTCTAACCTCCGCCTATGTCGCCAACTTCCGTTGGCCGCCTACTCCACCGTCTATCGACGAAAAGCGGTGCGGAGAGAGAC
The DNA here is from genome assembly GCA_029216955.1 of Iris pallida. Lineage (NCBI taxonomy): Eukaryota > Viridiplantae > Streptophyta > Magnoliopsida > Asparagales > Iridaceae > Iris > Iris pallida. Next base: position 13,533,884 of record JANAVB010031216.1, on the reverse strand, counting down.
CACCTACTGCCTCGGCGCCGCCTAGGCGACCAGTTGGTATATTTGGTATTAGAATAAGTATATTGGAATATCCTGTTGGTATATTTGGTATGTCAGAATATAACACATGATATTCTACAGAGGGTTTAATGTAATGAGGAGGATTGTAAGGATATATATAGCCAAGAGACTATCAATAAAATATCATCATAAATATTCAACATGGTATCAGAGCCACAAAAATTCTAGCCACCGCCACCTTTTCCAAACCCTAATCCTAGTCGTCACCACCATCACCATCCACACAACCACAGCCACCGTCGCCACCGGTCGCTACACGACCGTATGTCGACCACCTCGCGCGCGAGCCGACCGCTGCTCCGTGGATACCTCTGCCACACGCGCACGGCTGTTACCGCTGCTGCTCGCGACGCCGCTGCTCGGAGACACCCGTCCGACGACGTTCCTCCATCGATCTGAAGCTTGATGGACCAGCTACCTACCTGAGTTGGCCACGGCAGGTGAGGAGAACCCTTACAGGAAAGAACCTGGAGGGTTTCCTGTCATGAGAGAAGACAGAGCCGGATGAGGGCTCGAAAGGACGCAACGAGTGGAAGTCCACTCATATGGTGATCTACATTTGACTTCTCAATTCTTTAGTCCAGTCGATCGTCGCCAAAGTGGATGGCATCGAGATGGTGAAGAACGTATGAGAGAAATTGAGGAGGAGCTACGATGGTGTACGGAACAACTTGCAGGTTTTCCAGATCAAGGGGGAGATCGACGATACCGTACAGGGAGAGAAGACGGTGCAGGAGTATGCCACGGAGTTGGAGCGTCTGTAGTTGGATTACGATAACTCCTCAGATTGGACGAGTTGTGGGGACCCGAAGTGTAAGGAGAGACAGGTATGTCTGCAGAAGAGGACGATGAAGTTCCTTAAAGGGCTGGCTGCAGTGTTTACTCAGAGGATAGTACTACTTATAGCCCAACCGAAGATCCCCATCCTTGAGGAGGCTATCTCGGCCATGATCTAGGAGGAGACTCGCATCAAGCTGCAGGAAGGGACATGTGGTCCTCCTGAAGTAAAGTCAGCACTGACGGCTACCAGTTCGAGCGACACAGGGCCTAAGAGAGAGCCCTGGTAGCACAACCAACAGTATACAACTGCGAAAAGATGGGACATCAATGGTATGCTTGTACCAAACCACCTAAGAAGGAAGATCCAAGTGGTGGACGTGGACAGTTCAGTGGACACGAACATTTTGGAGGGCGTGGCCGTGGTCGTGGGAGTCGACGGGGTGGTCGAAGAGGTTATCAGAAGAACCTGCTAGTAGTAGAAAGGGATGAGGGAGCTGGTGGTATATTTACTGATGAGTATCAGGCACTGATGGGCATGCTGGAGGCACTCAGGAGGAAGCAGAGAGCGTCAAATGATGGAGACAGAAGGAGTGGAACCGAGGAGGCGTCTATCTCATTCTTCGCTGGAGGCAACGCTGCCATGTATGCCTATCCATCAGAAGGTACTGACGACTCACTCGTCCTTGCATCTATATATTCCCTTAAATCATAAGACTGGATTATCTACTCGGGGACCTCTCGACATGTGATAGAAAATGCTAGTGAGTTCTCCTCCTACACTCTCCTAGCATCGACAGACGGTATTCAAACAGCTGATGGCACTTTTCAGCCAGTGGTCGGTAAGGGTACTATAAATTGTACAGGTTCAGTAAAATTATCCAATGTTTTGCATTCTCTATCTTTTCCAGTCAATCTTTTGTCCATCAGTTCTATAATCCTCCAACTAAAATGTATTATCTATTTTGATATTTCTAAGGTGATCTTCCGGAAGAAAAAGAGGGGACGAAGACTTGGGACTAGCACTTGTCATGAGGGACTGTGGTACCTGGATCGAGAATGATTGGATTCAGCATTGGTGTTTATGGCAGAGAAGGCAGGAATAGGAGGACTGAAGATGAGTGCCGATGATATATTAATACTCCACCACGAGAGGTTAGGACACTCCTCTTTTTCTACTTTAAGTAAATTATACCCAACTATTTATGAGAAAACAAATAAGGAGAAACTAGTATGTGATGCATGTGATGTAGAAAACTTACTAGAAGCTCATATGTTAGTATGGGTCATAGGAGCTCGTCTACTTTTGATGTAATACATTCTGATATTTGGGGGCCATGCGCCATTACTACTATGAATGGTTACAAGTATTTTGTTTTATTCATTGATTGTTCTTCTAATGTTACTTGGCTGTATTTGATGAAGAATAAGAGTGATGTATCTACATATTTTTGGAACTTTCATAAATATGTCCAGACTCAGTACAGGACAGTGGTGAAGGTACTGAGGTCTGACAATGGGACATAGTATACCAACAGAGCACTTGCTGAATACTTGTCAGTCCAAGGGATACAATATCAGACCACCTGTGCATATATACCAGCACAAAAATGGAGTAGCAGAAAGGAAGAACAGACACCTTCTGGAGGTGACAAGAAGTATGATGATCGATATGAACGTCCCACAGAATCTATGGGGGCATGCAGTGTTGACAGCAACTCAACTAATCAATAGGATGCCTTCGAAGATACTGGAATGGAAGTCTCCATGTGAAATATTGTAAGAAAATGATAGTGGGATACACCGATTAAAGGTGTTTGGCTGCGTGTGTTTTGTGAAGGACAACAGACCGTCAGTTGGAAAACTTGATCCTAGAGCAGTCAAAAGCATCTTGGTGGGCTAATCGACGACTCAGAAGGGGTATGTGTACTGGAGCCCAGTAGAAAAGAAGTTTGTGAGCATGGATGTTCACTTCAGGGAGCATGAGCCATACTACCGTCAGGAGGGAACCTCAAATAACTCACCTGATACTGGGAGTATGAGGCGAGAGGGGAAGATTGGTGAAAGCTTGGTAACCGATTTAAGAGTATGGCATGGAGGCGTGGTTGAGGAAGAACAGGAAGGTGAAGAGGAACAGGGGGAGGAGATGAGAAGTGTTAGGCCCACGACTCAGGGGAAGATACTTACCTACAGCATGAGAGAAAAATAAATTGCAAGACCAGTACCTACAGTGCCAGTGCCAAGTCCCTTACCTGCGTCCGTCTCGACTCTTGAGACACCTACACCGCCACCAGATTCTCCTTCAGATGATATCATTCTTCCAACTCCTCCCACAGCTTCTCCTCCCACACTATTATCAGTACGGAGGACCACTTGTAGCAATGCAGAAAATACTCCTGATAAATATGGTTGGGACCTTGCTCAGGTTGTTTCATATGATCATATATCCTCTTCTCATGGAGCATTCATTGTGTCTTTGAGTAGTATTACTGTACCTAACAATTGGCAGGTTGCCAATTGGTAGGTTGCCAAGAACGATCCAAAGTGGAAAGCAACGATGTACGAGAAGTTGGGGGCTCTTGAGAAGAACCATACTTGGGAGCTGATAAAACTGTCAAAAGGGAGAGAAGTCGGATACAAGTAGATCTTTACTGTGAAGCAGAATCCGGATGGACAGTTTGAACGCTAAAGCTCGACTGATGGCAAAAGAATACAGTCAGACGTACAACATTGACTATGACAGGACCTTTGCACCAGTTGTCATGCCCCGATTTTGTCGAATCGATAGTCGTCCCCCGGGCGTGATGCCGTGCGAACCTAATTTGCGATCGTACAAGGCCTAGTCATAAGGTAATTCGAGACACGAGATCTAAGAGAGTATGCAGACAAATTGATTCACACAACAAGTAAAGGAAACTTGATCTTTATTGATAATGAACATCTTTTACAGACTCCGATACAAGACTCATTGCCGCACGGGCTACAACATGACTCGATTACAAAAGAGTGCCGATGAGATAGCCGTTCCATATATTGCACGCATCTCTCAATATACACAAAGTACTCCAGTGACCTGGATGGGAGGGACGCTGAGTCATCTTCCTTGGACTGTCGAGAGCCTTCAAAATGGAGTCGCAGAGAAAGTCTTCGACGCACGGCCGAAGCTTCAAAATCACGAACGCCGTCGAGCTAGCTGGCACGTCCTTCCTGGTTCGCGGGACCTACAAAGAGCGAGGATCAGCATGAAAAACATGTACTGGCGAATGGCTAATTAAATCCAAGCTCTGCATTTGATTCAAGAAGTTTCGTAAACATGTTAGCTAGCTATTTCAATGATCTTTCTAACCATCTTGTTCAATTTGTATGTTAACATGTTTTGAGGCAAGCGTATGAAACTGGATATTATTAAGCAAACTATCATATTCATCCTGTGTCCCGTGCACCTGTTAAGCAGTGAAGGGGTATGAAGGCCACTGGCAATGTCAAGCCATCGCGGACTATAGCATTGGTTAGACGACCCCCCTTTCACGTCGGGTAGCTAGCCCTGTGCGAAAGTGCCCACATAACTCGTGCCGATGAAGGGTTGGCGCTGCTACACTCGTTCCTCCCGGGCCGAATCGGTCCCTTGGCCTAGGCAACCGTTCGAAGAAACTTCACCTTGTCGACAAGTTGTCCAATGACCATTTTCCTTTGAACTTAGTTGATTTGCTTACTTGACCGTATCGTTGCGATAAACGTTAATCGATTCATTCATTGTTTTGCATAGGTTAAGTGGATTTGCGTAAGAAAACACGTTTTCCATTTTCAATACCGGCAGTTCGATAGCAAGTGTTTCGTGAAGAATCGTGCCACGATTTCATTGATTCTACACTATTATGACAAGCATTCATCTTACTTCACATATTGAGTTTTGAAGTAAAGGGACGAGACGAAGGAGGTCAGCCACTCGCCTTAGGCTTGCTTCACGCGAGCGACCGGTTGGCTGCGCTGACGTCACCTACGCGATCACCTGCAATCGCATAAGCAACTGATTAGAATACTGTATAATTCAAGGATATTCGATATGAATGTGAAGCTCGAAAACGCGTCACGAAAACCCATCGAAAACATTCACAAAAACCAAAGCCAAAGCCAAATCAAGTGCGGCAAGAGAGGTCTCTCCCAACTCAGCCGCAAAGCCAATCCTCGAGGCGCAACCTACTGAATATGGGACTTGGTTTCGAAGAAGTCATTCCATAACGTGGAATGGATCTTAATTCAACTGTTCCCGTTCGATCGACTCGGCCGATTCCGACCTATCGGTCCCGACCGAATCGATAGCGACAGTGTTCCTTTCTCGCGCACCCCGTGGACGGAAACGGGGCACGATGTAGGGACGGGAATCTACACCATAACCAACTAATAAAAAGTTTCATCCTCGAAACTTAAAGATAGAACCTACCTCCACGAGAATAACGAAAGAAATTTCTCATTCATTTCCGATTTATGCTCCCACGTCGACTCTTCGACTGAATGGTTCCTCCAGAGGACGCGGACGAGAGGGATCGCTTAATTTCGCAGCAGCTTATCCTGGCGTTCTAAGATTTGAACTGGCTCTTCGACGTAGGATAAGTCGGACTTTAGCTCATGCTGGCCAAAATCTACCACGTGGCTCGGGTCGTGCACATACTTCCGCAGTTGAGAGACATGGAAGACATTGTGTACACCTTCAAGCGCCGACGGTAAGGCAATTTTATAGGCCACTGGGGCGACCCGCTCGAGTATTTCGAACGGCCCAACGAATCTCGGACTCAATTTTCCTTTCGCGCCGAACCGAGTAACTCCCCGCATGGGCGACACTTTGAGAAATACGTGATCGCCTACTTGAAACTCGAGGGAGCGACGATGAACGTTCGCATAGCTTTTCTGGTGACTCTGTGCGGTCTTTAATCTTTCCCGAATGAGCCGAATTTTCTGCACGTCTGTTCTACCAGTTCCGGATCGAGAATCTGCCGCTCTCCGACTTCGTCCCAACAAATGGGTGATCGGCACTTGCACCCGTACAAGGCTTCATACGGCGCCATTTGAATGCTGGATTGATAGCTATTATTGTATGCAAATTCGGCCAGAGGTAGATGATTATCCCAGCTTGATTTGAAGTCAATTGCGCAGAGTCGTAGCATGTCTTCGAGAATCTGATTGATGCGCTCCGTTTGGCCATCGGTCTGAGGATGGTAAGCTGAGCTGAACTGCAACTTGGTACCCAGCGCCGACTGAAGGCTACTCCAGAATCGCGACATGAATCGTGAATCCCGATTAGAGACGATGGATACTGGAACTCCCTGCTGTCGTACTATCTCATCAAGATATATCTGCGCCAAGCGATCAACGCTCCAAGTAACTTTGATGGCAATAAAATACGCTGACTTAGTTAATCGATCGACGATGACCCAGATGGCATCATTTTCCTGCGGCGTCTTCGGCAGACCAACAATAAAATCCATGCATACGTGCTTCCACTTCCATTCTGGAATCGCCAGATTCTGTATCTCCCCGTCCGGTCTCTGGTGCTCAGCTTTCAACTGCTGACAGGCCATGCATTGCGACACGAAGAGTGCCACATCTCTTTTCATCCCGTGCCACCAGAAGTTTGTGCGGAGGTCCTTGTACATCTTCGTGCTACCGGGATGTGAAGTGCATTTCGTATAGTGCGCCTCCGACAGTATCTCCTTTCTGAGTTCTGAATCATCCGGGACGCATAGCCTACCCTTCAATCGAAGCACGCCGGTCTCGTCTTCCGTAAAGTCGGTCGTCCTGCCCGTCGAGATTAGATCTCGCATTTTCTTCAGGTACGGATCGTCCTTCTGAGCGGTCTTGATCTTATCAAGCAAGCTCGGTTCTAACTGCAACTTTGCCAACTGCACATTCCGGAATCTGACTCGGAGCTCGATGCCCATCTCTTCTAGGTCACGTAGCAGTCTGGGGTCGATGGATAGCGAGGCTATATACTTCCGACTCAGAGCGTCCGCCACAACATTTCCCTTTTCCGGCGTATAGTCGATAGTCAAGTCGTAATCTTTGATTAGTTCCAGCCAACGCCTTTGCCGCAAGTTCAGCTCCTTCTGCGTGAATAGATACTTGAGGCTCTTATGATCGGTATAGATCGTGCACGCCACGCCATAAAGATAGTGGCGCCACAATTTCAACGCGAACACAATCGCCGATAACTCCAGGTCATGCGTGGAATAGTTCTTCTCGTGTGGCTTTAGCTGTCGGGAAGCAAAAGATATCACCTTGTTCCGCTGTATCAGCACACACCCCAAGCCCTGACCGGACGCGTCGCTGAATATCTGGAAACCCTTAGTCCCTTCTGGAAGTGCGAGTATCGAGGCCGAGACGAGCCTTTGCTTCAACTCTTGGAATGCAGTTTTGCAGTCGTCTGACCATTCGAATGTAACTCCTTTCTGGGTGAGGCGAGTCAGAGGCGATGCGATCTTCGCGAAGTCTTTCATGAAGCGTCGGTAGTATCCCGCTAAGCCAAGGAAACTTTGAATCTCGTCGACGGACGCTGGCCGTTTCCAATCGACAACGGCTTCAACTTTTTTTGGGTCGACCGCAATACCTTCAGCAGAAATGATGTGTCCGAGGAATGCGACGCTGCTAAGCCAAAATTCACATTTGCTTCGCTTTGCGTATAGTTGATTTTCTTGAAGGGTCTGAAGCACGGTCCGCAGATGCTCAGTGTGTTGCTGCCTATTCTTCGAGTAGACGAGTATATCGTCGATAAGACTACTACGAACTTGTCGAGGAATGGTCGGAACACCCGATTCATTAAATCCATGAAAGCGGCATGGGCATTCGTTAGGCCGAACGGCATTACCAGGAACTCATAATGGCCGTATTGAGTACGGAAGGCAGACTTCGGCACATCGTCCGGCTTGATCTTGAGTTGATGGTAACCCGAACGCAGATCAATTTTAGAGAACACCGTGGCTCCTTGAAGCTGATCAAATAGATCGTCTATACGGGGCAAGGGGTATTTGTTTCGGACGGTGGCTTTATTCAGCTCGCGGTAGTCGATACAAAGACGCATAGAGCCATCCTTCTTCTTGACAAACAGCACGGGCGCTCCCCAGGGCGAGACGTTGGGTCGGATGAATCCCTTGTCGAGCAATTCCTGTAACTGCACCTTGAGTTCTTTAAGCTCTGCAGAGGCCATTCTGTACGGGGCTTTCGAGATCGGTCGAGTGTCGGAGAAGGTATCGATAGTGAACTCAATCTCTCGATCGGATGGCATACCGGGCAGCTCATCTGGAAACACATCGGAGAATTCTGCCACAACGTCGGTTTGACCCGTGTTTGCACCATCCTGTCGCATGTCTCGAACGGAAGCTAGATAGCCTTCGTACCCGGAATGCAGCATCCGTCGAGCAGATATTGCGGAGATCACCATGCAGGTCGGCGACGCCTCACCACACGAGTAGCAGAATTCAGGCACTCCAGGTATGCAGAATGTGACCTTCTTTTCTGCGCAGTCTATGGTTGCGTTGCACGGACCGAGCCAATCCATCCCCAGAATGATATCGTAGTCCTTAATGTTTAGAACTATCGCATCGAGACTGACCTTTTGACCACCTATACAGATGATTCCGTCTCCGCAGCCTAAATTTGCAAGTAGTGGCATGCCCGACGGTATGTTAACAGTGAGGTCGATGCCCAGTGGTGTCAAGTTAAATTTGTGCTCGACGGCAAAGTCCGCCGATATAAAACTATGCATGGCACCTGAATCAAACAATACACAAGCAGGTTTATTATTGAATTGCAGTATACCTGTCACGACTGTATTAGATGCAAACGCTTCGTTCCGAGTCATGGCGTAGACGCGGCCCTGAGCATTGGGGCGACGATCTTGGCCATTCTGTTGTGCGGTCGGTGGAGCCCGAGGTGCTTGGCCTCGGTTTTGTTGATATTACGGGGGACGCTGGTTCGACGTAGCTTCCGGGCAGTCCCTTACGAGGTGATCTCTTTTGCCGTGTGCGAAACATACTCTATGCTTAAGTCGGCACCCAGTATCCAGGTGCCCGTCCTTGTGGCAGAAATTGCAGACCATTCGTTCCTTCGCCTGGTTGCCGCGATATTGACGCTTTTGTGCGTTGTTGCCTCCCGCATTACTATGGCGTTTGTTATTAAAGTGAACAACGCCGGTAGTAGTAGGAGGATACTCGGACTCCAGACGGATGGCGTGGTTGAGTGCCTTGCCCACAGTTTTGTATTCCGACACCGAGACATGAGCACGGATAGTGGAACGCAGGCCCACTACAAATCGTTTTGTACGACTTGCAGTGGTAGGTAGATAGTCTGCAACAAACTTGGCCAGTTTGTTGAATTTGGCCGCATATTGTCGTACAGTCATGTTCCCTTGCGTCAGCTATATAAACTCATTTTCTTTTTCCTGTCGCACGGCTGTAGAAAGATATTCGTTCTCAAACGCATCTCTGAATGTCGCCCATGAGATCGCCGCCGTCTCGTCTTCACGTCGAATAGCCCGCTTCTGCACAACCCACCAATCGTGCGCGTTCATTCGAAGTAGAAGTTGAGCAAACGCGACTTTCTTCGAGTCCTCGACACCCAGAAGCTCGAACTTGTCTTCCAGCTCCTCCAACCAGTCGATCGCCATCGAGGGATCTTCCGTGCCGTTGAAAGAAGTGCGACAACTTTTAGAGAATTTTGACACGTCGAAGTTAGAACTTCTCGGTACCGCATGTGAGAGCACGGGCGCCTCTGGTTCAGCTTCGTTGGATCAAACCGTAGGCTGGGTCACGGCAGGCGTCATCGTTGAATTGTTGTTGTTGTCCACGACCGACTGTACGATCTGCTGGAGGGTATTCAGCTGCTGCTGCTGCTTGAATTAAGCTGCGAACCGATTCTCAAATTGAGTCTGACGAGCCTCCGCTTGCTGACGATGGAGCTCGTTTTGACGTTGCTGCATTTCAAGCATCTGCAGCATACGTTGCATCGGGTCGCCGGAAGGTCCGGCTACGGTAGGCGTCATTCCCATTGGGTTGACGGAATGCCCGGGTCTAGAAGCACTCGAGCCGCTGGAAGCGCTTGTCTCGTCTTCCGCCTGGGCTCCCGTAACTGCAGGGAAAAGAAAGCAACTCTCGTTAGTTTCGGAAAATGTTCTGGGTTCAGCGTATGGAACAACTCATCTCATCGACACGAGGTCAACGGTTGGAGACTAGAACTCGACATTGGAGGCCAAGGACGTAAAGCCGTGCTCTGATACCATTATGTCACGCCCCGATTCTGTCGAATCGATAGTCGTCCCCCGGGCGTGATGCCGTGCGAACCTAATTTGCGATCGCACAAGGCCTAGTCATAAGGTAATCCGAGACACGAGATCTAAGAGAGTACGCAGACAAATTAATTCACACAATAAGTAAAGGAAACTTGATCTTTATTGATAATGAATATCTTTTACAGACTCCGATACAAGACTCATTGCCGCACGGGCTACAACATGACTCGATTACAAAAGAGTGCCGATGAGATAGCCGTTCCATATATTGCACGCATCCCTCAATATACACAAAGTACTCCAGTGACCTGGATGGGAGGGACGCTGAGTCATCTTCCTTGGACTGTCGAGAGCCTTCAAAATGGAGTCGCAGAGAAAGTCTTCGACGCACGGCCGAAGCTTCAAAATCACGAACGCTGCCGAATTAGCTGGCGTGTCCTTCCTGGTTTGCGGGACCTGCAAAGAGCGAGGATCAGCATGAAACACATGTACTGGTGAATGACAAATTAAATCCAAGCTCTGCATTTGATTCAAGAAGTTTTGTAAACATGTTAGCTAGCTATTTCAATGATCTTTCTAACCATCCTGTTCAATTTGCATGTTAACATATTTTGAGGCAAGCATATGAAACTGGATATCATTAAGCAACTATCATATTCATCCTGTGTTCCGTGCACCTGTTAAGCAGTGAAGGGGTACGAAGGCCACTGGCAATGTCAAGCCATCGCGGACTATAGCATTGGTTAGACGACGCACCTTTCGCATCGGGTAGCTAGCCCTGTGCGAAAGTGCCCGCATAACTCGTGCCGATGAAGGGTTGGCGCTGCTACACTCGTTCCTTCCAGGCCGAATCGGTCCCTTAGCCTAGGCAACCGTTCGAGGAAACTTCACCTTGTCGACAAGTTGTCCAATGACCGTTTTCCTTTGAACTTAGTTGATTTGCTTACTTGACCGTATCGTTGCGATAAACGTTAATCGATTCATTCATTGTTTTGCATAGGCTAAGTGGATTTGCGTAAGAAAACATGTTTTTTATTTTTAATACCGGCAGTTCGATAGCAAGTGTTTCGTGAAGAATCGTGCTACGATTTCATTGATTTTACACTATTATGACAAGCATTCATATTACTTCATATATTGAGTTTTTAAGTAGAGGGACGAGACGAAGGAGGTCAGCCACTCGCCTTAGGCTTGCTTCACGCGAGCGACCGGTTGGCTGCGCTGACGTCACCTACGCGATCACCTGCAATCGCAGAAGCAACTGATTAGAACACTGTATAATTCAAGGATATTCGATATGAATGCGAAGCTCGAAAATGCGTCACGAAAATCCATCGAAAACATTCACGAAAACCAAAGCCAAAGCCAAATCAAGTACGGCATAAAAACCAGAGCAATGAGAGGTCTCTCCCGACTCAGCCGCAGAGCCAATCCTCGAGGGGCAACCCGCTGAATATGGGACTTGGTTCCGAAGAAGCCATTCCATAACGTGGAATGGATCTTAATTCAGTTGTTCCCGTTCGATCGACTCGGCCGATTCCGACCTATCGGTCCCGACCGAATCGATAGCGACAGTGTTCCTTTCTCGCGTACCCCGTGGACGAAAACGAGGCACGATGTAGGGACGGGACACTACACCAATAGCGAAGATGAACACTGTCAGGATCCTAATTTCTTTGGCAACGAATGGTGATGGATGCTACACCAACTGGATGTGAAGAATGTGTTTCTTCATGGAGAACTAGTGGAGGAGGTTTACATAGAAATACCATCAGGATTCGGTACCAATCAGACAGTGGACAAGGTCTGCAGGTTGAAGAAGTCCCTCTATGGACTGAAGCAGACTCCTCGAACGTTGTTTGACAGATTCAGGAGGACGATGATAGGAATGAGATATCGGCAGATCAATGCTGATCATACTGTATTATTTTGTCAGAGTGGAGGCCATATCACCATGCTTATGGTGTATGTGGACAATACGATTATCACAGGAGATGATGAGCAGTAGATTATCCGACTCAAGGGGAAGCTTGGCAAGGAGTTCGAGGTGAAGGACCTTGGTCTTCTTCGGTACTTCCTTGGGATTGAGATTGCTCGAGGAGCAGAGAGAATTGTTCTTTCTCAAAGGAAGTATGTGTTGGACCTTCTCACAGAGACAGGGATGTTAGGATCCAAATCTACAGCGACGTCGATCGATCAGAGGTTCAAGCTGAGCGTTGAGACTGGAGAACTAGTTGACCAGGATAGATACTAGAGATTGGTGGACAAGTTGATCTATTTGAGCCATACACGTCCTTATATCTGTTTTACAGTGAGTGTGGGGAGCCGTTACATACATGACCCACAGAAAGGTCATATGGACGCAGTGTACCAGATTCTGAGATACTTTAAGGATGCCCCCGGAAAGGAACTGATATTATTCAGAAAGAATAATCACGTGAACATCGAGGGCTACTGTAATTCTGACTGGACTAACTATGCTGATGACAGGAGGTCTATCTCGGGATACTGCATATTTGTAGGAGACAACTTGGTCTCTTGGAGGAGTAAGAAGCAGTCGGTGGTAGCCAGATCGATACCTGAAGTAGAGTACAGAGCTATGGCCTTGGTAGTTGTAGAGCTGCTATAGTTGAAGAATACGATGGTGGAGCTGAAGCGGGATCAAGGAGCCAAGATGAAGCTGTGGTGTGACAACCAATCAGCTATTAGTATCGCCAACAATCCAGTAGCCAGATCGATACCTGAAACAGAGTGCAGAGCTATGGCCTTGGTAGTTACAGAGCTGCTATAGTTGAAAAATACGATGGTGGAGCTGAAGCGGGATCAAGGAGCCAAGATGAAGCTGTGGTGTGACAACTAGTCAGCTATTAGTATCGCCAACAATCCAGTATAACATGACAGGACCAAACACATCGAGATCGATAGGTTCTTCATCAAGAAGAAGTTGGATAGTGGACTACTGGAGTTAGGCCACGTTCCAACCAAGGATCAGGTAGCAGATGGACTGACCAAGGGACTTAGCTCTGTGAGCATGATTATGTGACAAGATGGAGTTAGTGAATATCTTTCGTCTACCTTGAAGGGGAGTATTGGTATATTTGGTATTAGAATAAGTATATTAGAATATTCTGTTGGTATATTTGGTATGTCAGAATATATCATGAAATATTTCACAGAGGGTTTAATGTAATGAGGAGGATTGTAAGAATATATATAGCCAAGAGACTATCAATAAAATATCAACACAAATATTCAAGACGGACTAGGCGGCCGCCATGCCAGTTAGAATATTGTTTCCCTTATCAGTGGGTGAAAGACGTGTCCCCGGGTATTAACGGATTTGAATTGGTGAATGGCATTGATGTTCCAAACCTATAAACCTCGGTAAGCTGCATTTTTAGCTTAAATCAAACCCGCGACTGTCAACATTTAACAAAGTATGTTCATGCCTAAACGTAGATACATCAGAAAGTTGGTTAGGTTAAGAATATATAAAGCTTTGACAAAATTCTAACGACAGAAACAGTCACGGCACTACAACATAAATACCATTTAATAATGGCTAAAAACCGTCATTAATGACAAACCATGACGGTTTTTTTTCTTCATCCAAGCGTTATGAAATCTGGTGTTATGAATATTTTTCAAAGCGTTATAGATAAATTGACCGAAAACGTCATTAATAGTATGAATTTCTACTACGTTCTATTTTCAAACCGTTATAGATAGTTATGTAAAAACGTTATGAATAATTTAGTATGGTTGGGGTCAGGACATTTTGAAAGCGTTATGATTGGTCATTTGTATAACATTTATAACGCTCTATACTGCATGTTATACATTCCAACCCTGCTCATTTCAATTCCAAACCCTGCTCATTTCAATTCGAAAACCACTTAATTTGAACCATATTCACAACAAAATATTGAAATGTAACATTAATCTGCATTTCATTGTCTCAAAATAGAACCACATTCCATTGTCTCAAAATAGGGTACATTCCATTGTCTTAAAATAGAGTACACTTTAGCTATCATTCCACATTTCTCAGGCCATATATATATACATCTTCACAAAAATCTATAGATCAGTATCCATTATAGCTAGTACACTTTACATCAAAACTATCCACACATCCCACACCATAACATACAACTTCACATAAAGACCTATGTCCACAGCACATGTACCCTGCAAAAGATAAAACAAGGATTAATAAATGTGATATAATGATATAAGTCATGATTAAAAACACACATATATAAGATCACAATTCAACATATGTTGTGGAAAACTGTTGTGTGGAGTTTCTGTCAGATTCATCTTGTGTATATATAATGTAAGTACTATCAAAAAGATGTTGGCTTATAAGGCCTGAGGCTATTGCCTGCATGTAGGGCAAGTGGCAGTAGGCTACATTAGCAGCAGGGCACTCATTCCCCCCCTTTTCCAGCTTGACCTGCTGTAGGGCAAGTGGCAGCAGGCCACAGGCCAAAGCAGTAGGCTACATTTCCAGTTCAAAAATGTTTTATATAAGAAATTCCAGGTAGGCTACATTTCCAACTGAACTGAGAATCAAGGAATCCAAGCTCACAGATAAAACTGAAGGTGAAACAACCAAAATGTTAACATGGATATCCTGAGAACAAGTCTCAGGTATACCAGACAGAGAATTATTCATATGCAACCATACATCAAAAACCCAAACCAAATCAATATGAGAATGTACAAGTGAAACCAAACCCAAATCAATATAGGTGAACTTAATACAAAACCAATAATCCTGAGATACAAGTAAAACCAATTGTTCAAGGTTCACAATATAAAACTGAACTTATGCTCAGTTTAAAACCTGAGAACATGGATATCCTGAGAACAAGTCTCAGGTATACCAGACAGAATTATTCATATGCAACCATACATCAAAAACCCAAACCAAATCAATATGAGAATGTACAAGTGAAACCAAACCCAAATCAATATAGGTGAACTTAATACAAAACCAATAATCCTGAGATACAAGTAAAACCAATTGTTCAAGGTTCACAATATAAAACTGAACTTATGCTCAGTTTAAAACCTGAGTTCAACTTGAAATCCAATTTCAAAACTCCCAAAATGGAGAACCAATTTAACATAATAAAAGCTGAGAATTACTCTCATGTATGAAATATAAAACCCATATCTGAACATCAAACTGATACTTGAAGTATCAACCGATTTTTGAAGTATCAACTCACTGCATCAGAGAAACAAATTCGACAGCCAATAATATCCAAACCAACTTGAACCACTTGATCATACAAGAGATGCATAAACAGCACATGAAACATTTCCAGTTCCTTTATATAAGAAATTCCCAAATGATGTTTCAAAATCCATAACAAATCCACAAACTCCATAACCACAAATTGATGTTCGACAAACTGTACAGAGGGTAGGACTATCAGTCATAGTTTAGTGAGTGTCTTGAGTGTATTGTGTCCATGTGACAGTAGGGTGTCTCGTATCAGTAATGGAAATGAGTGAAATGAGTACCTTGACCCTCATGTATCATCCATATGATTGGCAACGAATTCGATGAATTCGCATCGGACATCATCTATTTCTTCCTGCGTGTATGTTGATTTTCCAGCCAATGTTTTTAGCTAAAAAGTCAAAAAATAGTTACATTAGTTTGTATAATTTCAGAAAAGTAATTAAGAATTTAATTAATGAACAACTTACCTTTGACTCAATAGTAGGAGAGGGGTCTTCCATGAGATCCCGCATATATTTCATAACAAAATATCCGCATTCATAACCTCCAGGTTGTTTCGGGACCTACATGAAGATATTATTTGTAAGAGAATATAATGTCCATGATTATAATAAGTCATATATTAGTTTGATTACCTTGGGTAATTTCCAAGTAGGACTTCTACTTGATCTTTTACCACCAATATATGCTGTGTTGAGGCCACTAGTAGAAAATAATTATATATACTAACATCAGAATATACACATTTATTAAAATATTAACAATAATAATAATAATTTCACTCACGTATTGAAAAACAACTTAATGTCTCCTCTCGGTTTAAAACACAGCGAGTCCAACCAGTAAACATTAAAGGTAGAGAGCTCAACAACAATTAGAATCCAATGCTTCCTACATTAAAGGGAACATGAATGGAATAAAGCAATTTGGTTATTGAATAGGAAAGAAAAATCTTGCTACTTGATTAAAACTCCTTACTCCTTGTAAATGAAGGGAATGAAGCAAATTTGGGTTTTCTTAGCCTCTTGGAGCCTTTCTCTAACCAGATTGCTTATTGCAGGCCCGGATGCATTACTCATAGCAGAAGGGTTGAACATTACCAAAAGCTCCCGAGAGTTTGGAAATTTATCAAGCAAAAACCTAAAGCCAAAAGAATAGTTGAATATGGTGTCAATCGCAAAATATAAATTTCAAAATATAAATTTCATATTTCTTACCTCATATAGGCAACAACAGGATTCACATCTAGCCATGCCATCCTACATAACTCCTGCAGAACGATTTTAGAAAGATAACAATTTGGAGTAAAGGTTCCGAACATTCCTTCCAATGGTATTTTAAGATGAGGGTCGGTATCCTTAATGCTTTCTACCATCTCTCCAAAAGTGTCAATTAACTCCCTACCACAGCCAGCAACCTTCAAAGGTTGAACACTGTCAGATTAAATTAGAATTTTTTCAACAATTTCATAAAAGATATTGACACTAGCATTAAATAATATTACCTGAAGACCACCAACAATAAACTCTTTGGGCCAAGCTACTAAAGACCCAATTGCATCTTGAACAACTTCCATTTCTCCATCAACTGGCACGGGAAGGCTCACAATAGGTTGAAGGGCTTTCATAATTGAAACCCTGACATTATGTTCCCCTAATTCAACATTATGAATTTTCTCATTTGGTCCACATCCTTCAAAGACAATTCCCTCGGCCACAATATTTTCTTTTGTGCCCACTGCTAGCTTGCATTTGGTTCCCTAAACAAAATAAGAAACAGTTATTTCTCGATATAATTACTACATGTTATAATTAAGTTGTTGAATAAAGATTATGTATTGAATATATGTAATTACCATGCCAATGTCTGATGTAGGATATGTTATGAATTTTTGCTCGCTTAACTTTGTATTCTGTTTCATCTTTTCAAAGAAGATAGAAAAGCATGTTAGAATAAACATATTAGACAACCTTCTTAGGAGACATTAACTTTGTATTAACTAACTGTAATAATCATTACCTTAGAACCATATGATGGACTCTTGTTTCCAGGAGACTCGCGTTTCTTAGGAGACATTATATATTTCCTATTACCACTTCCTTTGGTATTGGAAGCAACCTTCTCAGAGGTTTGTGAAGCTGCTTGGGCTTAAAATTCTTTGAGCATGGTCTCCAATTCTTGTCTCCGTCGACGCTCCTCTTCCAATTGGGACTTGAGTAGTTCATTTTGTTTTTTCATTCCCCGTTTTGGAAGCTTGAAATAGGTCGTTGGTGTCGGACCTAATCCCAAACCCCGAATACGTCCCGAATGCTCGGGAGTGCCCAACGCCAAGGTTAGAATGTCCGTAGCTCCATCGGTCACCAAACTCCCATCTTCCTTTTGTTTGGTGTATTCCTCCTATAACAAGTACAAGGTTTTAGAAATATAAGCATGTTGATAAGCAGGATTCCTCTTAATAGACTGGACGATATATACTCACCACTTTCATAGCTACGTCCTTGGTCCCATCGTCAGTAAATGTACCGGCCTTAGTAACTCGTGCCTTTGTCCAAAAAAAACTTCTGTCATCTACATATTTTTCTCCCAACTGTCGTCGCTGTTTTGAAAGAAAAAAAACCATGTTATCAGAGACATTGCTCCACATGTAAATCATGTTAACTAATATACACATATTCATTACCAGCTCCTCTTTAAGACCGACATAT
This sequence comes from Iris pallida, assembly GCA_029216955.1. NCBI lineage: Eukaryota > Viridiplantae > Streptophyta > Magnoliopsida > Asparagales > Iridaceae > Iris > Iris pallida. Next base: position 13,515,805 of record JANAVB010031216.1, on the reverse strand, counting down.
CCCTTCCTGCTTAAACGATGAGGAAACTTAGCCTTGGCTCTCCGTGCACTTTGCTCCTTGCTCATTTTCTTATGATTACAACACATGAAGGTAGAGAAGAAATAAGATATATATATATATATATATAATAGGGACCTAGTCATCCTTGTTATGCATAAAAAAATAATTTTGACAAGTTAACCTTAAAACTTGCAGACAGCCTGCTTTTGACGAATTCCTCCCACACAGATTATTTCAAGATCCCCGAGTACTTTGGTGGAGGGTGCTTGAGAAGCTCACGATTGCCCTCATTCGGATAAATCCAATGCTTGGTGAGTTGACCTTTGAATGCCCTCCAACTCCGAGCCATGGATGCTAACACAAAGGCTTGACTATTTGGATCCAAGTCAAATTTGGCCTACAACAGAAAATAAATATTCAGCATCTATACATGAGTGCATAACATAGTGCATAACATGTAAAGCATTCCACTCTAAATACGTTCAGACTTGAATTCAAGCATTCAATGGTGCAGTGAACAAGTGAATTCAAGTCTGAACTTAGTTCACTTATCTGAACTTATGTGCCGGCAATGCATATATGGTATGTAGATAGGTTTGGGTGTCTCAACATTGTTAACATCCTAAGGAAAATCAGTAGACTGTCTCTGTAACACACATGGCATACAATCATAAATTCTCAGTAACACACATGTTGAGCCTACAAATCAATTTGAAACATGGCATACAAAGGAACATTCAAACTGAAATTCTCAGGGACACACATTATTTTTACCTGAATAGCAGTCCATAAGCTCTTTTTAACTGATTCTGGCACTTTATGCCAATTTGGATAAGTTATTTTTACTAAGGACTTTACTAAGGACTTTACTGTGCAACACATAAAGATGTGCTTGGTCCAAAGATAAGCGGTCAACTTCACAGATATTTCCTTTTCCTATAGGTTTTTCCTCATTCTTCGTAGAAGGAACTCCAATGGCGGGTTGTTCTTCTAGATATTCTGAACAAAACTCAATGGCTTCCTCTGCGATATAGCATTGTGCAATACACCCTTCAGGACGATTCTTATTTCTCACATAACCCTTTATCACACCCATAAACCTATAATGAACAAATGATAAAGATAAAAATGATTACACAAACATCAATCATGTTACTACATAATGAAAATCAAAGTTCAGACTAGACCAAACCAACCTCTCTGGTGGGTACATCCATCGGAAGAAAACCGGACCGCCAAGTTCGACCTCCCTGACAAGGTGCACCATTAGATGTACCATTATGTCAAAGAATGATGGTGGAAAATATTTTTCCAATAAGCACAATGTGATCACAAGATTATTTTGGATATCTTGCAATTTTTGTACATTCACGACTTTGGCACAAAGGGCATTAAAGAAGAAACATACTCGTATAATAGCACATCTCACATGCTTTGGCAACATACCACGTATTGCAACAGGAAGTAGTTGTTGCATTAGAACATGACAATCATGGGATTTGAGACCATATAACTTTAGATCTTCCATTGAGACATTACATCTAAAATTCGAAGAGTAACCATCTGGGACCTTAAGGTCATGCAAAGTTTGACACACTATTCTTTTCTCTTGCCTCGATAAAGAATAACATGCAGCTGGAAGATAAATCCCATTTTTCTTATTATGAGGTGCCAATTCTTTCCTTAAGCCCATCTCTACAAGATCTTTGCGACTATTGATCCCATCTTTTGTTTTTCCAGGAATATTTAATAGGGTCCCAATGATACTATCGCAGACATTCTTCTCAATGTGCATGACATCCAAGTTATGTCTAATAGGAAGATATCTCCAATACTCTAGCTCAAAAAAAATGGATTTCTTCTTCCAACAACTTGTAACTTTGTCTTTTGTACTTCTTTTTTCCTCTTCTTTGGTGTCAACTTCTTTTGCACTTCTGCTTCCTTCTTCTTCTTTGAAGTCTTCTTCTCTGATATCTTTTTCTGGAACATCTTCTTTTTCCCCCAAGAAACCGGAATCCCCGCAACCTTCATTAATATTTGTTCCCCACTTAATGGTTCAGGATGAGTTCCAAACTCTTTGTCACCATTAAATGCCTTTCTTTGTGATCGAAAAGAATGGTTTTGCGGCAAATACCTTCTGTGACCAGTATAAATATTCTTGTTGCAATGTTTCAATCTATCTGAATAAGTATTTTCGTTGCATATTGGACAAGCAAAATATCCTTTCACACAACAACCAGACAAGTTGCCATATGCAGGAAAATCGTTAACAGTCCATAACAATACAGTTCTCAATGTAAAAGATTCTTGCCGATAGGCGTCGTAAGTCACAACTCCATCCTTCCACAGCAACTGGAGATCCTCAATCAATGGTGCTAAGTAAACATCTATGTCATTTCCAGGTTGTTGGGGGCCTGATATCAACAATGTCAACAATGTGAACTTTCTCTTCATACACAACCAAGGTGGTAAATTATAAGTATTTAGCATTACAGGCCAACAATTGTACCTACTACTGAGTGAACTAAATGGATTAATCCCATCGGCTGAAAGAGAGAGTCGAAGGTTTCTTGCTTCTGCTGCAAACTCTGGAAATTTATCATCAATTGTCTTCCACGTAGGTGAATCTGCGGGATGACGCAATTGGCCATCAACTTCCCTTCCGTCTACATGCCATGTCAAATTCTTTGATGTTTGTACCGATCGAAACCACCTTTTAAAGCGTAAAATAGGTGGATAGTAACATAGAACTTTAGCTGGGATGCCCTTCTTTTGCTCTTCCTGACTTTGTTCAGACATATTCTTCTTTACCTTATATCTCGACGTTCCACACGTAGGACATGAGATTGCATTTTCATAATCTTTTCTATAGAGTATGCAATCATTCGGACATGCATGTATTCTCTTATATCCCATTCCAAATATTGAGAAGCAACGCTTAGCCTCCCTAGTACTTACAGGCAATTCATTTTCTCCCGGAAGCATGTCGGCGAACAATGTCAACACATCTGAAAAGCTTTTATCACTCCAACCACTCTTGACCTTGATACTAAAGAGCTTCACTATCGCAGATAGCTTCGTATACTTTTTACAACCATTATACAATGGTTTCTTAGCATCATCAAGCAATGAATTAAAGTTATCTTCATCATCTCCTTCAATATCGTTCCTTTTTAATGCATGGAACATCTCTAGTGTATCTGCCACATCATTTAAAGTATCCATATCATAGTCCTTATAAATAGACGCACATGTATCCTCACACACTTCATTAGGATCAACTTCCCCATGCCATATCCATATAGTATACCTTGGATCGATACCAACTGTCGTCAAATGAAATTTTACATCTTCTAAACTCATACTATAGAGATTCTCGCACTTATTACATGGACATCTAACGAAGTCGAGATCATCCCCACTAGCTTTAACATGCTCCATAAATTCATCAACTCCGGCTCTATATTCTTCCGATAATAGGTGCTTTGTCATCCATGATCTATTCCTCTGTATAATAAAGCAAAACAACGATTAAGTGCTTTGTCATCCATGAGAGTGTGAGGATCAACATGAGGGGAACAATTTGTTCTCAGATTTTAGAATGAGGTGACAGTGAATATATGTGTGTGTGAATCATGAGTGCTTGTGTGTGTGTCGAAGGGCTGAACAGTGTAGGCATGTGTGTGTGTTAGTGAGTGTGTGAGTGACAGAAAATGTGAGAGTGTGTGGGGAAACATGTGTGCAGGAAGGTATAAAGCAGGGTGAGGAAGTCTGTGTAAACAGCCTCAGTTATTAGAGTATATAACCCAGAATTCAGCCCAATGCAGTTCTCAGGATTTGGGAAAAATGACAGCTCACATTAGGTTATGTATATCATGTGAGTGTGCAATAGCCCAATTCAAATTTCTTTATAACCTGTGTTCAATAGCCCAATTCAAATATATCATGTGAGTGTGAAATCCCTCGAACCTGAGATTAAAACATAGGGAGTGTTTGATTGTACCAAACCTTGAAGGGTCGATGCACATGGATATAGTAGGAAATACCTTCAAGATTATCCTATCCCACATTAGGGGCAACCTAGTATCAGTGGGTACCTGGTTTAACACCAACTACATGGCTTGGTTTTGAATATCAGATATAAACAAGCCTTGGTACCTCTTGATGCAGGTAACCCGAGTCGTTGATAACTCGTTCAATATTGGAACAGAGAACTGTAGATAACAGTAGGTATCATAGGATATGCCAATACCCATATGGCATAGGCAGAGTGCCATGATCAACCTACCGGGTATAGGGGTCCAAAGGATTGCAGGAAACAATATCGAGTACTGGGATGTAGAAGTTGTACCAGGGATGCTCTGAGTCTATATGTAGGAAATTGTGCACTTCATTGCTTGATCATATTAGTTCTGTAGTTGAATTTTTTCCCGAGACGGCAATATGATTACCCTGAAGTTCAAGCTCAATGTAATTGTACGACTGACCTTGCATATATACAAAGTAGAACCTTATTCTTCTAGTGATATCATTGCTTCCAGATTTCAACTGATATCTCATTGATGTATTATGTCTATATACTTGTGTATCATGTGAGTGTCGATGAATTAAATGGGAAATCAGTGAACTAATTCTCAGGTTATGTGTTGTACTTGAATCCCAAAATCAGATTTTATATGAGATGAATTCTGGAATCAACCATTATATGAATCATCTACATAACTACAAAAGAGGGTCAAATAAACCTAAAAAAAAGTTGGTCAACGCTCACATCCAACATGACCGATATCATTTAATCTAAAGATGTACAGTCAAACAATTGCATATATTGATGTCAAAGATCCATCCCACTCTCGATGCATGAGCAACGTGCACACTGTAAAAAATAAATTGTATTGCCTAGAGTATTTTAATCTAAAAAGAACAGAACTTGATTTAAAGACAATATGACATGGCACATACACAGACACGGTACCGATTTCTGCGTGACCTGGAGTAATTTCGAGTGTAAAAATGCCGTGTTCAACATGTGTCATACACGACGTTACAGGGACATTGATCTCTTTCTTGTCCATGATTTCTAGAAAATAGGGCAATTGAAAAGAACATGTCTCCATGAACCAAAACAAACCTTGCTACCCGAACGTGTCTCCATGAAGTTGAACTTGTAAGCAATGGAATTAATACCCTTCCACACTGCAAGAACCAACAAAGAAAGAAACAAGAAGATGAACCAATGCGCGGACGAAGAAAATGCATCACAAATTAGTAAAAAAAAGAAAATTCTTTCAAAGATTTCCAAACATGTATTCAAAGATATTTCAGCCATCTTTCGAAAACTAGGAAATAGAAACTAGGTCAAAATTAGGGCATTTTACTAAAATCAAGTCGAGGCATTAGGGCATTTTACTAAAATCAAATCGAGGCAGAAATTAGGGCACAAAATAAGAAAAAAAATTAGGACAAACCATGGGGAGTTGATCGGGCTGAGGGGAGTTGGGGCGCGGCGAGAGGGGAGCGGGCTGAGGGGAGTTGATCGGGAGCGCCGGAGCGGGCTGAGAGTAGTTGATCGGGAGCGCCGGAGCGCCAGAGAGGGCGGAAGGGAGTTGGGGAGCGGCGGGAGAGAGAGAAGGAGAAAGAGAGTAAGTGCGGGAGAAGGGGGCTTTTCGACTTAAGTGCGGGAGTAAGTGCGGGAGAGTCGAAATTTCGACTTAAAATTTGTGTTTTTTCCATAACGCTCGTACCACTTAGAGACATTCAATAACGCTTTTATATATAACCGTCATAGATTACAGTCTGGCTGAAATTTAATGACGCTTCTTTATCAGCCGTCATTAAAACCCCATATCAAGCGTCATTAAAGGGTATTTTTGTTGTAGTGCGGTGTCATTGAATAATGAAAAATACTACATAGTTAATACTTTGTTACTTATGACAATAACTGAACCAGTTTGACATATCTAACTGATTAGAATAGGCTTACAGAAACACTATGAAGAAGCTCGAGAGTTAATTATTTAAGGTTCTGATTATATTAGGTATGTTCCATAGTTCACAGTATCGGTTGATACTGATCCGATACGGCCGATACCGATATGGTTTGGCATGTCCCGATCCGATACTGACTGATATTCGATACTGACCGATACCAACATTGAGGGTCTCTTTTCCGGTCAATTTGACAAAAAAATTGAACAAAAAAGTCCGATCAACAAGGGTGTAAAAGCATAGAAAGCTTATAAAAGCTTGTAAAAGAAAAAAAAAACTTAATCTATCGTATGTAAAGCAATCGGTAAAGGTGACTACTATTTCATTCAATTTCAAAACTACTAAAAAACAACACTAAAAGTATTAAAATTATGCCTAAATGTATAAAATATATTTTCTAAAACGTTAATAATTTATTAATAATTATTTGCTTTTTGATATCCAAAAGTCCTATACTCCAATCTGAAACCTCCAATACTGTCGATATCGTCGATCCTGATACTCATAGGAATGGTCCGATACCGACGAACCTTGGGTTCTTTGCAGTTGAGTGTTTGACAATGATACAAGTGATGACTTCATATGCTAAAGCTATATGAAGAATAATTTGTCAATATGTTAGTAATGTATTCAAATTGGAAATAAAAGGATGTCTTGATTGTCTACGGAATAGAAGCTAAAAATATATTAATATTATGTCCATGTTCTGATTAAACCAATAGATGCAGTTTTGCGCAAACGCAAAAGGAGTCCAGATAGCAGAAGCGAGCAGTTTGAGGCCTAAACTTACCTACAAAGCTGCGTGGATGTGGCCTATGGTAGGGCTTAGGCAATTGAATCTGGGGCTTATGGGGTGCCTATGAAGTAGGCGGTGAAGATAGCAAAAGGATCCTCTCCGTACCGTTTTTGCTATAGATGGTAAAGTAGACGGCTAGTGGAGATTTGACGGCGGAGACAGAGGTAAGACGGTATAGACGAAGGTGAGACAGTGGAGGTGGACGTCTAGGCGGAACAATAACTGACTAGATGTTTTGGCAAAACATTTTTGCAAGCAATATGGACCTATGGTTCACTTTTACGAGACTAAAATTTCATAAGTCTTTGTTCTACAACTTAGTCATGCATAAAACGTCCTTAAAATATGCGTTATACAAAAGAAACATTGGTAAAATAATAAAAATGTCCAAAATATATCAATCGCCTAGATGGTACATAGGCGGTAGGTGGACCCTCTTCGTCGCACATCCGTCTACCGCCGTTTAGAACCTTCGCTGCAACATTACCGGGTCAATCTTTCGGTTTTAAGCCTTTGACATCCGGCAAAGGAAGGCTGTTCTGAGCAACAACAATGCAAATACAAGCAATAAAAAGGTGGGTAGGGTTGCAAATGAGCCAAGTCGTTCGCAAGCTGCTCGAAACTCGGCTCGATAAAAACTCGTTTGAGCTCGGTTCGTTCAGTAAACAAGTTGAGCTCAAGCTTCATTTTCGAGCTCGTTTAATAAACAAGCCAAGCTCAAGCTTAGAAGTACTCGGCTCATTTGAGCTCGCGAGCTGGCTCGTTTAGAAGCTCGTTTAAGAGCTCGTTTAGGAGCCCGTTTAGAAGCTTGTTTGTTCTTTGTTCAATTCTAATTTATATATGTTTGTATAACAATATGGTTGTATGTATTATATATTTATGTCCTTAATAATTGATATTAAGCAACTTGTTTAGTTAATTTGTTTATAAATAAATTGTTAATATTACAGATACTTGAATTCAAACTTAACTAGCTTGAAATATAGCTCGTTAAACTTGAAATCAAGCTTAACGAGCTTGAAATAAAGTTGAGCAAGCTTGAAAGCATGCTTAACGAGCTTGATTTTCGAGCTTGTTTATCAAGCTTGAATCAAGCTTGCTTATCAAGCCAAGCTCAAGCAGCCAAGCTTAATATAAACAAGCTCGAGCCAAGCTCAAACTCTAAAATAAAAAATTTATCAAGCTCGGACTCGAGTTCGATTAATTCTAGACAAGCCAAGCTCAAGCTTACAAAACTTGGCTCGACTCGGCTGTTTGCAGCCCTAAAGATGGGGGTAAAGGGATGAAACAATGGGAAAGGTGAGTCAAGTTTATAGAGTCTGTGACAGAGAGTTGAACAATGAAGTACTACATATTTAATGCTTATTAGGTTCTACTTATAAAAAACTGGGTCATCTTGATATCTCTAATTGATTGGAATATGACTACAAAAAGCAACATGGAGAAGTTCAAAAGCTAAATCCATTTAACGTTCTGATTATATTGGAAAAGCTGAATGAAGAATAGGCCATTAATATGTTAATGTGGTCAAATTGGAAAATAGAAGCATGGCATGATTGCGCTAAAATATATGTATATTATGTCGATGTTCTGTGTAAACCCAATAGAAGCGATTTGTGTGCAAATGCAAAATGATATTCAGATCGTCTACATTTGGGTTTGAAGAATTAGTGAAATATAAAATTAAGATAGATGTTATCGTTATTCAGTTGATATTACTCGGAAATTAAAAAAAAACATAGTTTGCGGTATTAGAATCGGTCGATACCGAAACTGTTTGGCATATCTCCATCGGCTACTGATTGTTACGAATACCGACGTTAGAGGTCTTTTTTCTAGTCAGTTCTCTAGAGAAAATTGAATGAAAAAGACCAATAGCAAGGATCTAAAAGTATAATAAGGTTGTAAAATCATGTAAATAAAGAACATTTATTTATCGCAGGTAGTAGGGGTGACAATTATTTCATTCAATTTCAAACTATTAAGAAACAACACATAAAATACTTAAAATTATACCTAAATGTATAAATTTTTTTTTAACATTTTAATAATAATTTGCTTTCTGATACCAAAATTTCCATCTTTATGTTTCTCTTTCATGAAGCCCTCATCTCAAAAACTTTAGTAGTACATGGTAAACTAGATCGCAAAACACGTCTTTTCTTTATATCGTTAATACTTCTGACTTTGTAAGAAGTTATCTAAACTTTTAGATTGCAAAACACGTCTTCTTCCGATTTAATTGTTCAAATTATTGTGATGGAATATATTATGGAAACACCAAGGAAAGCTAAGGGGATGTTCTTTTTTTTTTTTTTTTTTTAACTTATAATTCAATTTCACTTATTCTGTGTGGAATCTCACTTATAAGTAAATTTGGTCCCAATAAGTACGTTCGTTTTTCGCACTTATAACTGATTTCACTAAGTGGCTTCAAATTCATGACTGGTTTTTTTTTTTTCACTTATTGGATTGCTTAATTACTTATTGCATCCGAAAAGTCTATTATGTCCATGTTTGAATAAAAGTTCATTTATCCAAATTCTAATAGAAACTGGTTTTCCTATATATAAACCTAATGACCCATTTCTCTCCCCTTTCCTTTCCTAACAACCAAGAATTTTCACTTTTTTCCGTCTAAAATAGTCCCAAAAAAGTTTCAATTTTCAGCATGTATCATGACTTCGCAGAACCATATCTCTTAGTTCCAACATCCGAAATGCTTTCAGGTTTTTTCTGTTGGAATCGTTTCGAGGTAACCTTTCTGAATTTTATAATTTAATTAGCAAAATTCGAACTCATTTAATTTTGTAGATTAGTTTTAGTATGAGTTGTCCGAATGGCATAATGGTAGCCCCAAAATTCGAACATCAATTTTATTATCCGTGTTTTATATGAGAGGACATAATAGTAAAATAGCACTTATAAGTGCCCAAAAAAAAGCATAATTACGTATAACTGAAAACAATTTCTTATGGAAAAAAAGAACATGCTTTATAAGTGCACTCATAAGGGAAATGGAGTAACTGACCCTTATAAGTGGCCCTCACTTATGAGTGAAAAAAAACACCCCAACAGGAGAACCACTTACAATTACATTCATAGAGGAAGAGGAAAGTGTTTATAAGTGAAATTTAGTGGGCTAAGTCATCTTCTCAACCCAAATTACAGGAAATTGCTGAACACTTACAAGTGAAATGGAGAAAGTGACACATATAATGACAGTTACTTATAAATGAAAGGAAAAAAAAAAAAAAACCACCCCTAACACGAGAACCACTTACAATTACATTCGTGGAGGGAGAGTTTATAAGTGAAATTTAGTGGACTAAGCCATCTTCGCAACTCAAATTACAGGAAATCAGTCGCTGAACACTGAGAGCATTCATGTAGCAATTTTGCAATTATAGAGTTTAGACACTTTTTTTTTTCAGCAAGTCGATTTCGATCATTTTATGAAATTATAGAGTTTGCAATATTAAACTCTCTTCATTTTTTTTTTCTCTTTCTCCTCTAGTGGAACAAGCACATGAGCAAGAAGCTCCGTGAATCATACTACTACAACTGGCCAGTCTATTTCCCATAGTAGATGGACGACGCTGCTGCTGTTTAGTAGAACAAAAGGGGAGCAGATCTACTGTTCTATTTATTTTGTCCCAATTATGTTCCTCTTTCTATTACATGTGGACCATAGGAGTAGATAAGTGGATGGCGGCCCACATATAATAGGGAGGGGGACAGAATTGGAACAGAATAAATGGAACAGCATATCTTCTTGCGATCACCACTATGAGTACTAGTTGGAACACTTGGCTGTGTTTAATTGGACTTTTTTTCATGAAAAATATTTCTATCACAAACTTTTCACCAATTGTAGTACTTGATAGCACATGTTTTTCATGAAATTATTTTTCAAAAAAACTATCATCTTCCATATTTTCTTCTAAAATGGTTGATAATAAAATTTGTCCAACCCAGGAAAATTTCATTTTTCATGGAAAATAACTATTTTTCGTGGAAAATAATGACAATCAAACACCCAAATTAAGTTTTTCATAGAATTTTTTTTAAATTCCATAGTTTTTTTTTAGAAAATAATTTCATGACGCTTTGTTTGATTGGACTTTTTTTTCCATGAAAAATATTTTTACCACAAATTTTCCACCAATTGTAGTGTTTGATAGCATATATTTTCCATGGAATTAATTTTCAAAAACTATGATCTTCCATATTTTCTTCTAAACTGGTGGAAAATAAAACTTGTCCAAACCAGCAAAATATCATTTTTCATGAAAAATAAGTATTTTTCGTGGAAAATAATGACAACCAAATATCCAAATTAAGTTTTCCCTAGAATTTTTTTAAAACATAGATATTTTTTCCTAGAAAATAATTTCATTGGAAGATTATATTCTTATAATAACATTGCTATGGATATTATATCTGTTGCTTGTTTGCTGTAGCCATCAACCATTTCTCTTCAATGACTCGAGCGCTTATGGGTGGCAACAAGTTCAATCTGTTCCATGAGGTATGGTGACTGTCGACACTGGAAAAAAATTAAGCCTCTACATGTTTTCCTGCTGTCTTTGGGACATTTCAGGAGTTTCTTGCTGTTGATATATGTGTTAAGTGTTATTGGACTTTAGTCCTACATTGCCTAGAATGATAGGAGAGGAGGCTAGCCTCTCCTATATATATGTAGTCCATGTTCCAATAATAATCAATCACTAAAAATCTCTACATGGTATCAGAGCCTAAACTTGCTTAGAATACCGTCAGAGCCACCTTTTCCACACAAATCCTACCCCTAACCTCGCCCTCCCTTCCCCTCCCACGCCGCCGCTGTCGCTGTCACGACCCGCACCCTAGAGTTTGGGCACGAGAACGTAACAACGCCCAGCCTACGCCGCAGTGTCGGCGGTAGAACGCTGTCCTAGGTCTCAATGCATCTAACAGTATAAGACTAAACAGTTTATACTCCCCGAATGGGGGTGACATAGCAGAATGTGAACTCAATCACATCTAAGGTAGAGCATAAAGGAAGATAGATAAAACATGAAATCGAAAAAAGATACAACAGATAGAAGTCTAAGTGTCTAAGATACAAACTCAGGATACATCTCAAAACTCAAATACAGTAATCCATAAATACAACTCAAGATGACTGAAAATAAACTATAAGCAAAAACCCTAGCTATCTATGCAACCTCTACTGTCTCCTCTAGGCTAGCAGGCAACCTCCAGGCTATCTGTAAAATTTATCAACGGGTCCAGTCGGGACTGGAGCGAGCACAGTACATCTCAACAGATCATAGCAGGTTAGAAAATATAATCATGCAGTAAAGTAAGATACAGGATCTGAAGGAAATACAATATGTAAACAGAGAAAGAGAACTGTAATAGAAATATCTACTATACATAGAGAACTAACAGTGACTAGTGAGTCAGAGTAAAATATAAACATGTGAATGGCATAGGAGATTCATGACTATAGCTAAGAGAGTGATTCATGACTACAGCTACTTGGATAATATTCACATGTCTATTTCTACTCCCCCATCCCCAATCAATACACAAGGATCTGTTCAAGTTATGTTAAGATTCGTGAAACTTCACATGGTTCATAAAATGAGTGATACGTGGAGGTGATTCATGATGGCTCTGTGAACATGAGAGTACATGTGTCACAAGCGATTCGTGAATCAGAGGAAGCATAGAGATATGTGATGATTCGTGAAACGCACAAAATATGCAGTATCCGATGCTCCCGAGGGGGATAACATCTCATGAAAAGATCCATATAGTACCAATCCGTGTGACCAACGTGACAGTATCAAGTAAAGTAATTTAAAGCAGAAAAATAATTCTAAACAGGTATCACGCCCCAGAACCAGAATACTGGAGAGCGGGAGAATGACTCAGCCAGCTACGTATTACGGGTAGATGAATACCGTATAATACAATCAATGCTGTCTAACAAGACGAGGGGGTGCATACTACATGAAAGTCTCCTATGGTCACTTCACATCTATTGTCTCAATTATTCAAACAAGAAACAGAAATAGAGAACATGTGAGATAAAGCAGTAAGGCGTCCCAAACACTCAGTCAAAATGTTCTTGATATCTGGCTTTACAAAACACAGCCAGATGATGTAGTCAGTATACACAATTGTTATCAGCTGCAGCCTGACTTAGTTACAATTATGCAAAAGTAGGTACAAGACAATCCGACTAACATGTCGGTGCCAAACGGCAAAGTATAAAGTATTTAACAAAACGAGCGGGGAAGTAAGAAAACCACTCGAGCCCTCCTGCGATCATCCCTCTAGTGTTGACCATCGTGGAGGTAGAAGTAAGCTGGATCCTCGGGGACCGGCTCTAAATCTGGCCATGCAAAACCAGAGAGGTTAGACCTCTAACAGCAAGTACTGCAAGGAAGCACGATATGAGGGATTAAAACCAGTAATGAGAAAATATGATAAATAGATCTCTGTTTTCTACTGGGATTCACATAGTATCACGATACTTTGAACCAACCTCCCAACTAAACAAGGACAGAAGTTGGCACGTCATGTCCTGACATTCTGATCATCTCAGCTAGGTAACAGAGGACATACAGTACACAAACAAATTAATTTAAACGGCCATTCAACTACTACGGCTTGCTACTGTGAGTTCCAAGTTATCCTGGAATTATGCAATAGAGATTTCTCAGTTCTTACTATGTGCAAGCAAGGCTAGTTTACCCAGTCAATCAATTGCGCCAATCATGAATTAGACGAGTCCCAGCGGGACGCCCGTCATCAATATACAATATACAATAGATAATATAACCAGATACCGCTCCCTGCCCGTGTGGCAGATTTGCAGTATCTGTGGGGACCAGCCGGTCTGTTGGGCACTACTAGTCCCAAGAGGGCTGCCATGTAAGAACTCGGGAATCCATTCTCTCCATGCAATCATTATTTTATTTAACTTAATAGTCTCTACGTTAAGTGAAATCCCATGCCGTGGGTCATGGTCATTCAAATGAGTACTTTCGTACGGGATACGATATGCACAACTCTACAACGATACCAGTGCGGTTAGGTTGCAGGTCTTACATAGCGTAATGCAACAATCAAAACTAATCACGGAGTAATCATGCCTTGACCATAAAGTACACATGCTGCTTTTGTAAAACAAGTAAATAAATAAATAAATAAATTGAAGCCTGCGTGTGCCTGTATGTCAATATTCGGGATCAGCCAGTCGATTACAATAGTTCATAATTAATATGAACGTGTCTCATTCATTCAATTCAATAAGACGACTAGCCAGTCTCTTAGTTCCAACTAGGAACGCATGATCAATTATTAGTCGAAGTAACAGTCGGATCAATTCGTGACAAGGCATGAAAGTCAACTAGTATTAAGCATGATCGAGTCTATAACTAGCATAAAATAGTTGGTAACATATTCTTGAAGCCAAGGAAAAGATCTACAACTTTCATGTTGGAAGTTAGGAGAAATTCGGGCCAGAAAACAGTCAAAAAGAGCATCAAACAATCAAAATCAGCCAAAATCAGCCTCATGCGGCTCAAAAAATCCTTATGCGGCTCAAAATGCTCATGCGGCTCCAAAAATCCTTATGCGGCTCAAAATGCTTATGCGGCTCCAAAAATCCTTATGCGGCTCAAAATGCTTATGCGGCTCAAAATGCTCATGCGGCCAGAAAAGCTTATGCGGCCAGGAATGGTCATGCGGCCAGAAAAGCTTATGCGGCCAGAAATGGTCATGCGGCCAGAAATGCTTATGCGGCCAGAAATGGTCATACGGCCAGAAAAGCTTATGCGGCCAGGAATGGTCATGCGGCCAGAAAAGCTTATGCGGCCAGGAATGGTCATGCGGCCAGAAAAGCTTATGCGGCCAGGAATGGTCATGCGGCCAGAAATGCTTATGCGGCCAGGTACTATTCATCGTCCCTGCCAAAATCAGGTCACATGAACATTGAAGTTTGACCAAAATTGTTTTGGCCATAACTTCCTCAAATCAAGTCGAAATCTAACTTTTCAAAAGCCAAAATTGGGTAGAATTGAATTCTCTACAACATAGAACAATCAAAACATGGAAATGATGAAGTTTAATAGATCAAAACCCAAGAAAACCAAAAAGGGGAAAAACTTAGATCTACACAAAGCTAACCATGGAAAACAAAAACTACAAGACCTAAACATATAGAGAAAGAAGAGACAAGCACAATAGACTAAAATAAATAGGGATGCATGAAATCCTCCATGATGTGCAAGATGTACTTGCCTCTCACAAGTGGGTTAGGGTTTGGTGGAGGAGTAAATGTGAATGAATGAAGAGAGAGAATGAAAGAAGAAGTTTTATATTAATTTCAGGTGGATCTCCACCATTCATTCTCTCCACCAAATCCAAGCCATCCATTCCTTTCCATGTTGAACCAAACCACACCAAGTTGGTTTACCATGAACCGAAATGAACCAAGAGCCAAGAAAAAGCAGAAAATAAAATACAAAAAAATAATTAGCATGAAATTAAAAGAATTAAATATAAAATAAATACATGACAGATACTAAATAAATTCGGGCAAGCGGTATACGTATAAAAATACGCATTCCGGGAACGGGGAGTGACATCTCTACCCACCTTAAATAAATTCTGTCCTCGGAATTTCAAATCCAAGCAGGATAGGAAAAATCGAGCTGATCTAGGTACAAGAAACTTGAGCAAGCAATCATTCTTCAATGTTTAACTAGCAGATAACATATCTATATTAACACTCTATGATATCAAGTAGTTCTATCTATGAGGTGACAAGCATGAGGGGTTAAGGCAATCAAGGTACACGGAAAGAAATATACCTTGTGAGTCAAACAGATGTGGATACCGTGATCGGATATCATCCTCACGTTTCTACGTTGACTCTCCTAATGAGTGATGACCCCAAGCAACCCGGACAAGGCTAATTGTTCGGTTCTTGAGTATCTTCTCTCTCCGGTCCAAAATGGACACCGGCTGCTCCTCGTAAGACAAGTTGGTACCAACAACCAACTCAGAATGATCAAGAATATGGCTGGGGTCCGATACATACCTTCGCAATTGAGATACATGAAACACGTCATGCACCTCTCGTAACGAAGGTGGAAGGGACAAACGATAAGCAACATCGCCTACCCTATCAAGGATAACGAATGGTCCTACGTATCGCGGACTCAACTTCCTGCGAACGCCAATTCTAATGACCCCACGGGTAGGTGAGATCCGCAAGAACACGTGGTCCCCAACAGAAAACTCTAGCGGTCTACGATGCTGGTCCGTCCAATGACGATGCCGGTCCTGTGCAACTCGAAGTCGCTCTCTAATTCCCTTGACCAATTCAACTGTCTGAACAATCATTTCTGGGCCTAACATCTTCCTCTCTCCGATATCATCCCATGCTAGTGGCGACCTACACTTCTTACCATATAGAGCTTCGAATGGCGCCATCTGGATACTGGCTTGATAACTGTTGTTGTATGAAAACTCAACTAAGTGCAGGTGGCTCTCCTAAGATCCTCCAAAATCTAGGGTGCAAGCTCGCAACATATCTTCTAAAGTCTGAATTGTTCTTTCTGATTGCCCGTCCGTCTGTGGATGGTAAGCCGTGCTAAATCTTAACTTGGTGCCCAGACTATGATGTAAGCTCTTCCAGAAATGTGATATAAAACGGGTATCTCTGTCGGACACAATACTGACAGGGACTCCATGCTGCCTGACTATCTGTTGCATATACAACTCTGCCAACTTTTTCTGTAGATTGCCCTACTCTGAAAGGGAGAAAGTGTGCCACCTTTGTAAGCCGATCTACTATCACCCAAATAGCATCTTTACCACTTGGTGATCTCGGTAAATCGGTCACAAAGTCCATTGTGATGTGCTCCCACTTCCATTCCGGGATAGGAAGTGGCTGTAATAACCCAGCTGGCCTCTGCTGTTCTGCCTTCACTTGCTGACATACCAAGCAACGGGAAACGAATCTAGCTATCTTCCTCTTCATCCTGTTCTACCAGAAGTGCTGCTTGATATCTTGGTACATCTTGGTCCCTCCAGGGCGTATAGAATATTGAGAACTGTGAGCTTCTGTCATAACCTCCTGTCTGATATCTCCACTAGGCACTGTAGGATGTGGAAAATTATGACACGCTGTCATTTTCATCCATACGCTTGTCAGTTAAAGCCATACGCTCAAACAGAAGTCATACGCTCAAGGCTATACGCTCAGTTAAGAGCCATACGTTCAGTTCAGAGTTGTACGCTCATTCAAAAGCCATACGCTCAGTAAATATTTTATTATCTACTGAAGTGACAGCACAACATATGTTTAAATGAGGAATGAATCTGACACTTCATCTTTCGTGCAAAGACAGCTGTCACGAGAAAAGTAACCGTCGTGTAGGTTTTCGAAGAGTCGGTTTTGTCTTTTACGAGGACAACTCAGCAGCCTTCATAAATACAAAAGCCATCATTACTGTCAGTTTTGACAGTCTGTCAGCCGTCAAATCCGCAGTCACGACGCTCGAGAAGATTTTGTCAGTTATGGGAAGATATGGTGTACCAAAGAAGATTGAAGATAGCCACGTGGCCACTTCTCCAGTGAGCGTATCGACCTCACATGACTCCTTCTTCACCCAGCCAAGTGAGCGTATGGACCTCACATGATTCCTTGCTAACCAAGAGAGCGTATGATCTCCATACGACTCCTTGCCCATAAAGTGAGCGTATGGATTTCCTATGGCACTACGCTGTCCAAATCAGCGTATGACTCCTCTTCAAAAGCTAGCGTATGACTCTACAGCAGTTGTATCCAGGATGATTTTCAACGTACAGTCAACACACGTTCTCACATGTCCTGTACTCAGTTACCCATTTATTCAGAAGTTATGCAATGTGGCCTTCATACCATCAATCTCTCCTGAATATGCTCCACTACTCTCAACCGCACGCCAACGTGTCTTCGTCAGAATTTGCCACGCGTCCCTGCAGTTTTGCACACGTATGGTTCAGGACAGTTATCCAGAACTCTATAAAAGAGAGTTTCTTCACCTTCATGAAGACAGGTCATTTTTCAGAGAGAACAGAGAGATTGCCCAGTTGCTGTCCAAGTTCTTCGAAGTTCGAGTTTTCTTCATCGCATCGTCCAAGGGATAAAGTAATCGTCTTCTAGATTAGATTCCTACAGTTGTAATTTTCTCAGATACAAAATAAATAAAGTGAATTTATTTATGGAAAATAAATTGGCGACTCTGCTGGGGAAAGCTGTCTCCTCCAATGAGATAGCAACAACTCAATGCGATACTTCGTCGATCGGCTCGACGAAGAAGACGATGGTCGTACAATTCGACCAATCTGCTTACGAAGAAATGCTCAAGGCGAAGGAGGGCCGAACTGCTTCCTCCGCTCTTCCTGCTGCCAAGAAGATGGGACGTTCTGTCTATGTCCCCAAGTCTTCTTCGACAGCCCGAGATGTTCCTGTCACTTCTCACGTTGACAAGAACACATCTTCAACTTCAACAAAGCACACTTCTGCTTCCCTGAACACAGCAACAATGGTTTCCCCTAGTCACGCTGACAAAATTGGTTCTTTAGCCAAGTCAGTGTGTCCAAGGAAAACCATCTCTGGACATATCAAAGTCCCTTCTCCTTCTGCTCTTACGACAGCAGTCGGCTCTTTAGCCATTGATGACTCTGTGCGTACAGCAGTCAGAGGGCAGCATGCGGTAAAGTCAGCGTACGCTAAGCAAAAGCCAGCGTATGCTACCAAGAAGGCAGCGTACACTGAGCAAAGACCAGCGTATGCCAACAAGAAGGCAGCGTACACTAAGCAAAAGCCAGCATATGCTAATAAGAAGTCGGCGTATGCTGACAGATACAGTCCTTTGACTGATTCTCAAAATTAGACTGGGGGTTCTCTTTCACAGAACCTACAAATGATTCCCCCACAACTTGTGCATCTTGTGCCAACCAAGGAGAAAGACTCTTTAGTCGATTCCTCTACTTCTGAGGTCTTTACCTCTGGAGTTAATTTGACTAGTACTTTTACTAGCTCAAACAAAGGAAAATGCCTTTTGGCTAATTCCTCTAAAGATGGATTATTACCGACTCCTAGTCGGAATAATACTCATCTCCCTTCTCTCAAAATTTCTCGATCTGAGAAAGGCAAGTTACAAGTATCCAAGACTGATACCAAAGTCATATCTCCCACGGATCTTCGTAACAAGCTTAATCAAAATCACCACCGTTATGCTTCTGGTATTAAAAAGTCTTATCAAATTGAGACAAGTGTACTAGACCCTGATGTTGAATATGCCAGGAACTATGTGGCTCAAATTAATCGGTCTCTATACACTCAAGAACCAAGAAGATAGAAGAACAAAAGACAAGTTTCTACATAGAAACTATCTTCCAGTACTTCCCAATCTATCCCTACAGATCTCCGGGAATATTTACAAAACAAACGGAGAATCGACACTCCATCTGGCTATGACATTGCCCATATTCGCCATGAAAAGCATGGTTGTGACTTCCAACCTCGGGTTGTCATCCAATGTTGTTGTTCACCGAAAAGACGGTCTGTTTTCGAACGGATTCAATATGAACCAACATCAGATGAAGATGAACCTCTTTATGCTTTTGTCAACATGAGCTCCAGAAATATTGGGGGTAGAATCCGGTCTGACGCTATATCAGATTCTGAAGATAGTGTTTATCTTGGCACCCGATCCAGGACCGGAGCCTTGGCCAGAATCTCTTCTTCTTCTCATCCAAGTAATAATCCGGAGATCATGAAAGATTTCCTTGGAGAGTCCAACTTTCCGGCATTAACTCCTGTAAACAGTCCCGGAAAAGATACTGATTCTTACAGCGATGATTCAGAGCAAACGGTTTCATCGTCTATCCCTCGAATGATTATCACTTACATAGCAGAAGGTGATCATGAACCTTCGACTAGCAATGAGGCTCATGAACAGAGGATTTCTTCTTTAGAACAATAATTGCGAGCTATGGCAGATACATTGAGTGCTATGCACACTCTAATGCAGGCTCAACAACAGACAGCACCACCAGTGGTATTGAATACCCCTGTTGTTCCAAATCCCGAACCCTCTACTATTCCGGGGGTACAATCTAATATTCCTGTACAAACCACCCCAAGTCACTCTGGAGCTGGGGGTGGTACATATGCTGCAGTCCCTCCTCCCAATTATACTCAACAAGTCACAACTCCACAATCCTCTGGAATTGTTACAGAAGAGTTAAAGAATCTCAAAACTCAGTTTGAGGCATTCAAACAGAAGGATGGTTTACAAAGGTTAGGTATCAAGCAACCTTACCCGATAGAGTGGAAGCAAGTATCATATCCTCCTAAATCTAAGCCTCCGACTATCTCCTTCTTTGATGAGACTACTTCCCCAAGTCAGTTCATTAATCACTTTGAAGTAATGACTGATCAATTGCAACCAAGCGATGCCCTCCTTACTCGGGTGTTTGTTGGATGTCTCAAAGGAACGGCTTATGAATGGTACAGAAGTCTCCCTGACGGGTGTATTACTTCATTTGCCGGTTTCAAACAAATGTTCCTTGAACGATTTTACGAAGGGCTCAATGATATGACCATGTCGGCCTTCATAAGAATCAAACAGAAGAATAATGAGACCACTGAGGAATTCATTGAGAGATTCAGAAGAGAAGCCCTCAAGATGCCTCTTGGAACTCCCGATGCTGTTATGATCGACACTTGCAAGTCGAACCTCTTACCAATTATCAGCATGTGGACAGGGTCCACTCAGTTCCAAGATTGGCCTTCATTCATCGTCAGTGCCAAAGCTGCCGAAGTCAGTGCTGAGACCTTCAAAGGTCTGGGGGTACAAATGGCTCCCAAAGAATCAAATCAGAGTGCTAGCAATAGTACTCGACCCAACAATCGCAAAGGGAAAGAAGCTCTTGAAGTCAATCTCCAAAGCAGTAGTCAAGAAGTAAAGACTACCTAAGCTACTTCAGCTCCAACAAATCAACAACAGAGATCTCCTCGGCCGAAAGAAGAATATTCTTTCGATGATGACGATGTTCAGGGTATCTTTGAATGCTTGCTCAAAGGTAATAAAATACAATTGCCAGAAATTAAAAAGCCTGATGAAGCCAATAAAACAGATCATCCAAAATACTGTCCATACCATAGAATGCTGGGTCACACAATCCGGTCTTGCTATGTATTAAAAGGAAAGATCTAGGAGATGATTAAATCAGGAGCTGTGACACTAACACCCAAAGACAAGACAGTCACATCAAATGTGATTTCAATGCAGTTTGGTGATTTCCCTCCTTTAATGGTGGAAAGTGGGATTGTTCCTATTCCCAAAGCAACTCTCGAGGTGGTGAATATCCCACCAGCACAGAATGAAAGACTTGTTCCTGTCACAACTAAGAAGGGAGAAATCATATGGATCCACCCAGACTTAAAGACAGAGTTTGAGACACCTTCCTCTTCTCCTCGGAAGACTCCTTCATCTAAAAAGAAACTCGGGAAAATTAAGTCATGCAATGTGACTTCTAGTACTACACCCGATTTTTATCTAACCTCTACTTTCATCTTGGCAGGAAATTCACTCCCTACTGAGGTAAAAACTGTACCTCAATTTGAAGATAAGTACAAGCTTGCATTCCATCTATATAGTTCACAATCTCGTGAATTAATGGCAAAGATGGGCTATGATCTAGCCACTGCTCCTGGTCTGAACTCAGGCAAAGGACTCCGAGCACCTTTTGCCCTCACTATGAGACATAATCAATCTCGTGTTGGTCTCGGCTTCTGGGACGAAGCTCTCATCAAGCATAAAAGAACCAAAAGCAAGATAAAGAATTGCAACATGGTTTCGATAGATCCTGAACCAGAATCTGAAGTTGAAGTTCATGCTGGAACTCGGTCAGAAAAAATATATCTCAAAGATTATGCTGACACTTCTGGAGAAACCTCTGATGTCCCTCCGGCTACAGCTCCAACACCAGTCTCTACTGAAGAACCTTCAAATGTTCCTGTCGAGACAGTTCCATCTAAACCAACAACAGCTGACAAGGGCAAACAACAAGTCCGCTTCGACAAACCATTGAAGAAATTATCCCCTACAGGACTTGAAAAGCCTTATAATTTTGATATATTGGCTCAACTAGCCAATACACCAGCTAAATTGTCAATCTTCGAACTCTTACGTCTCTCTAAAGAGACTCGAGAAACTTTGAGTGAAGCACTGTTACAAGCATAAATTTGCTTAACTCTCCTCAAGAAGTTGGAAACAGAACCTGTCTCTCACTGCCATAATGTATTGGAATTTATTCCAAACATTACCTTTACGCAGGACGATATGCTGCTAGAGGATAATCGACATGATCGTCCTTTATATCATATAGGATATATTGATTCTATGAAGGTTGATCGTTTACTGATTGATCCAGGATCCGCTCTCAGTATTATGCCAAAGGCTATGTTAGATGTATTGAAGATACCTGTGCATAGTCTTTCCAGCACTATCACTACCATCTTGGGATTCAATCAAGGAAAAAGTGAGCCTTTAGGCAAGATTCGCCTTAAATTTCAAATAGGCGATCTTCGTACTAAGGTTACTTTTTACATCATCGACAATCATGGTTGCTCGTACAATGCTCTATTGGGGAGACCTTTCTTGCATGAACATAATATTGTTCCTTCAACTCTTCATCAGTGCTTCAAATATGTTGATGATAATGGAGAGGTTCAAAAAGAAGTGGCAGATCTTTACCCATTCAAAGGAGTCGAAGCTTACTTCAATGACGCTCGCATGTACAAAGATGAATACTCGAAAGTCTTGCAAGCTATGGATAATGAAGATGAGACATCCAAAGTTGACACCTTTATTATTCCTGTAAAAGGGCGTATTACTCCTCCACAGTCTGTTAAAACATCTGAAGAAGGCTCACTGATAATTCCGGTCAGTGGATGTACTACTTCATCATCCGCCCAAGGCTCACTGATAATTCCTGTCAATGGACGCACTACTGTACCATCTTCCCAAGCTTCACAAAGTTCGCTGATCATTCCTGTCAGTGGACGCATCACTCCCCCTCCATCTTCTCAGGCTAGATCAGATACTCTAGTCATTCCAGTCAGTGGACGCATTACTTATCCACGGTCTTCTTCAAGGGAGCTCACCTCTTCTGAGCCTTTTGTTATCGATCTTAATCGAAACAAAAATTCTAACTGTTCTTCTTCTTCCCCCTTTGTCATTAATCTGACTAAGTCTGATAAGGCTCAGCCTTCTGTTGTAAATACAGCATCTAGTATTAATGAAGCATCTCCTTTGCAGTATATTGATGTTTGTAGTTATGTACAAAGTTATTTACAATTGCTAGATAGCTTAGAGCCACTAACTATAGGGGTTGTTCAAGCTCTTCATACAGACGTATCATTAGCCTCTATACAGAAATCATACTTTGTGGTCCCCAGTCGAAAGAAGGGAGAAAATCCAATATTTTTCTATAAAGGACCTCAGAATCCTCCTAATCTGGAGGAGGATGATATAAATGACGATACTGGAAGATTACAGCTACGTCGCTACAGTCAGCAATCCAAAAATATCATCAAGAATATGGGTTATGATTTCAGAACCAGTCTTAATGGAAAAGGAAGAAGAATGCCTGTTCGAATTCCTCTATTAAAATATGGAAGGACAAAATGTGGTTTAGGTTTCATTGCTCCCACCCCTTTTATCAACATAGTTCATGAAGAGTCAAAATTCAATAAAGACGAACAATCTGAAGATGAACGATCTGAGTCTTCTGATTCCCTTTCTTGGGATTCTGATACGAGTGTTGGCGATCTTCATCGCTCTATTTTATCCATCAATATGGTCTCTGTTGATGGCCCACAAGAAAATGGTGAAGATGAGGATGATTTTGAAATATCACCTGAATCAGAACAATGGGCTCAAAGATTAGATAATCAATGGGAATTCAAGTTCAAACAGAGGGAACCTCCTACTGAAGATAAACTGATCCAAATTGATGTTGGTGAAGAAGGTTCCCCTAAACCAATATTCATCAGTGAGAGTCTTTCAGAAACAGATAAGCAAGATATGATCAAGCTTATTCGTGATTACATCGATGTCTTCGCCTGGAGCTACGAGGATATGCCAGGACTAGATCCGAAGATCGCAATGCACATGCTTAATATTATGCCAAATGCTAAACCGGTCAAACAGCAACAGCGACAATTTCGTCCAGACATTATGGATGCAATTGAAGCTGAAGTCAACAAGCTTATGGCTTTCGGATTTATCAGAGAGGAACAACATCCTGAATGGGTGGCTAACATCGTTTCTGTCCTCAAGAAGACCGGCAAGATCCGAGTCTGTATAGACTTTCGTGATCTCAATGCTGCTTGTCCTAAAGACGAGTTTCCTCTTCCAATTACAGATGTAATGATTGATAACACATGTGGTTTCGAACGAATGTCATTCATGGATGGGTATTCGGGGTATAATCAAATCAAGATGTTTCCAGATGACGAGAGACATACTTCTTTCAGAACACCGATCGGTACATATTGTTATACAGTGATGCCGTTTGGTCTCAAAAATGCAGGAGCAACATATCAACGAGCAATGAGCACTATATTCCGTGAACATCTCCAGAAAATAGTCGAATGCTATGTTGATGATATTGCAGTCAAAAGTCGACGAAAGGAGGATCATATCCAAGATTTGAAGACTATATTTGATTTAATGCGTCAGCATCAACTTAAAATGAACCCGACTAAGTCCTTCCTAGGCGTCTCTAGTGGCAAATTTCTCGGCTTCGTCATTACCGCTAAAGGTATACACGTGGATCCCGAGAAGATCAAAGCCATCCAAGAGATGCATCCTCCATGCACCTTAAAAGAGCTACGAGGATTTCAAGGAAGGATTGCTTATATCAGGAGATTCATTTCCATCTTATCAGGACGCTGCAGACCATTCCACAAACTTCTGAAAAAAGGTGTATCTTTCATCTGGAACGAAGAATGTCAAAAAGCATTTGACGACATCAAACAATACCTCATGAACCCTCCAGTTTTGGTACCTCCCGTCTCGGGAATACCATTTCTCCTATATGTTCGAGCTATGGATCATTCTCTTGGTGCATTACTCGCCCAAAAAATAAAGATGGTCATGAACAGGCCATTTATTATCTCAGTCGCACAATGACAGGCGCTGAACCGCGTTATTCTCCAATCGAGAAAGAATGCCTAGCATTAATGTTTGCTGTTCAGAAAACGCGACATTATATTATCGGTCAGACGATTCACGTCATTTCCAGAGTGAATCCACTCAGGATTATGATGAAGAAACCCAGTATTCTCAACTCTAGACTTGCTAATTGGGGAATCTTGTTAGCCCAATACGACATGCATTATATTCCTCAGAAGTCGGTTAAAGGACAGGCTCTTGCTAATTTTCTAGCAGCTCATGCAGTCCCAGAAGATTCTAAATTATATGATGAGATTCCCGATGAAGTTCTGGATTCAAATATGGTTTCTGAAGAAGTTCCTACCTGGCGTCTATTCTTTGATGGAGCATCTAGAATAGGTCCTAACGGCGATATTGTCGCCGGAGTTGGAATTGTTCTTGTATCCCCAGAGGGATTAACTATTCAGAGGGTTTATTCTCTGGATCAATCATGTTCAAATAATGTTGCAGAATACAATACGTTGCTTATTGGTCTTCAACTCGCTAAACATCTGGATGTTCAATATTTAGAAGTTTATGGAGACTCTAAGCTTATCATCAATCAGATCAGAGGAACGTATGAAGTTCGTCATCAAGATTTGATACCTTATCATCGAACAACACTCTCTATGGCCTCCTCCTTTGAAGGTTTCTTTATTGAACATGTTCGACGAGCCTATAATGCAGAAGCTGATGCTTTGGCTAATCTTGCTGCTATATTAGCCATACCAATCAGACGTCAGCAAGTGATAGTGGTTTATAATCGAGAACTATTCTGCGTTGAAAATAATCTGGCTTTGGCTTTTCCCCATAATCCAGACGAAGATTCTCTCAACTTTGATGCTGAATTAAAGTTTGACAAAGTGTCCTTGTCTTCTTCCGATTCTACTATGGAATATGTCTTTTCTAACAAAATAGACACCGTAACTGAAGACTGGAGACGTCCGTTTCTGGACTTTATGTTGTATGACATACTTCCTGATAACCCGAGTGAAGCAGCATCTATCCGGTGCCGGTCTCTCAGATTCTATTATAATCATACTACGAAGATACTATATCGTCGAGCCTATGATGGTCTTCTCCTTCGATGCATCGCTGGTGAAGAAGCACAACAGATAATCCGTGAAGCACATGATGGCGTCTGCGGAGCTCACCAGCCAGGTCCAAAACTTCAAGATCGTATCCGACGTATGGGTTATTATTGGCCCACGATGGTAGCTGATACCATTCAATATGCTCGAAAATGTAAAGCCTGTCAAATTCATGCAGACTTTATCCATCAACCATCGGAGTTCTTACACCCAACAGCGGCATCATGGCCCTTTGAAGCTTGGGGCATGGACGTCATCGGTCCTGTCAATCCACCATCATCAAAAGGACATCGGTTTATTCTAGCAATAACTGATTACTTTTCTAAATGGGCTGAAGCAATCCCGTTATCTGAAGTCAAGACTTCTAATGTTATCAACTTTGTCAAATATCATGTCATCTATCGATTTGGTGTTCCTCGGCGTATTATCCATGATAATGGACCACAGTTCGTCAGCCAGAAATTTACTCGATTCTGTGATGATCATCGGATTAATAATCTGGCTTCTACAGCATATAATCCAGCAGCCAATGGACTAGCAGAAGCTTTCAACAAAACAATCATCAAACTCTTGAAAAAGTTCGTTTCTTCCAATAAACGTAACTGGAGTGAGAAGCTTGGTGAATGTTTATGGGCTTATCGTACCACAGTTCGCAATGCGACCGGATGTACACCTTTCTCTTTGGTATATGGGTGTGAAGCTGTTCTTCCCCTTGAGATACAAATTCCTTCTTTGAGAGTTGCAATCTCCAATGAATTTACAACAGAGAATAATGATCGACTTCGACTTCAAGAGCTGGAAGCTCTAGATGAAAAGCGATTGTATGCGCAACAAAATATCGAGCTATATCAAGCCCGAATCTCAAAAGCTTTTAATCGGAAAGTCAAAGTCAGAACATATCAGAAGGGAGAATTGGTCCTTACTGTCAGACGTCCGATGACCATGACACATATGAGCAAAGGCAAATTTGACGCAAAATGGGAAGGCCCATTCGTAGTAAACAAAGTCTTCTCTAATGGAGCATATCAGCTTGCCTCTATGGACGGAAAAGTCACAATGATGCCTATCAATGGCAAATTCTTAAAGAAATATTATGTATAAATTTCATCAATATATATAATATTTTTATTACTCCCCAGCAAGTGTAAAATCAAAATTTATTCTTCTCTACAAAAGCTATTTCGATGTCGTTATCCCCAGCGGAAACTGATATTCTACCATGTATCATTTTCCCAAAGAATTTGATATTTTGTCTTATTAGATTCCCAGTAGATTTAATAAAGATCTTGTATAGAAAATCATGTCCATATCACCTCTGAATTTTCTATTTCAGTATGTATCATATTATCTATCATATGAAAATGATATCTCGTCCTTTTGATTTCTGAGTCTAAAGATCAGTGAATAAAGGCAAAATAATATAAAGCAGGAAGGATACATCATAAACAAAGTTTCCTTAAACAGAGTTTATTTGAGACAAATTCTTCAAGAAATACATCATCATGGAAGATCACTGGTATCCCTTTCGTACTTGGGACGAGGACCGCATACATAATTAGCAAAAGAATTGAATACATCCTTTCCTGACCGTACCAAGAACTGACAGGCAGCCAGCCTCATTGCTTCTTCTTCTTCGGTTTCTTCTTGTTCGACCAGGAAATCCAAGATATCTTTCGGCAGCTTGGGAGCAGACGAGCTTTCGCCCGTCTCCTTCTTTTGTGGAGTCGAGTGCTCTTTAGCATTTTCATCAACTTTGGAGACGACTTCGGCTTTCTTCGTGTTCTCTTCGGAAGACATTTTGAATAAAAGAGAATAATGTGTGATCCTTCTACTCAAAGAGATGCTCTATTTATAGGCATATGGTTACAAGGATCGAAGGGACGTATTCTTTCCCGATATTCAGTCCATCCATTCATTTCTCACATTCATCCGACGTTTCACATGTTCATTAATACTTGACGGTTCGTCCGTTCATTTATTACATTCACTCGACAGTTCATCTGTTCATCGTTTCTTAACGGTTCATCCGTTCATAATCTTCTATCAGTTCATTAAGTGGGGATTCGTTATTTATCATGTTTTCATAACCTCTGAATCAATTCCGAATCTGCTTACTCATTTGTCATGTTTTGACCTCTGCATAGAAATCAATCTATTTTCTTTCGAGTTCCTATATATTATCATGTCCATAATACCTCTGATAATATCATATACTCTAAAAACAGAAAAGATGATTTTATTATCTATCATGTCCACAATTCATCCACAAATACAAATCATTGAGCATAGAAGAAGTGTCATTTCCATTTCCATTTCACCACAAAAAGTCTATTACATTTTCTTAGACTTTCCTACAAATCATAATGAAAATCTATTACAAATCTTGGATTTTTATTCTATGTACAACTGAGATCTATTTCTTCTTGGATCTTCTCTGGCAATCTCGTTGTTTGTGGCAATTTCTGGGTGTCCAGCAGGAATCAAACTCTGGTCTTATCTCTCAGACGAGAGGAGAACCATAGAGTATGGCAACACGAAAACGTGTTGCTACCAATACAACTGGTGGATGGGGGTAACCTCTCAAGAAAGACAGGAATGTATCCAAACCTTGGGATACAATTCCTGGTTCTGCCTTGAAAGGAACTCTACTACCCGATTTCTCGGTAGTAGAGTTAACTCCACCGTCCAACTCTCCATGTATAAAGGCTCTTCCTACCAACAGAGGAAGGCCATTATATCTCATGGAGAGTTCTGAGTTGTTTGATTTACATGTCAAAAGCGTATGAGCTCTCTGATGTAGATGTCAGAAGGACATTCTCCATAGCATCCACATCGCCAATGCCAGTTCTGAAGCTGAAGAAAAGACTTAGCCAAGTTTCTGCGGAAAATAGCAAGAGGAAAAGAATTAAATCAACAGAAATGCCATATACGCTCAGAAACAGAAAGCCTATTTTTACCTTCAGGATTGACATTGAGAATTGGCAAACTGATGTCTGACATATTGCTCAGAATTCGAATGTTCAGAAGCATTTGCTTTCTGATTTGAGATTGAAATCTCACGTTGGTTCTCAGAGAAAAGAAAGAGAAAAGGAAGATGGAAATGAGTTCTGTGAAACTATTCTATCTATTTAAAGTATGGAGCATGAACCTATTCTTGGAAAGGATCCGCATGAACAGCGCTCGTAAACGTGGAATGAATGACACGTGTACTTTGGAAACCAGCACAGCCTTGGAAATATTCAAAGAGTGCTTTCCACAACGTTGGAAGATAGCGTAACTTACGGGCTATTTATTGGTGCACGCTATTCATTGGCGTACGTTATTTAGCGTAATTCACAACGTTAAATGACAGCGTAATTTATAGCGTAACATACGCTGACATACGCTATTTAGCGGAATTCACAAAACATTGGAAAATAGCGTAATATACGCTATTTCATTGGCATACGCTATCTAGCGTAACTTACAACTTGGAAGACGGTGTATTCTACAGTTATTCATCGGTGCACGTTGGTTTTCAACACAGATTTGGACTAAACAGAGGATTCTTGAATATTCATTTTTCATTAAGGCACTGATGGCCTTACAAAAAAAAAGGAAAGGAGTGCAATAAAGTCACGCTCTATTTTCCAGAGCGACTAAGCTTGACGCCTAACTCTTCTATGCTTTGGACCCCCATGCGGTGTAACAGAGCAACGAATATTTTACGCTTCTCTGCGAGGCTCTGCCCATCAGAAGAAGAGGAGCCGTCCAGACCAAAGTAGCCCAAGAAATTCTTGGCTAAATGCGTAGGGTCGTCTTTGAGCTCGATGATGACAGGTTCGGGTTCTTGGCCCCCAAAAGTGGGGTCACCATGGGAACAGAATCCCAACTTACGTGCTTCTTCTTCAGCGGCTTCCTTTGGAGTCATGGTTTCAAAAGATGAAAGTCAAAAATTGAATTCTCTCGGTTTATATAATAGAGCTTGCTGGCTGTTCATATTCTTCCATCAGATTCAATCAATCTCGAAAAATGAAGAGTCATCATGACATTTAATGAACTTAATGCCAGCGTGTCAGGACTCACTCCCACTTTCTGTTCAAAGTAATTTCGAACTTTTGAAACTCATAAAGTTCGAAAACTTTGAAGGGGGTCTTGTAGGATGTGGAAAATTATGACACGCTGTCATTTTCATCCATACGCTTGTCAGTTGAAGCCATACGCTCAAACAGAAGTCATACGCTCAAGGCTATACGCTCAGTTAAGAGCCATACGTTCAGTTCAGAGTTGTACGCTCATTCAAAAGCCATACGCTCAGTAAATATTTTATTATTTACTGAAGTGATAGCACAGCATATGTTTAAATGAGGAATGAATCTGACACTTCATCTTTCGTGCAAAGACAGCTGTCACAAGAAAAGTAACCGTCGTATAGGTTTTCGAAGAGTCGGTTTTATCTTTTACGAGGACAACTCAGCAGCCTTCATAAATACAAAAGCCATCATTACTGTCAGTTTTGACAGTCTGTCAGCCGTCAAATCCGCAGTCACGACGCTCGAGAAGATTTTGTCAGTTATGGGAAGATATGGTGTACCAAAGAAGATTGATGATAGCCACGTGGCCACTTCTCCAGTGAGCGTATCGACCTCACATGACTCCTTCTTCATCCAGCCAAGTGAGCGTATGGACCTCACATGATTCCTTGCTAACCAAGCGAGCGTATAATCTCCATACGACTCCTTGCCCATAAAGTGAGCGTATGGATTTCCTATGGCACTACGCTGTCCAAATCAGCGTATGACTCCTCTTCAAAAGCTAGCGTATGACTCTACAGCAGTTGTATCCAGGATGATTTTCAACGTACAGTCAACACACGTTCTCACGTGTCCTGTACTCAGTTATCCATTTATTCAGAAGTTATGCAATGTGGCCTTCATGCCATCAATCTCTCCTGAATGTGCTCCACTACTCTCAACCGCACGCCAACGTGTCTTCGTCAGAATTTGCCACGCGTCCCTGCAGTTTTGCACACGTCAAGTAACTACCTGAGCGTATGGTTCAGGACAGTTATCCAGAACTCTATAAAAGAGAGTTTCTTCACCTTCATGAAGACAGGTCATTTTTCAGAGAGAACAGAGAGATTGCCCAGTTGCTGTCCAAGTTCTTCGAAGTTCGAGTTTTCTTCATCGCATCGTCCAAGGGATAAAGTAATCATCTTCTAGATTAGATTCCTACAGTTGTAATTTTCTCAGATACAAAATAAATAAAGTGAATTTATTTATGGAAAACAGACACACATAGGCGTGATCCAAACCTAAGGGTACCATCTTCATGAATTTGCATCTCCTTCTTGAGTCCTGACTCACATTCTGCCCTAAGCTTCTGAATCCTTGGGTCCTGTGCCTGAGCTGCCTTGATCCTATCTACCAAGTCAGATTGAACTTGTAGACTCGCCAGAACTCCTACATCACTAGGAAGTATAACCTCGATGCCCATCTCCTGAAGGTCTTCTAAAATGTGCTTCTGTGTTGTCAACATAAATGCGCCGCCTCTCCTGCTAAGAGCGTCTGCTACCACATTAGCCTTGCCTGGGTGATACTGAAGCTCCACGTCATAATCCTTGATCAACTCCAACCATCTTCTCTGTCTCATGTTTAGTTCCTTCTGAGTAAAGATGTACTTCAGACTTTTATGGTCCGTGTACATATCCACTCGATCACCATATAAGTAATGCCTCCATAGCTTCAAAGCAAATACTACTGCCGCCAACTCCAAGTCATGAGTTGGATAATTCTTCTCGTGGTCCCGAAGCTGCCTAGATGCATATGCTATCACCTTTCCATGCTGCATGAGGACACATCCAAGTCCTTTACCTGACGCATCACAATATACTGTAAAACCTCCGGGTCCAACTGGCAATGTAAGAATAGGCGCTGATATCAACTTCTGCTTCAAGGTGTCAAATGATGCCTGACACTCTGTCGACTAGATAAATAGCACATCCTTCCGTGTCAAGCGGGTCATGGGTGCTGAAAGTCTTGCAAAATCTGATACAAATCTCCTGTAATATCCTGCCAATCCCAAGAAACTCCGTACATCAGCTACGGTCTTGGGTACTGGCCAGCTCTCTACTGCTTCTACCTTCTTGGGATCCACTGCTACTCCAGCACCTGATATGATATGACCCAAAAATGAAATATGATTCGACCAAAACTCATACTTGCTGAGCTTGGCATACAACTGGTTCTCTCTCAGAACCTACAATACTGTCCTGAGGTGGTCTTCATGCTCCTCTTCACTGGCAGAGTACACAAGAATGTCATCGAGAAACACCACGACAAACAGATCTAGGTATGGCATAAAGTTGCAGTTCATCAAATCCATAAATATTGCTGGAGCATTGGTCAAACCAAACGACATTACTAAGAATTCATAATGCCCATACTTCGACCTGAATGCTGTCTTGGGAATATCCTCCTTCCGAACCCTCACCTGATGGTACCCTGAACGAAGATCTATCTTGGAGAAAACTCTAGCCCTGCTCAACTGATCAAATAAGTCGTCGATACTGGGTAATAGGTACTTGTTCTTTACTGTTGCCGCGTTAAGCTTCCTGTAGTCAATGCACAATCTGGATGATCCATCCTTCTTTCCTACAAGTACCACTGGTGCTGCCCACGGTGATACGCTAGCTTGGATGAACTTCTTCTCCTTCAGTTCCTCTATGTGCTGATATACCTTGGCCTGCTCTGAATCCGCCATTCTGTAAACTCGATCTGATATTGGTTTAGTTCCAGGTGCCAATTCTATACTGAACTCAATATCCCTAACCGGTGGTAGACCTGGAAGTTCTTCAGGAAATACATCCAGAAACTCTTCAACTACCTTCGGAACTTGAACTTCTTCCATTGTCGTTATTACTCCCTGCTCTTGCTGAGTTGCCTCTGATCTGACTAAGGTGAATCTCTCAATGCCTGGAATATCAAAAGATACACTCCCACTACGACAATCTATTGTCGCATGACTGTCTTTCAGCCAGTCCATGCCTAAGATAACGTCGAAATTTCCAACAGGAAATTCTATCAACTGGACGGGTAAGGAATGCCCACAAACTACAACGCTACACGCTAGAATAACTCTACTAACTCCTACGAGCCCATTGCCAGTGAGTATATTCAATCTCCCTGGCAATGCCTCGAACTCCATTCCTAGCCGTGTCGTAAATTGTGCAGATATAAATGAATGTGATGCTCCTGAATCAAACAATGCTACTACGGGATATGAAGCGACGAGAATGTTACCTGCCACAACATCTTCCGATGCTAATGCCTCTTCCAAGGACAGAGTGAATGCCTGCCCTCGACCTCCTTGTTGGTTTCCATGCTGTGGCCTAGCCTGGTGCTGCTGCTGGCCCCTTCCCTGATGATGCTGGAGTGGTCTATGCTGGTGTTGCTGCATCGGCGGTCCCTGCAGCCGAAACATCTGAGCCTGTGGCATTAACGGACGCTGGGCCAATGGTCTCACTGCCACTGCTGGTCCTCGATACTGTCCTGCCCCTGGTGCTGGCAGAGCAGGAAATTGCTGCGCTGGTCCTCTTGACCTTGAATTTATGGGACATGTGGTAATCCGATGATCTGGATTTCCACATATCAAACACAGCTTGTTCAATGTCCGACACACATCTCTAGTGTGTCCTACCTTCCCACAATAAGTGCAGCCTGCCGGGGGTTGCTGGTTCTTCTTCTGTTGCTGTTGTTGCTGTCTGGATGGTGGTGCTGGCCCTCGTATCGCCACATCGTTGATACGAATGCCAGGGGGTGGTGCTGTTGTCCGGGGCGCTGCTCCCCCTCCTCCTTCAATCTGACTGTGAGATCTCTTCTGACCCCCAGTCCTTGCCGTGATCCTCTGAATGGTGATCTCATGCCTTTGGGTTGCCGTTAACACTTCGTCGAAAGTCTGGTAATTGTGCCCCTCTATCAATTGCAAGAGCTCAAGATGAAACCCTTGCTGGAACCTCATCGCCCTCTGGCGCTCCGTTACTACCATCTCTGGGGCGAACCTGCTCAATCTGCAGAACTCCGCTGCATAAGCATCTACCATTTTGCCGGCCTGCTTGAGGTTGATAAACTTCTGCTGTAGCTCAAACTGCGCCACAACTCCATAGTACTTCGTCTTGAATCTTGCTGTGAAATCGTCCCAAGCAACGGGACGTCTGATACCTACTTTCTCTGATTCCCACCAATCACGTGCGAGATCCTGAAGTAACAACTTCACTTGATCCACACGTTCTTCTGGCGGCACCTTAGCTGCTGTCAGAATAGTCTCAATATCCTTAAGCCATGCATCTGCTGAGATGGCATCTTCCGTGCCCTCGAAACGACGGGGGTTGTACTTACAAAACCTGGCTAATGCTCCTGAATCTGGCCTCGCCCCTCTTTCCAATGCCATTTGCAACCCTTGGTTGAGTAGTACGTTCTGCTCCTGCAACTGAGCGTGCATGCGCTACTGGGCTAACATCTGATGTTGTTGGGTAGCCATCATTCCTCTCATGATCTCCAGAAGGGCTGGTGTGTCCACTTCCATAGGGGTAGGTGGAACTGTTGGTGGTGGTAGAACATCTGGATACTGCGGTCCAGTTGCTGCTTCCACTATTACTTCTTCTTGGATGGTCTCTTGAGTTAGTAACGGCCCTTGTTGCTGACCAACATGGTCAGGTTGTCCGTGTTGCTCTTGTTGTTGTTGTCCAGTCTTGACAGATGCGGACGAGGTGCCCCTAAGAAAAGGGACAAGAGAACAATCAAACGACCGGACAGGAAAGATCAATGAAGTCAAAGGATACTGGAATGTCAATCTAGGGTTGAGAACAACGAATCATGAGATCAAGGGGGAACATGTGTGATTGAGACATCCTATAATCAAAATATCCCAAAAGTCAGAAACCAGACCTGCATAGGCCACCACTAAAACCTTGTCACGCCCCAGAACCAGAATACTGGAGAGCGGGGGAATGACTCAGCCAGCTACGTTTTACGGGTAGATGAATACCGTATAATACGATCAATGCTGTCTAACAAGACGAGGGGGTACATACTACATGAAAGTCTCATATGGTCACTTCACATCTATTGTCTCAATCATTCAAACAAGAAACAGAAATAGAGAACATGTGAGATAAAGCAGTAAGGCGTCCCAAACGCTCAGTCAAAATGTTCTTGATATCTGGCTTTACAAAACACAGCCAGATGATGTAGTCAGTATACACAATTGTTATCAGCTGCAGCCTGACTTAGTTACAATTATGCAAAAGTAGATACAAGACAATCCGACTAACATGTCGGTGCCAAACGACAAAGTATAAAGTATTTAACAAAATGAGCGGGGAAGTAAGAAAACCCACTCGAGCCCTCCTGCGATCATCCCTCTAGTGTTGACCATCGTGGAGGTAGAAGTAAGCTGGATCCTCGGGGACCGGCTCTAAATCTGGCCATACAAAACCAGAGAGGTTAGACCTCTAACAGCAAGTACCGCAAGGAAGCACGATATGAGGGATTAAAACCAGTAATGAGAAAATATGATAAATAGATCTCTGCTTTCTACTGGGATTCACATAGTATCACGACACTTCGAACCAACCTCCCAACCAAACAAGGACAGAAGTTGGCACGTCATGTCCTGACATTCTGATCATCTCAGCTGGGTAACAGAGGACATACAGTACACAAACAAATTAATTTAAACGACCATTCAACTACTACGGCTTGCTACTGTGAGTTCCAAGTTATCCTGGAATTATGCAATAGAGATTCCTCAGTTCTTACTATGTGCAAGCAAGGCTAGTTTACCCAGTCAATCAATTGCGCCAATCATGAATTAGACGAGTCCCAGCGGGACGCCCGTCATCAATATACAATATACAATAGATAATATAACCAGATACCGCTCCCTGTCCGTGTGGCAGATTTACAGTATCTGTGGGGACCAGCCGGCCTGTCGGGCACTACTAGTCCCAAGAGGGCTGCCATGTAAGAACTCGGGAATCCATTCTCTCCATGCAATTATTATTTTATTTAACTTAATAGTCTCTACGTTAAGTGAAATTCCATGCCGTGGGTCATGGTCATTCAAATGAGTACTTTCGTACGGGATACGATATGTACAACTCTACAACGATACCAGTGCGGTTAGGTTGCAGGTCTTACATAGCGTAATGCAACAATCAAAACTAACCACGGAGTAATCATGCCTTGACCATAAAGTACACATGCTTCTTTTATAAAACAAGTAAATAAATAAATAAATAAATTGAAGCCTGTATGTCAATATTCGGGATCAGTCAGTCGATTACAATAGTTCATAATTAATATGAACGTGTCTCATTCATTCAATTTAATAAGACGACTAGCCAGTCTCTTAGTTCCAACTAGGAACGCATGATCAATTATTAGTCGAAGTAACAGTCGGATCAATTCGTGACAAGGCATGAAAGTCAACTAGTATTAAGCATGATCGAGTTTATAACTAGCATAAAATAGTTGGTAACATATTCTTGAAGCCAAGGAAAAGATCTACAACTTTTTTGTTGGAAGTTAGGAGAAATTCGGACCAGAAAACAGTCAAAAAGAGCATCAAACAATCAAAATCAGCCAAAATCAGCCTCATGCGGCT
The DNA here is from genome assembly GCA_029216955.1 of Iris pallida. NCBI lineage: Eukaryota > Viridiplantae > Streptophyta > Magnoliopsida > Asparagales > Iridaceae > Iris > Iris pallida. Next base: position 13,479,002 of record JANAVB010031216.1, on the reverse strand, counting down.
CAAAAAATCCTTATGCGGCTCAAAATGCTCATGCGGCTCCAAAAATTCTTATGCGGCTCAAAATGCTTATGCGGCTCCAAAAATCTTTATGCGGCTCAAAATGCTTATGCGGCTCAAAATGCTCATGCGGCCAGAAAAGCTTATGCGGCCAGGAATGGTCATGCGGCCAGAAAAGCTTATGCGGCCAGAAATGGGCCAGAAATGCTTATGCGGCCAGAAATGGTCATGCGGCCAGAAAAGCTTATGCGGCCAGGAATGGTCATGCGGCCAGAAAAGCTTATGCGGCCAGGAATGGTCATGCGGCCAGAAAAGCTTATGCGGCCAGGAATGGTCATGCGGCCAGAAATGCTTATGCGGCCAGGTACTATTCATCGTCCCTGCCAAAATCAGGACAGATGAAAATAGAAGTTTGACCAAAATTGTTTTGGCCATAACTTCCTCAAATCAAGTCGAAATCTAACTTTTCAAAAGCCAAAATTGGGTAAAATTGAATTCTCTACAACATAGAACAATCAAAACATGGAAATGATGAAGTTTGATAGATCAAAACCTAAAAAAACAAAAAGAAGGAAAACTTAGATCTACACAAAGCTAACCATGGAAAACAAAAACTACAAGACCTAAACATATAGAGAAAGAAGAGACAAGCACAATAGACTAAAAATAAATGGGGATGCATGAAATCCTCCATGATGTGCAAGATGTACTTGCCTCTCACAAGTGGGTTAGGGTTTGGTGGAGGAGTAAATGTGAATGAATGAAGAGAGAGAATAAAAGAAGAAGTTTTATATTAATTTCAGGTGGATCTCCACCATTCATTCTCTCCACCAAATCCAAGCCATCCATTCCTTTCCATGTTGAACCAAACCACACCAAGTTGGTTTACCATGAACCGAAATGAACCAAGAGCCAAGAAAAAGCAGAAAATAAAATACAGAAAAATAATTAGCATGAAATTAAAAGAATTAAATATAAAATAAATGCATGACAGATACTAAATAAATTCGGGCAAGCGGTATACGTATAAAAATATGCATTCCGGGAACGGAGAGTGACAACAGGATATGAAATGATCAGAGAATGTACTCGCCTGATATCTGAATGTCCAAGATAAAGATACTGTCCGAGGAGAGGTGTCTGGCTCCTAATTAGAACAGCACAAGTCACAACATGTCCAGAAGGGTAATATAAAGCACTACAATGTATTCTACATGAATCTAGGTCAAACTAGGCCAAAGTCAACCCTTGGTCAACTCTGATCAACTGCACTAGTCAAACTAGGTCAAACTAGGTCATGTCCTAACCCAGTAAGTCTTACTAGGCCTAACCAAGACTATCCTAGCAAGCACACATCAATACAAGGCTATACAAACCAACATACACCCAACTCTATATAGCATGTAATTATTTAATACTCAAATATGCAAGAATTCACATTGGATATACACTAGGTAATCTATTACTTTAAGCTATATATGTCTACACATATATACACATACATATATTGGTATTCAATATTAGGTCTATAATCATGACATTTCAAATGGTTATATAAACTTATATATTACAACACAATATGCTAACATATATATAATATACATACATAGCTAAGTTAACTATATTCATAAATACTTATTTAAGAGGCTATGTGTGTGTATGTGAACATGGCAAAGGGACAAGTGAGGGTTAAATGGGCATACATAGTGTATACATATCAAAGAGTGTCAAAGTGTAAGTGAACAATGTGTCAAGTGTGATAGTGTCAACATAGTGTAAGGGGGTACATGAGGTAATATAGGATTTGTGTTAACATAGAACATTATATCTCATTAACTTGTATATTGCATACATTACATCTATTATTACATTACATTCATGCTTGCATTCATTTATCATTCATTTATTCTCTTGCACCACTATATGCATCATACATTACATACTATGGAACCTACATATTCATTACAAGCCATACTTATACATGCTTACATTAGATAGGATACTTACACCTCATATATCATTTATTTAACCATTTACTCATGCTTGTATTCTCTATTTAATTACATAATGTATATACATTAACATGGGTTAAAATCAAATAGAATATTATATTACGCACAAGGGTGCACAAAATGCATATGCCGAATAGTAACTCCTACTAATAATCAATACTGTACCATCTCAGCATGAATTAAAATTTAGGATTAAAGTATGTTATAGATCTATGTGTTAGCTTTCCGAAACTTCAAACGGATCGCATTTTCGTTTCCGAAAACTCCCGAAATCGCGAAAACACCGAGAACGCATTTGTCTTTCGTACAGCTGACACTCAAATAATTCTCCAGAAAGTTACAGAAAGAATTAGGCCTAATAATATATGTTTTTGGAAAGCTAACTTCAATACGCTTCTTTTAAAAAAAATGGAAGATTAAACCGAGCTTTGAGCTAGAAGTTATGACATTTCTAAGTTAGGACTGAAATTAAAAACGTAGATAAAAATCATGACGGATTTGGATAGTTTGAGACAAAAGAACACAAGTATATAACATAATATATCAAGAACTCATTCTCTACACTAATATATATATATATATATATATATATATATATATATATATATATATATATATATGAGACACTATAGAACACATCTCCAATAGAAAAATATGAGATTAAACATGTAATAATTCATTCATACATAACAACAACACATAGTGTGTCCAAATTTGGGATTTTCCCACATGGACACAACCACAACACAAAGGACACTCCTATGACCTCCAAATGAACACGAAATGGACACAAATAGAGATGCAACCATTAGGGGTCATTCCTATGGGTTAAAAATAGACCTATATGCATGAGGAAATGAAAAAGAGAATGGATTTATACCTCCCGGTAGATCGAATCGAAGAAAAGACTTCCCGGAGCGACACCGATACGTAGAGATTCCAAAAGGACACAAACGAGCTCCGAATCCTTCCAAACTTGGGTAGCTTCCTCCTTGGCTAGAATGGAGAAGGAAAGAAGAAGATTTGGTGGCGAAATAGAAGGATTTGGTAGAGAAATTGCTAGGGATTGCTCTCTAGGAATTTGGGGAAGAACAAGAGAGAGAGTGTGGATGAGAATAATGAAATGAACTTGAGCCTATCTTCTCCCAAAGTGGCTGGCCATATGGGGCTATTTGTCCTATTATGGTAAGGTCCAAAATGCCCCCACTAACCTATTCTATGAGTATTAGGAAAGGGCTAATTGGTTGGGGCTAAATTAGTCATTCTAAAGTCTCTAATCACACTAACCTTATCCATAATAATTAGTCTAACCTCTAACTAAAATATTTCTATCATGTGGACTAAAATTAATATCATGTGGGCCATGCCTAACTAGTGTGGGTCCCACTAGAGTCAAACTACCCCCGGGTCCCTGTTTCAAGTCGGATTGAGTTGAAATTCGAACCCGACTCAAATAACCCCAAAACAATATCATAAATAATAAAATAATATCAAAATAATTCAAAGAGGTCAAATGTAAAAAATATCCTTAGGCCAAAAATGACATTAAAATATCATAATCACATGGTTAGGCTCTAGGTCAAACAGTCTCTAGGGTTTCACTAGCAAAACGTCAAAACCACAAGTCATTGATTTAAATAATTTTAAAATAATTTAAAATCACCAAAAATCATATCATGAATTAAATATCATTATTAAAATAATTATAAATACAAAATTTCAAAATTACCCTCATTTGGAAAACTGGGTGCTACAGCCGCTGCAGCTACTGCGCCGCTCCCGCTGCAGCCGCCGCTGAGCCGTTGCCACTGCGGCTGCTACTGCCGCTGCTGCTGTCGTGGGTGCCTCCGTGCACACCACTTTTAGGGCTCCTACTGTGTAGGTAAGCCTAAACTTGAGATTTATCTCATCTGTGGCACCTACGGTGTAGGTAAGCCTAAACTTGAGATTTATTTCATCTATGGCACCTACAGTGTAGGAAAGCCTAAAATCGTTTTTGAAGATTTATCTTATATGAGATTCTCAAGGAGATGCCGATGATGCCTAGATCCGATAAAATTAGATATATTCGAATTTAGGAGAGGACGACGAGGACAAGCATGAGTCGTGGAGCAAGTGTGACGTGATCGAGAAGAAGCATCGATAGAGGCGATCCTCAAAAAGTTAGATGCTGACGATATGGCGACGTTGATGAAGTTGATAAAGGTGTCGGCTGGTGATAGCACGACACGAGTGCCGCCAAAGTTGGAACTACCCTCCATCGATCTGAAGTTGGATGGACCAGCCACCTATCTGAGTTGGTCACGGCGTGTGAGAAGAACCCTTGCAAGAAAGAACCTGGAGGGATTCTTGACGGGCGAGAAGACAGAGCCGGAAGAGGGCTCGACAGGACACGACGAGTTAAAATCCACTCATATGGTGATTTACATATGGCTTCTCAATTTCTTAGTCCAATCTATTGCTTCCACAGTAGATGGCATTGAGATAGTGAAAGACGTATGAGAGAAGTTGAGGAGAACCTATGATGGAATGGGAAACAACCTACGGATCTTCCAGATAAAAGGAGAGATCGATGACACCGTACAAGAAGAGAAGACGGTGCAGGAGTACGCTACGGAGTTGGAGCATCTCTGGCTGGATTATGATCACTCCTCGAAACGGGCAAGCTACGGGGACCCGAAGTGCAAGGAGAAACATGTGTGTCTGTAGGAAATGACGATAAAATTCCTCAAAGGGCTGACTGTCGTATTTGCACAGAGGACAGCCTTACTCCTCGCCCAACTAGAGATCTCTAGTCTCGAGGAGGCTATCTCAGCCATGATCCAGGAGGAGACGTGGATCAGACTACAGACAGGAACAGGTGGTCCCCCCAAAGCAAAGTCAGCACTAGCAGCTGCTAGCTCGGGCGACACAGGATCCAAAGGAGAGATCTGACAACACAATCGGCAGTGCTACAACTGCAGGGAGATGGGCCATCATCAATATGCTTGTACCAAACCACCTAAGGAGGGAGACTCAGGTGGTGGACGAGGACAAGGATATATTGGACGTGGACGTGGTCGAGGAGGCCGACGAGGCGGGCAAGGAGGCTATCGGGCCAACTTGCTGGTGGCTGAAGGGAATGGAGGAGCTGGTGGCACCTTTACTGAGGATGATCAGGCACTGCTGGACCTGCTGGAGAGAAAGCAGAGAGCGTCGACCGAAGAAGACAGGAGGAGCGGAGCAGTGGAGACATCCACTCCCTTCTTCGGAGGCAACACCGCTATGTATGCTCACCCATCAGAAGGTACTGACGAGTCACTCGCTCTTGCATCTATGTCTTCCCTTAAAACGTCAGACTAGATTATCGACTCAGGAGCATCTCGACATGTGACCGGGAATGCTAGTGAGTTTTTTTCATACACTTACCTAGCACCAGCTGTAATGCCTGTTGTTCGTATTACGTATTTTTGGAATACATGTACGTATTTTATCTTGTATTGTATGTCTCCTTGCTTGGTTTAGTAGGTATTTCATTATTCGGTTCATATTGGTTTGGGTTGGCTTGGTTCGGTTTGGGGTTGCTTTTGGTTCAATATGGACCAAGGGAAGAACCCCTACCTACCACCAATATCCCTATTTATTCACCCATTCTCCTTTCTCTCTCCCCATTACTCTTCTTCTTCCCCACCATTTACTTCTTCACCTACCAAAGAGAGAGGGAGGGAGAGCTTAGGCAAGTGCATCTTGCTTCATAGAGGAACTCAAGATTTATTGTTCCATTTTCTTCCTTGTAACATTCTAAGACTCTTTAGTGCTTGGCATTTTTCAATTTCCATGGCTAAATTCTTGTAGATCTAAGTTTATTGTATTTTTGGATTATTTGGGTTTTGATCTACTTAACATTGTTATTTCCAAGTTTTGATGGTTCCATGTTGTAGAGAATTTCGTTCTACCCTATTTTGACCTATGGAAGTTCGGATTTGGACTCTGGATGAAGGTTTCATGAAGCTTGGAAGCCATGGTTGCTTGGTTCTTCTTCTCGGAAGAATGGAAAAGAAGAACAGGATCCAGCCGCATGGACCTGACCGCATGACAATTTCATGCGGCAAGTCACTCTCTAGCCGCATACGATTCCCCATCCGCATGATAATCCGGTCGCATGAGACTACCTGGAACTTAGCCGCATGACTAGGGATGAACTCCTGGCCGCATGAGCTTTTTTTCAATTGAGCCGCATGGAACTTTGATCCCCGCAAGCCGCATATGCAACCGTCATTCCCTGGCCGCATGGGACACGGTCCGTTCCCAGCCGCATAAGTCCCGGTCATTTCCAGGGCCGCATGGATCCGCGCTGACCCAGCCGTATAAGCTCCTGCCCTTTCAGCCGCATAGCGTCTGCCTCCCATAGCCGCATATGCTCCCACCTTCTTGTGCCACATGAGGCCCTCCCCTTTCGCTGGCCGTATGAGACCCGACTTCTTGAGCCGCATGCGCCCTTGCTTTCCTGGTCGCATGCCCCTGCCCCTCCTGAGCCACGTGTGCACTCCTTCCCTGGCTGCATGGGACCCAGTAATCATGAGCTGCATAACCTTGTATTTTATGACTTAATTGTTATTTATTGGGCTCATGTCTTATAACCCTCATTGTAAGTTGGGCCTCTTGATGAAATACTTGTGCTATGTTATTTTTGTATATCCCAGAACACGACAGTGACCCGTAGTGATACACTATTGACAAGTAACCTGACACGATAGTGGCCTGCCGTGGCGCACTCATGACAAGTAACCTGACATGATATATCTCGAATTGCTGTTGCGACGGCTAGCATGACATGACATGACAAGTATGAATGACATGGACACCGTGGGAGATTGGGCTTGTACAAATGAACTAGTCTTGTCTTGCATCATATTTAGGATGGGACTCCTGAGTACCACGGTCAGGAGTACCTACTAAAATGGACTAAGGCTAATAACTAGAATAACACAGTAGTCATGAAGAGATTTCCCAGCTACAGGCAATCCCGTTACCTGGGCGTGCTTGGGATCTGTAGCCTGCCGTCGAGTAGGGCACATTTCCAGCACACTATCATGTGTTGCACCCTCTAAGTCACTTAAGGGTACATGCGTTTCCTGGACGATGTACCTACTTGAATTTAACCCCTAATATTCGACCTGGGTAACCTGGATGGTCTACAGGGCTTGTGGCTGTGGAATAATCTCGCTGCATCTTGTTAGTAATTAGGCCTGTGATAACCCTAGTTAGTTAAAGTATCAAGCCGTACTTATTGCTTGGCCGTGATTGTTGAAAGGGGGAATAATCAGTCCAGCCTTGTACAATATTGTTACATGTCCTGATTACTTATATTATCTCGCCAATAAATGGTGGGAAAGCAAGTTCCATTCAGATGAAGGGTTGTAACCCCGATCCTTGTTTGGTTTACGGGTTGTAACCTGGTTATCTGAATAGTTCCATGGTTATCTCGTCGTATATCATCCTGATATGTTTTCCCTCATTTTTTCCAGTTCTTACTACTTATTATTATTCTGTGCTAATTGTTGGTTTTAGTTCCTAAGTGAAGCTTCCTTTGTGGCACTTGCTCTTTCTGGGGTCTGACCCAGCAGGTTTTGTATGGACAGATTTCGGAGCAGCTCCAGAGGATCTACCGACTTTCTAGCCTGATGGTGACCACCAAGCGTAACCAGGGCAACGAGTGGGTTATTTTGGCTCTCCTACTTTATTGCAAAAATATTCTTTTGAGGCATTTAGTCGACGAGCACCTGTTTAGCTCCATTGCACCTTTACTTACTGTCTGCCTACGGGCTGTAACATGATTGACAGATCCTAGGGTTGATCATGTATGACTAAACTCTTGCTAGTCTTCACATTTTGTAACGACTAGCTTCATGATCAGCTGAATATATAATGTTTGGGATACCTTACTATTGTATATTTGGTGACCTTACATCTTATGACATTTGCTTACTTGCTTATGATTGAGACACTAGGCTTATTCATGACCATAAGAGACTGTTGGCTTGTAGTTAAACCCTCATGTATCTAGACAGCCGTGACCGTATAGCGAGGTGGGTTGTACTTTAATATACATAGTTGGCTATGTCCGTCTCCGTTCTCCAGTATTCTGGTCTGGGGCGTGACATGGTTTAAGTGGCGGCCCATATAAGGTCTTGTAAATCAAGATATGTGAGGGTTTACCGAATAGATGTCTCAATCAATACTCGCCCTTGATCTCTGTTCGTATCCTCTGAATCCCTGGATTCTTGACCTGTTCACATGCTTGTATCGTTGATTTGTCTTGGTCCTTCCTTATTGTTCCCCATGTCGTCTTCTTCAGCGACATTGTATCTGGCCCTGCCGATCAGCAAGGTGAAGCACCTCCCGTGGACCAGCAGCAACCTGGTGATCAAGCCCAGCATTCGGGAATAGCCTCCAGAGTCGTGCCTATTAGGGGAGAACCACCGGTCCAGCCAGTTCAGCCTACAGAGCCTGATGATGGCATACTGGTGGGTCTCATCAGGTCATTGATAGCTTCCCAAGATCGTCGAGGAGATGCCTTGCACCAGGCAGTGACGGATGCTCTGACCAGAGGAGGTTATCAGGGTAGCAACACGGCCAACAGCTTTAAGCGCTTGAACCCTCCCGTCCTTGATGGTAGCGAAGATGCCATCGCCGCAGATGCTTGGCTTCAGGATACAGAGGTGATTCTAGAAGCATCCAGAACCCCAGAGAACGAGAAGGTGGCCGTAGTGCGCCTGCAGTTGTTAGATCTTGCCCGCAGCTGGTGGGCGGCACAGGCCGTGGGATTAGCAGCACCCATTGCTTGGGCAGTATTCAGAGAGAGATTCCAGACCAAGTATTTTGATGCTGTAGCTCGGTACGACCTACAGACGAGGTTCACCAATCTGAAGCAGATGGACAGGACGGTCGATGGATATGCGGCCGAGTTCTCCAGGCTTAGTCGGTTTGCTCCCACCTTGGTGGAAACCGAGTTTGATAGAGCCCAGCGATTCCAGCAGGGACTTCATCTAGAAATTTTATTGGCGGTTGAGCAGTTTGAGCATCAGACTTTTGATGCAGTCTTGAGAGCAGCTAGGAGGCATGAGTATACCTCCCAGAGGATCGTGGATAGGGCCGGAGGTCGGAAGAGATCTCACGGCCAGATGAATCAGTCTTCAGCACCAGTCCTGGGAGCCAGGGCTTTGACCATTGGAGCTCCGAGGCGGGCGATCTCAGTGACGTCGATTCAACATTCAGCCCCGACGTACCCTCAGCAGAAGCAGAAGCGGTCTTCCGCAGTGGGATGTTCTCATTGCGGGAAGCCAGGACATGTGGTAGCAGAATGTCGTAGGGCACAGGAATTGTGCCTGGCTTGTGGAGCAGCAGATCATAAGGTTGGATTCTGCCCGAATAGGGGTGGTTCATCATCGTCCAACCTTTTCTAGTCCTTCGGTTAGGGGACCAGCCCCAGTACTAGTCCAGCAACAGCAGCAGTACCTGGTGCCGAGGCCCTTACCGCCTCAGACCCAAGTATTTCAGCAGCAAAATCTCCAGCAGTATGCGCAAGCCCAAGCCCAGATCCAGAACAGGCAACAAGGATTTTAGCAGAGGGGACCAGCACCCCGAGGGCATGGTCAGGCTATGGTAATGACCGTAGAGGAAGGATTGGCACCAGAAGAGATAATGGCAGGTACTATTCTCGTCAACTCCTTTCCCCCTTCAGCTTTATTTGATTCTGGTGCATCGCATTCATTTATGTCTGCACGATTCACGACACGGATAGGATTGGAGCCCGAGTCATTATCAGAAAGGCTAAATATACTTACTGGTAACGGACTTGTGGGAGTAGATAGAGTATTTTCCTCGTGTCGGATCGTAGTTAGCGGTAGAGAATTCTCCGCTAGATTGATAGAGTTCCCGACGGCCGATTATGATATGGTCTTAGGGATGGATTGGTTGAGGAACTAGTATGCTAGAATAGACTGCCACATTGGCAGGGTTATTTTTAGCATTCTGTAGAAGCATGGAATTTCACAACCAGAAAGCCCATGCGCCAGACACTACATGCGCCAGAACTCAGATGAAGAACTTCACAGCAAAGTCAATAACTATAGACATTTGAATAAGGACTTTTTATTTATATATAAAAGTCTATTACATGTCTAGAAAAGGTTGTACAAAGGAGAATTCCTACAAAGGAAAGAGCCTAAGTCTACAGCCAGCGGCCATCATGCGCCTTCAGATAAGCGCAGCAACCACCATACGTCTCCAGATAGGCGCAGCATCACTATGCGCCACCAATGAGGCGCAGCAGATATCATGCGCCTCCATCCAGGCGCATCCCATCATCTCTTCAGCACCTCAGTTATGTGCATCCCTTCAGCCAAATTCTTCCAGCCAGGCTCACCTGGCCGAGTAGAGCCCAGTTATGTGCCGCTCTTCCAACCAGGCTCGCCCGATAAATGCTCCGACACAAAGCATTTAACCCTCTGGCTGGAACCAAGGAAGAGAAGAGCACCGCAAATGCTGTGGCCAGGGGAGGCTTCGAAAGATCCTCCAAAGCCGAAGGAAGACCGTGATCGAAACCATGGCTAAAGGAGCAGCTTTCGACACGATCAAAGTGGGGAAACCCCACTTTGTAGGAAGAGAGAGCCTTGCACCGCCATTCCGATCTACGGCTCTTCCGGAATAACGGAGACGAGGCTCGAGCATCCTTATCTTTGGATGCAACAGGCACCTTCCGCCTGCCTCAGAAGCCCTCGACTCCGTCTTTTGGATGTAACAGTCCCCTTCAAGTGCATCAAAGACAACACAGCGTCTCATCTTCACCCTCGGGAGCACTTCGTCAGCAGAATGCACCCGTATGTTCAAATTCATATTGGAAGTACGTGAGGGAATGAGAAGCAAATCTTCTCTCCATGCCACTATTTATAGGCCGGGCAGATCAAACCCACGCGCCAAGTGGATGGCCCTCCGAATTCCGTGCAATGAATTTACATTAAATGGATGAACCGGATGCCTCGAATTCAGCCAAACGGCTATTTATAGCACTCGAAGAGCGAGACAGCCGCATCATTAAAAGACATGTCCGATGCGCCAGCCAGACAGCGCATCACACGGACGCGCCTTTCGGCGTCAGGCGTATCATACAGACGTGCCCTACAGTACTCGGCGCATTATAAAGGATGCGCCCCCACACATCTCCATACCGAGTGGAACGCCAACCGTCGCGCCCACTCAGCTGTCCATCGAACGTCACCAATATTAAATGCTGAACTGACAGAGTTGGCAGCACGCCTCCCAAAGTCTGAACAAGTGACAGCTTTTTCAGAGAACGAAGCATCGGCAACGTCAGCATCATCATGACTCCGACGGCTACTGCCACGTGGCCATCCGCATGCGCCTCTACGGCCATGCGTCCATCCGCATGCGCCTCTACGGCCATGCGTCCATCCGCATGCGCCTCTACGGCCATGCGTCCATCCGCATGCGCCTCTACGGCCATGCGTCCAAACCCGCATGCGCCTCTACGGCCATGCATCCAAATCAGCATGCGCCTCAAAAGCCATGCGCCTCAGACTGCTCTCTGATCCCGAAAGACAGAAGGAAAGTCGCCTGCATGCGCCTCAAAAGCCATGCGCCCCAAATGGTTTGTAACTCCTAAAGGTTATGAGCCGCAGCCTCCTCCTACGCCCAATCCAAGGCACAGCCCACCAGATCACTCCTCTCCACCAAATCCGAGATCTTCGAACCATGAGTCGACGACACGTGTCTTTTGACTCTACTCGTCCAAGATTTCAGCAACGGAAAGATCTTCTCTCTGCTACGTGCCGGCTCACAACAGCAGTATGAAGAGTTCTCCCCCCTCGATCAGGGCGCAGCATCCATGCGCCTCCATCAGCAACCTCCACGTGGCGTCCCCACACCGGCGCATCCTACATGCGCGCATGAGCAGCCAGCCTGCAAAACTATAAATAGAAGGGTCATCTCCTTCACACACACACACAGAGACTCAGAACAGAAGACTCACAAAAAAGAATCCACAACAGAGAATCACCAGAGAGGCAGCTCTAGACACTCAACGTCTTACTCCTCTCAGCAAGCTCCAGCACCCAGAGCAATCAACACCTTCAGAGAACCGATAACCGCCGTCAGCCGGTCAACGGAGTCAACACATTACCACTCGCTCCATTGGCACTAAGGACCCAGCTTAAACAAAAGTGTACTCCTAGGACTACATCTAAGTCCTATATTGTATCACTGTTCTGTTTGTATTAAGATTTCAATCAAAACAATTTTAATGGCAAACAAGCTGGCGACTCTGCTGGGGACCTCTTTCTCCTCTACCGAGAAAGTCGTGTCACAGGCCGACGACGTGAAGGTGGGCTCCTCCCACAAGACGCTGGTAGTGCGCCTCAATCAACAGGCGTACGAGGAGTTCATTTCTGAAGGAAGTGCGAGTCCTTCGAAGCGGCTGTCGAAGCCGAAGAAGACCCGCGCAGTCTGGGTGCGTAAAGTCGACGCCTCGGGCACCACCGTTGAAGGGGATGCGCCCGTCCAGCCTTCCCTTCCTGTTGATGTCCTCAGCAGTCAAGGTACGCCCGCTGATGCAGCGCATCTCTCGGGGAAGCGTGCGGCTGACCACGTTCCCCAGCCATCTTCCTCTCAGGCGAGGAAGATACGTCGACGGAGCAGGGGCGCAGCCAATGCCCCGCGCATTACTTCTGATGCGCCACAAAGAGCCTCTGTCTTTGACAGACTCACTCGCTGTAACGGCGAGGAGAATTTGGATGCTGAGTACTATGCGCCCCAGCGGGCTGGTACGAAGAAATCCAAGGCGGCACGGGCCATGCGCCACAAACGTGCTATGCCAGCAGCCGGCCAGAGGCACGCGCTTACAATCACGCGCGCTGCCGATGGCAAGCTGTACAAGGTTGACTCAAGTGCTCCTGCACCGACAACGAGTCGACCTTCAAAGTCCTCATCTCACTTGGGCGCATTCACTGCGTGCACAACCAAGCCGAGAGAGGCAAACTCAGTGGTCTTGAACTCCCGCGCCTCCTCTGGTTGTGCGTTTGAGGTCCGTTCAAGTCACTTCAAATGCTGTGGTTCCCCCACTACTGATCGTGATGCCTGCTTGGTATTAGATCAGGGGGCGCAGCACTCACCCGACCACCCCGGCACTTGGCCCTGCCATGCGCCTGAGAGGGGTGTGAGGGTAGCACTCTCCTCCAACGACTTGCGCAACGTGATCACTCACAAGCGTCGGTCAGGAGAGTTGACCAACAAGCACGATACGCCTCTCACGGGGCACACTTGTGCAGTGGTCACCATCAACTGCTGTTGCAAGACGGCAGTACCGCCAAAGCAGTCGGTCTTCCAACGGCTACAATCATCGACACCCCTCCGACATCGCCTTGGGACAAAGGTGTCAGCAGAAGAGGAACTAAAGATTGCGTCATGCAACGTGATCTCCAATTCCTCATCTGTCCGGAAGACGACTGCCAATTCCTCGTCTTCATCTAAAAGCCAGTCGAGGAAAACCAAGGCAGCTGTCACAACCTCTGGGGTGTTCGAAGGCACTCGGTCAAGGAAGAAGTCCTTGGAGGAAGCTGGGGGTAGCCAGACCCTTGTTCAGCCTCCTTCCGAAGACGAAGATGTCCAAAGCACAGCTGCGGCGGATCTTCATCAAAGTGAAGATGGCCTCCCTGAAGCCCCTCAAAATGACGATGTCCTCCAAGACACCGCCGGGGGTAGTGCTGAAAATGAAGAGGCCCTTCAAGACAGAGCTGAGGGCAGTCAGGCCCTTGCAGATGCGCCTGTCGAAGACGAACTCCAGAATGTGGCTGGGGGTGGCCAAACACCAGGAGAAGTAACTCCCCCACATGAGAGTGAGGCTGAGAGCGAAGCCTCAACTAATCCATCCACTTCCGGCCGTGTCATGACAGTATACATGACCGGGGGTGATCTTGAGGCTGATGCGCCGCCACAGGACATTGTCCAGCGCATAGACTCGTTAGAGGGAGGACTCAAAACCCTCTCTGCCTCAATGCAAGCACTGACTCAAGCAGTGTTTGAGATGCGGTCGGCCTTGATCAGGACACCTTCAAATGGTCCCGACCCAGGAGCTAATGGAGAGTCGAGTGTGCCCCTCCAGCGGACACCCTCAGACACAGAAGCACCCCGGACATCGGAGCCCTCAAACGCTCCACTCCAGGTGGTACCTCCTTCCCCGGCTCCTAGCTCCACGGAGGACGTGGTCGAAATGATCAAAGATCTGCGGGAGCGCTTCGAGTCCAAGAACTGGCAGGAGAAACGCCAGAAGATGGACATTCCCCAGCCTTATCCACTTGAGTGGAACAAGGTGGTTTATCCCCCAAAGTATAAACCACAGACACTCACGCCGTATGACGGGAAGGACTCTCCACGACGGTACTTGACGTACTTCCAGTCGCAGACAGGGCATCTTTCGAAGGAGGACGCGCTCCTCACCAGCATCTTTGTTGGGGCCCTGAAAGGGATGGCGTATGACTGGTACTGCAGCCTCCCCGATAATTCCATATCGTCCTTCGACGACCTGACTCGCCTCTTCCTCGACCGCTTCTACGACGGTGGGAAGGACATGACGATGGCGTCTCTCATTGAGATACGCCAGAAGGACAAGGAAACGGTTCGGGCATTCATCGAACGCTTCCGTCAGGCCTGCTTCAGGTTACCTCCAGGCATGCCAGAACATGCGCTTCTCTCCGCTTGCAGTATGAACATGCTACCTGCTGTAAAGCTCTGGCTTAACTCTACTCCCCCTCCCGATTGGAGCTCCCTAATCATTGAAGCTGAAGCTGCAGAGAAGAAGGCGGCCAATGCACGTCTTCTGGGTGTTAGCTTCCCCGCCTTTGACGATAAGGGGAAAAAGTCCGCAACCAACAATTCCGGACGAGAAACAAAGGGGAAACAGGCATTGACAGTTAATGCCTCGAAGGGCGCATCTGCGCCTACTCAAAAGCCTCCATTGGCACCGAGACCCAAGGAGGTTTATTCATTCAATGATGACGACACCCTGCAACTCTTTGAGATACTGAAGCAGGGTGACAAGATCAAGCTTCCGGACCCGAAGCGGCCCGATGAAGTCGGGAAGGTGGACAACCCAAGGTACTGTCACTACCATCGGTTTGTCGGACACCCGACTAAGGACTGCTACGTCCTCAAAAATTACATCCAGCGCATGATCAATGCGGATGTAATTTTTGTCGATTACGAAGAGAAGACGGTGTCAGCTAATGTGGTGTCACTACAGTTCGGCACCTTGCCGCCGACTACCACACAAGATGGCGTCGTCCCCATCCCTAAGGCGACAATGGAGGTGGTGAATTTGCCACCCACCCGTGACAATGTGAGTGGACTTGTCCCACTCACCACATCTCGAGGAGAGGTCCTCTGGGTTCACCCCGACCTCGTCTCCGAGGTAACTCAACCGGAGGTACGCCCTACCTCCAAAGCAAAAGGCAGGAAGATCAAGTCTTGTCGCACGGTCTCTTCTTCAGCGGAAGAGGCGCTTCCTGTGCAGACGCGTGCACAACAGAACTCCCAGCCCGATGAAGCTGCCGCCGAAGTGGTGCCTCCTGGCACCATCCCTGAGGAGGGTCCATCCAAGCCCTCAGCAGCCAATAAACAAAAGCAAGTGGAGGCCTGTTTCGACAGACCTCTGCGGAAAGAAAATGCTTCGGGACTAGCCAAGCCCCACAATTTTGACATTCTGGCACAACTGGCCAGTACTCCTGCACGCCTGTCTTTGTTCGAGCTCCTGTGTCTCTCCAAGGACTCCCGAGAAGCTCTCTGCGAAGCTCTGAAGGATGCCGAATCCTTTCTCAGTCAGGTCAAGCAGCCTGAAGACCTCCCAACTACTTGTGCACACTGTCATTGTGCGGATGAAGTTATCCCAAACATAACCTTCACCCAACAAGACATGCTGCTCAAGCATCACCGACATAACCGACCGTTGTATTACACAGGGTACATCGGTTCGGTAAAGGTGAGCATGATTCAGATCGATCCGGGGTCTTCCCTAAGCATCATTCCAAAGGCGCTGCTATCAAAGCTGGGGATCCCAATGTACCGGCTAGCGCCCTCCAATACGACCATCAGCGGCTTCAACGCCAGCAAGAGCGAGCCACTGGGCAAGATCCGGCTGAAGTGTCACATCGGCAGCCTCAAAACTGAGGTAACTTGTTATGTGGTGGATGCCGAGGTCAACTACAACATCTTACTCGGACGACCATGGTTACATGAGTACATGGTGGTGCCCTCCACGCTCCACCAATGCATGAAATATGTATCCACCAACGGCGTCATCCGGACGGAGTTTGCAGATATCGATCCCTTCAAAGGGATTGAGGCCTACTTCACCGACTCCGACTTGTACAAGCCACTTGACGAGAAGGAAGCCAACGACGCCGATGATGAAGCAGAGACGGCAACAGAGTCGGACTTGGAACCCGAAGCGACTCCTGACGCCCCCTTGAAAATCCGTCTGAAAGGGAGACCACCCCAGAAGGCGCCTCGAATGAGCATCAAGCTATCAGGAAAAGCGCCAGCTCGCGAAGCCCCCCTGAAGATACGCCTCAAGGGGAAGCCACCACAAACAGCGGCTCCCCTAGCGGTAAAATTACAAGGGAAGGCGCCACTCATCGAAGGCGCAACCGAGGCACCCCTCAAGGTGCGTCTTAAAGGCAAGCCGCCGCAGTCATCCAAGATGCCGGAGAGGGCTCACATAACCCTCTCAGACCCCAAAGTCGGAGCGGTGGAGGACTCTCCTGATCCGGCCCCAGTGCTTACAGATGAGGAGCTTGGCGAATATATCTCTGCCGATGTAGACGCACCCTCCTTCGACAATGTAATCCCACGGGATAAAATCTCGTACTTTATCAATAATAGAGTGTCTTTCAATTATTCTTGTCTTCCACACTGGAATGCCATGTATACATTAGACAACGCTCTACGGTCGTTGCAAACACAAGTAACGACTGTCTACCATAATCAAATAGTCCCGTCTCAAGGAGTCTTCATAGTCCCTCCACGAAGCCGAGACGAAGGCACCATCATCTCGGGCAAAATCGAGCGTCGTCGGAACCTCCCGTCGATCGAGCCCGAACCTGATACCGGCAGGGTACAAGTATATCGATACACAGATGCGGCTAAGCACATCATCCAAAGGATGGGCTACGACCTGAAAAGCAACAAAGGCCTAAACTACGGCAAGGGTCGGCATCTCCCTGTCCGGCTTTCGATGCCCAATGGAAAGCCACAGGATTACTATAATCGGACTCGACGGGGGTTAGGCTATGTCACGCCGCCATCAACTCCAGAGAGTTCAGACGCAGAAGACATAGAACATTCCCACTCATCAGAAGCATCGACGTGGGATTTCGATACCAGTATTGGATCAGTCTTCAGGAAAGTGCTGTCAGCTAACATGACATCGACGCAGCCTCAGAAAGATGAAGGCGAAGACCAACCGCCGGAACCCTTCGAAGAGGAACCCTGGGCTCAACGCCTAGGAGAGCAATGGGAGTCTCGTTTTGAGTTACGAGAACCTCCCACCGAAGACGAAGTCGAGCAAATCGACCTCGGGGATGGGTCTTCTTCTAAACCCATCTTTATCAGCAAAAGCTTGGAAGGAGAAGACCGAGAATCTTTAGTCCAACTCGCTAAGGAGTATATCGACGTCTTCGCCTGGAGCTACGAAGATATGCCGGGTCTCGATCCACAGATCACGATGCATAGGTTGAACATCTTACCAGATGCCAAACCTATCAAACAACAACAGCGATGCTTCCGCCCGGACATCATGAACGCCATCGATCAGGAGGTAGACAAACTCTTGACCAGTGGCTTCATCCGTGAGGAACAACACCCAGACTGGGTAGCCAACGTCGTCCCTGTCATCAAGAAGAACGGGAAGATACGAGTCTGTATCGACTTCAGGGATCTCAACTCCGCTTGCCCGAAGGATGAATTCCCGCTCCCAATCACCGATGTAATGATCGACAACACATGTGGCTTTGAACGCATGTCCTTCATGGACGGGTATTCAGGCTACAATCAAATCAAGATGTTCTCCGATGACGCAAAACACACGTCATTCAGGACTCCAAAGGGTGTTTTCTGCTACACCGTAATGCCCTTCGGCTTGAAGAACGCCGGTGCAACGTATCAGCGAGCTATGAGCACCATCTTCCGTCAACATCTTCGCAAGACAGTTGAGTGCTATGTTGACGACATCGCAGTCAAGAGCCGCCTCAAAAGAGATCACCTACAGGACTTGAAGACGGTCTTCGATCTCATGCGGGCGCATCAACTCAAAATGAACCCCGCTAAATCCTTTCTGGGGGTTTCTAGCGGCAAATTCTTGGGCTTCGTCATCACAGCGAAAGGCATTCATGTTGATCCTGAGAAGACCAAAGCCATCCTTAACATGGACCCTCCGAAGAACCTTCGAGAACTTCGGGGCTTACAGGGACGTTTGGCATACATCCGGAGGTTCATAGCGAACCTCTCCGGTAAATGTCAACCCTTTACTCAGCTCATGAAGAAGGGAGTCTCTTATGTCTGGTCAGAAGAGTGCCAAAAGGCTTTCGACGACATCAAGGCTTACTTAACAAGCCCGCCAGTCCTAGTGGCACCTGTCGCCGGCAAACCATTCCTCCTCTACGTCCGTGCCATGGATCATTCCCTCGGCGCTTTGCTAGCTCAAAACAGCGATGCAGGCTACGAGCAAGCAATCTACTACCTCAGTCGAACACTCATCGGGGCCGAACACCAGTACAATCCCGTTGAAAAGGAGTGCTTGGCTTTGGTGTTTGCCATTCAGAAGACTCGTCGTTACGTCTCGGGCCAGACAATTCACGTCATCTCCCGAGTCAATCCGCTCAGAGTTCTCATGACAAAGCCAGGGTCATTAAACTCCCGGCTGGCTACATGGGCGATCCTACTAACACCATACAACATGGTGTTTGTCCCGCAGAAGGCAGTCAAGGGTCAGGCTCTGGCTGACTTTTTAGCTGCACACCCCATCCCAGAATCTTCAAAACTCTATGAAGACATCCCGGATGAAGTTCAAGAATCAAATGTCACTGAAGGAAGCCCCATTTGGCGGATGTTCTTCGATGGCGCTTCAAGAACGGGCCCCAATGGCCAAATCATCGCAGGAGTGGGGGTAGTCTTAGTCTCCCCCGATCAGCTGGTCATCCAGCGCGCATACTCCCTTTCGAAGCCGTGCTCCAACAATGTTGCTGAGTACAATGCACTCGTCATGGGACTCCAGCTAGCACAACAGCTGGGGGTGGATCATCTGGAAGCCTACGGCGACTCGAAACTCGTCGTAAACCAGATTCGGGGGCAATACGAGGTTCGCCATCAAGATTTGATCCCTTACCATGAAGTTGCATTGAACATCATTTCAACCTTCACTGGGTTCTTCATCGAACATGTACCCCGCCTACAAAACTTGGAGGCTGACGCTCTAGCTGGCCTCGCAGCCTCATTGGCCGCACCCCTTGGGACTCAACACTATATCACGGTAACTGGCCGAGACTTGATTTGTCCCAGAAACAACCTATGTTTGCAAATGGCTCACGCCATGCCGACAAACACTGGGGTTAATGTCCGAGATTGGAGGTTCCCGTTCATCGACTTCGCTGTCTACGGAATCCTTCCAGAGGACCCGAAGGAAGCCGTCTCAGTCAGGAGACGCTCTCTTCGATTCTACTACGATACAGCCACTAAAACGCTGTACCGACGCTCCTTCGACGGGCTTCTCCTTCGATGCCTGTCTAACGAAGAAGCGGCCGAAGCTCTTCGAGAAGCTCATGACGGAACTTGCGGAGCTCACCAACCAGGGCCTAAGTTGCAAGATCGACTGCGACGTATGGGCTACTACTGGCCAACCATGGTTGCCGACGAAGTGGAATATGCTAAGAAGTGCCATGCATGCCAACTTCATACAGACTTTATACATACACCATCTGAACCTCTACATCCTACAGTCGCCTCCTGGCCATTCGAAGCCTGGGGCATGGACATTGTAGGGCCAATCACCCCTCCTTCATCGAGAGGACACCGCTTCATCCTGGCCATCACCGATTACTTCTCCAAATGGGCGGAAGCAGTCCCACTAGCAGAAGTAAAAAGCTCCAGGGTGGTCAGCTTTATCAAACACCATGTCATTTACCGTTTCGGGGTACCCCGGCGAATCATCCATGACAATGGTCCTCAGTTTATCAGCCACATTTTCAGCAGGTTCTGTGACAAGAATCGTATTCAAAACGTGGCCTCAACCGCCTACAATCCGGCAGCAAACAGATTGGCCGAGGCATTCAACAAAACCATCGTCAGACTACTCAAAAAAGTCGTGTCATCCAACAAACGCGACTGGGACGAAAAGCTTGGCGAATGCCTTTGGGCCTACCGCACAACGGTACGGACCCCAACAGGCAACACTCCATTCTCCCTGGTCTACGGGAGCGAAGTAGTACTGCCTCTCGAGATACAGATACCTTCGCTCCGTGTGGCCATCACAAACGATCTCACAGAAGAAGACAATCAACGTCGTCGTCTGCGGGAATTGGAGGCACTTGACGAAAAGCGTCTCCTAGCTCAACAACGCATCAAACTTTACCAAGCCCGTATATCACAGGCTTTCAACAAGAAGGTCAAGCAAAGAACTTTCCAAATTGGCGACCCGGTTTTAGCAGTCAGAAGGCCAATGGTGTTAACTCACAAGACACCAGGGAAGTTCGAGCCCAAATGGGAAGGACCATTAATCATCGAGACGGTATACTCAAACGGTGCTTACCAGCTCGCCAAACCCAATGGGGACTTGTTCATGATGCCCATCAACGGCAAGTTCCTAAAGAAGTACTACTCTTGACATCCTCCAAGACATGTATTTCCCCAAATAACCTCTTTTCACAAAATTAATCGCTTCCGGAACCCAGCTGTTCCGTGGCATCTTTCCGTAGAAAGATAACCACGTCCACATTACCTCTGAGTTGTCTCTCTACATCCTACAAAGCGGAACCTTACACTTCGTGAGCTTACGCTATCCTTCATGTTTACCACATCCACATTACCTCTGAGTAAACATCCCGTACAAGCAACTCCTACGTTGTCGTACATTTGATCGCAGAACTTCCACATCCACATTACCTCTGAGTTGTTCAGCGTATCCCACAGGATCATTCCTACCACGTCCATAAACACCTCTGAGTAGGAAGATTCTATCATTTGAACCTAATGATTGCCATGTCCACATTACCTCTGAGCAAACATGTTGGTTCCTTTATACTTATTATCTGTACCTAAAAACCAAGGTGCGCAAAAGATAATAGGTCCACATAAATCATCAAGTTCATGAAATTAAAAATGAACACATCAAAGAGATAGTGTATTTCTTTATTTTTAAAAAGGGAGTACAGAAATACGCTATTTCCCCAGCAAGAGTTGCAAAAACACACAAAAAAGAAGAGAAGCTACAATCCCCGATCCTCTCCAGGGTGGGATGAGAGTTCTCTGACTCGACGTCTCAGGTCGGCAGTGCGAGTTTCCACAGTCGCCTGGACTCGCAGCTCGGCTTCTTGACGCATTAACCCGATAGCCTCAGCAGAAGTTTTACTCTCATACTTCTCATCAAGCTGTCGTCGCTGTTGAGCCAAAGCAAGGGTCCGCTGAGTAAGAGTCGTTTCCTCCCGTTTGAATGCCACGTGTTCAGCCAGGACGCGCTCAGCCTCTAGTCGAAGTTGGGCCCGCTGGTCTTCAAGACGGCGCATCTGAGCATCAACTTCTGCGATGTCAGCATCCACCGCAGCTCGCTTCTCCGTCGTCTTCTTCATAGATTGAGACCGCTGCTCCGCCGCAGCCTCAGTCCCAGCCACTTCACGCTCCCAACTGCTCACCTCGGCTCGATGGGAAGCCTCGATCTCAGCCATCGACTTTCCTATCTCTGCATCTACCAAGACCGAGAGGTCATTTCGTTGGATGCGCTGCAGTTCCGCGAGCCGCTCGTCCGGCTCCATCACCGAAACCTCCAGAATTTCGGCCATATGGTCATGACCCTGGTGAATGCGGATCAGCTCGATACAAGGCATTGCCAAAGCTTTTGCCGCCGCAAAGCTCCCCTTGGCATCTACCACTGCAGATACACCTTTCTCCAGCATTTTGTACACTCCCTCGACGAGGAATTTCACATACCCGTCGGCTTTCGCCAGCACCTGCGGCGTCATAGCAGGAGTTGAGGGAGCTACTACAGTTTGTGGACCGGAGGAAGATCCGCCGACCTCGATCTGAGAGGTTTGAATCTCGGCAGCAATAGGCTCTTCATCAACAGGGCCCAGACTGCTGGCCCGAGGAGTCAAAGGAACAGAAGGAGCAGGCATATGCGTCGTGATAGTACCCTAAGTGGAAGGAGCAACAGAGGGTTCCACACCCTTACCCTTCTCAAGACTGGAGAAATTACCGACGTCAACGGCTACCTCTTCCCCCGACATTCTATCAGCATCAGCCACCTCCCCCGGCAAAACGGGGAGGTCAACATTTATCTCTTGGCCAGCCCCAGGAGACAAGACTGGCAGAAGAGTCTCATTCTTCTCAAGTCCCTCTACAGGGACAGAATCTGTCGCTACCGCCTGATCGGTAGCCATCTCTATGTCCATGGTTGAAGCCAAGGAAGGATTCGGCAATGATTCAGCCGACCTCCCTTCATCATGACCAGGAGGGGAATCAACCCTCTCCTCTATCCCCACTACTTCTGCTGCCCCCGCAACAGACTCCTGCAGCTCCGGAGCGGTGTCATCGGAAGATGATGAACTCCATTCCTCTTCATCACCAGGAAGCTGCGCACTTGCTAAACCATGTGAAGCCTCCGCTGTGGCCTTCGCCACCTCGGAAGCTGCTGCACCCTCAGATTCCCTCCTGACCAGAACCTCCACAGTATCCTTCGGATCTTCCTCCATGAGAGACATCATTGTCGGCGGGATACGCACTTCAGACGAGCTCACCATCTCTTCTCGCCTACTCCCACCCGACTTTGGGGTACGAGGTTTTCTTTTTAGCGGCTCCTACAAAAGAAGGTGAGGCCTCGTAAGTGGCGGAACCAAAATCAGATTTAGTAGGATAACCTTACCTCTTCGGACGCCGAATCCGATGACACCGTCGGTAACGGTGCCTTCTTCTGCTTCTTCGATACAAAAGATTCAGCTCCTGTATCTGCACATCGTTTCGATCGATCGCCAGAGGGTTCTGCTTGTGATGCGGAGGGGGCACTCCGTTGACTCACCCCTGACGGACGATTCGGTCGGGCCTTCACTGGCGTATCCCCAGTCGCTGCTAACTGGGTGCCGGCGATAAGGCTGGTCTCCCTGTCATATCCGGAGGGCGGGGCAGCCATAACGCAGTAAAATTTGGCGGCCGAGTAAAGAATGGGCGGCCGCGGATCGGGGACGGGCAACGTAAAACGAGCTCCGGTACATCCGGCATTATAGTAATGCCAAGCTCGTGCACCATCCAACAAACTTCCAACATACCCTAGGGTATTACTGGGGTTATCCAACATCATCTGAGCATAACCAAATTGCCGTGCAAAGCGGCTCGGCAAGTATGGTTCCAGGTAGCACTGATTCCTGTTCCGGTACACCAGATGGGACGGTCGGATACTTTACAACCAGCGGAATCCCCATTGAGGCAGAGTGGTGGTACCTTCGCCCAGGTCCCTTAAATCCTCGTTGGCCTCAAAACCCAAATAGATGGGACCAACTTTGGTGATCTCCCAACCCTGAAGACGGAATAAAACCTTTCTACAAACCGGGACACCAGTATGCGACCAGCTCCTCCGATGGAAACGACGAAGGAATGCATCTCCAGCCCTATAATCTCCTTCCGAGCCTGGGCTCATCACACTGGGATGATGCAAAATCAGCCATCCCATCAAATAGTGAAACGGCAGTTCGGCGCACGGGAAGTTATTGTTTCGGCCTCTGTCATGAATCACATTTCCAGCAAACTCTCTCAAACCTCGCTGCAGGTTACATACTATTGCGGGGAGAAGAGCCAAACGCCGACCGAAAACCAGCTTCACGGCTGGCAGGATTAAGTTTCGGGTTACCCTCTCTACGACACCGGATCCGCCCGCAAATACGCAATCCCGGAGCCATATCATCAGGTAGGATGCCAACACCGCCTTGGGTGACATCCGATAAGCAAGATGCCAGAAGCAGCTGTAGGAGCGTGCATCTGACTGCTGGTCCTCACTTCCTCGGGGATTTTTCTCCCCTAACCTGCTCATTTCGGACAACACTTCGCTACGAGAGAGCGCCGGTGGAGTGGAAAATTGTGAGGGATCCTCCTTGTCTTGTCTAAAGACATGATCTCTCCAAGCGGTCACATGAGGCTGCGTCCCGTTCCTATCCCGTCTCTGCATATAGTAATGATGACTCGCCACTTCCT
The DNA here is from genome assembly GCA_029216955.1 of Iris pallida. Taxonomy (NCBI): domain Eukaryota; kingdom Viridiplantae; phylum Streptophyta; class Magnoliopsida; order Asparagales; family Iridaceae; genus Iris; species Iris pallida. The sequence goes on along the minus strand of JANAVB010031216.1, from coordinate 13,454,499 downwards.
TGAAGACGGCCGTCATCTCCTCAGCCCTGCCCCCAGGACTTGAAATTCCTCATTGGTTGGAAAGTACTCTTCATAGGGTTCCGACCCCCAAGGGAGTTTTGACACCTCGTACATCTCATGAAGTGCGAACCCTAATTCCCCCACCGGGGTAAAGAAGGTCCCGGTATGGATATCAAACATCTCCAGGAGTGCGAGGAACATGTGCCTATTAAGGTCAACACCTGCCTGGGTAGCACGGATCGCGGCAGTCAACCCGATCTCTCGGAGCTCAGTCTGAAACCGCGACAAGATCCAGAGCGTCAGTTTATCCCATTTGGAGACGTAATGGCACCAACCCTCCACCCGAAACTCTCCTGTCGGGTAGGAACGTTCCATCAAAAACATACGATGTGTAAAAGTCGAAGCACTATAAGCAAACATATCAATGGGTACATCACTGAAGAGGCTCCCAGGACGTAAAGTCCGCCAAGTGTAAGAAGACCCAGACCGTACAACGGTCAAAGCATCCCTTTGGTCGGAAGTAGAATCAATTTGGATGACACCAGTCATCGCTCCCCCCTGAGAAGGGGTAAGCTCCCAAGACATTCTCCTCTGGGAAACGAGGCGACAGAAGGACGTCAAAGGCCACTGACGTTCAAGTTGCTTAACAGTCATATGCACTCCATTCGCAGTAAAGAACCAGTCCTCCTTGACCTTCAGTACTGACGAGTCAGTAGAAGTGAGACGGTCTCCAAACAGGAACTCAGGCTTCAGAAAGGTCACTTTATCAGATGTGGAGGGTTTAATGACTCCACGCTCCATCATCCGTTTGAGGAACCAATACGGCTGTTCACGGATTAGGGTCATTCTCTCAGGAGGCTGATCCAGCATAAGAACATCTTGAGCAGGGTTCATCACCTCCTCGTTATGCTCTACTCCCATTTGGTTGAAGGCAGCCTCCGAGAAAACTTTACTCAAAAGCGGGATTGCCATCGACACTAGTAAAAGATCAGAAAAAGTCAGAAGAGAACACACAAACGTGTCTAAAGGAGAAAACTGCGGCGCATCATCAGGGTTTGAACCCATGCGCGTCAGCAGTATAGCCTTGGCGCATCTTCAGGGTTTGAACCCATGCGCGTCAGCAGTATGCCTCGGCGCATCTTCAGGGTTTGAACCCATGCGCGTCAGCAGAAGCCCTCGACTCCGTCTTTTGGATGTAACAGTCACCTTCAAGTGCATCAAAGACAACACAGCGTCTCATCTTCACCCTCGGGAGCACTTCGTCAGCAGAATGCACCCGTATGTTCAAATTCATATTGGAAGTACGTGAGGGAATGAGAAGCAAATCTTCTCTCCATGCCACTATTTATAGGCCGGGCAGATCAAACCCACGCGCCAAGTGGATGGCCCTCCGAATTCTGTGCAATGAATTTACATTAAATGGATGAACCGGACGCCTCGAATTCAGCCAAACGGCTATTTATAGCACTCGAAGAGCGAGACAGCCGTATCATTAAAAGACATGTCCGATGCGCCAGCCAGACAGCGCATCACACGGACGCGCCTTTCGGCGTCAGGCGCATCATACAGACGCGCCCTACAGTACTCGGCACATTATAAAGGATGCGCCCCCACACATTTCCATACCGAGTGGAACGCCAACCGACGCGCCCACTCAGCTGTCCATCGAACGTCACCAACATTAAATGCTGAACTGACAGAGTTGGCAGCACGCCTCCCAAAGTCTGAACAAGTGACAGCTTTTTCAGAGAACGAAGCATCGGCAACGTCAGCATCATCATGACTCCGACGGCTACTGCCACGTGGCCATCCGCATGCGCCTCTACGGCCATGCGTCCATCCGCATGCGCCTCTACGGCCATGCGTCCATCCGCATGCGCCTCTACGGCCATGCGTCCATCCGCATGCGCCTCTACGGCCATGCGTCCAAACCCGCATGCGCCTCTACGGCCATGCGTCCAAATCAGCATGCGCCTCAAAAGCCATGCGCCTCAGACTGCTCTCTGATCCCGAAAGACAGAAGGAAAGTCGCCTGCATGTGCCTCAAAAGTCATGTGCCCCAAATGGTTTGTAACTCCTAAAGGTTATGAGCCGCAGCCTCCTCCTACGCCCAATCCAAGGCACAGCCCACCAGATCACTCCTCTCCACCAAATCCGAGATCTTCGAACCATGAGTCGACGACACGTGTCTTTTGACTCAACTCGTCCAAGATTTCAGCAACGGAAAGATCTTCTCTCTGCTACGTGCCGGCTCACAACAGCAGTATGAAGAGTTCTCCCCCCTCGATCAGGGCGCAGCATCCATGCGCCTCCATCAGCAACCTCCACATGGCGTCCCCACACCGGCGCATCCTACATGCGCACATGAGCAGCCAGCCTGCAAAACTATAAATAGAAGGGTCATCTCCTTCACACACACACAGAGATTCAGAACAGAAGACTCACAAAAAAGAATCCACAACAGAGAATCACCAGAGAGGCAGCTCTAGACACTCAACGTCTTACTCCTCTCAGCAAGCTCCAGCACCCAGAGCAATCAACACCTTCAGAGAACCGATAACCGCCGTCAGCCGGTCAACGGAGTCAACGCATTACCACTCGCTCCATTGGCACTAAGGACCCAGCTTAAACAAAAGTGTACTCCTAGGACTACATCTAAGTCCTATATTGTATCACTGTTCTGTTTGTATTAAGATTTCAATCAAAATAATTTTAATGGCAAACACATTCCAGGCGAGCCGGAGTTTTTCTTCTCCCGAGGAAAAGTTGAACCTTCTCCTCCAGTGTTGCGGATGGCAGTAGCAGCAATGCAGTTACCCCAGATAGTTGAAAAATTTTCAGATGTTTTCCCAGAGGAGCTTCCAGGGATGCCGCCAGAATGGGAGATCGAGTTCACCATTGACTTGATTCCCGAGACAGCCCCGGTGTCAGAAAGAGTCTACAGGATGGCACCATCAGAGTTGGAGATATTGTATAAGATGATTGAAAAACTTAGAACCAAAGAATTCATACGTGCTAGTGGATCACCTTGGGGAGCCCCGATGCTTCTTGTAAAAAAGAAGGATGGTACGTCAAGATTATGTGTTGATTATCGTACCTTGAACTCAGTGACAATCAAGAACAGATACCCTCTCTCGAGGATAGATGACTTGTTTGATCAACTCAAGGGGACAGCAGTATTCTCGAAGATCGACTTGCGCTCAGGACATCATCAGATCAGAGTCAGAGAGCAGGACATCCCGAAGACTGTTTTTAGATCGAGATATGGGTATTGGGAGTTCCTTGTTATGCCATTTGGAGCAACCAATACGTCGGCTGTATTCATGGACCTCATGAATTGCATCTTTATGCCCTACTTGGATCAGTTCGTCATTGTGTTCCTAGACGACATCCTGGCCTACAGCAAGAGTGAGGCGGAGCATGAGCAGCATCTCCGTATGGTTCTTCAGATTCTCAGAGAACACCAGTTGTATGCCAAGTTCAGTAAATACGAGTTCTGGCTCGATCACATTTCATACTTGGGTCACATCATCACCAGAGGAGGAGTAGAAGTGGATCTCCAGAAGATCGTGGCTATTGAGTCATGGCCGGTGCTTAGCACAATTGCAGAAGTTCGCAGTTTTCTTGGATTGGCCGGCTACTACCGGCAATTTATTTCATACTTTGCTCGAATTTTAGCGCCATTAACCCAGTTGACTCGCAAGGATGTGCCGTTTGCCTGGACAGCAGAGTGCCAGGATTCTTTTGAGAAGTTGAAGCGAGGCTTAATGACGGCTCTTATTCTCACACTTCCAGATGGGATCGGAGGATTCTCAGTGTATTGTGATGCTTCAGGCAGAGGCCTAGGATGTGTTCTGATGCAGTATGGGAAGGTAATAGCTTATGCATCACGACAACTCCGTGATCATGAGAGGAATTACCCAACCCATGACTTGGAGCTGGCAGCAGTAGTGTTTGCACTTAAGTTGTGGAGGCACTACTTGTATGGAGATAGGGTGGAGATTTTTACCGACCACAGGAGCCTGAAGTATGTTTTTACCCAGAAAGATCTTAACATGCGTCAGAGGAGGTGGCTGGAGCTACTTGTGGATTATAATGTTAACTTGTAGTATCATCCTGGAAAGGCCAACGTTGTTGCAGATGCATTGAGTAGGAGAGCCGGAGTTTATTTTCTAACAGCATAACCAGAGGTGTTAGCAGACCTTCAGAAGATAGGTATAGAAGTGGTCCTTCCTTCCAGTGTGGCATTGAAGGCCAGTATGCAGGTTCAGTCCACTATAGTTAAGAGGATCCGGATGGCTTAGTCAGCAGATTCCAAGCTTCAGCGACTCAGAGCAGAGTATGAGGCAGGACGAAGACCAGAGTTATGTATCCATGAAGATGGTATACTTCGACATGGTAAGCGTCTTTGTGTACCCAATGGAGATATCAGATGGAAGATCATGACAGAAGCTCACAGTTCTCAGTATTTCATTCATCCCGGTGGCACGAAGATGTACCGTGATATTCGTCAGCACTTTTGGTGGAATGGCATGAAGAGGGAGAGCCCGATTTGTCTCTCGGTATTTGGTTTGCCAACAGGTTAAAGCTGAACATCAGAGGCCAGCAGGACTTCTTCAGCCCTTGCCAATTCCAGAATGGTAGTGGGAGCATGTAACCATGGATTTCGTGACTGGATTACCTAGGTCTCCAGCTGGTAGAGATGCTATATGGGTTATAGTTGATAGGCTCACGAAGGTGGCTCACTTTCTCCCTTTCAGAATTGGTCAGTCGACAGCTCAGCTGGCAGAGATGTACCTTAGGCAGATAGTCAGGATGCATGGAGTACCAGTCAGTATTACCTCGGACCGGGATTCAAGATTCACATCGCACTTTTGGCAAACTCTTCAGAAGAGTTTGGGGACTCGTCTCCAGTTCAGCTCAGCTTATCATCCACAGACAGATGGTCAGACAGAACGCACGATCCAGACTCTTGAAGATATGTTACGGTCATGTACACTCGACTTTGGTGGTTCGTGGGAAGATCACCTGTACCTGGTAGAATTTTCGTACAACAACAGCTTCCAGGCCAGTATCCAGATGGCACCGTTCGAGGCACTATATGGTAGGAAGTGCATATCCCCGCTAGCCTGGGATAATGTTGGAGAGAGACAGATGCTTGGTCAAGAAATGATTGCCCAGACAGTTGAAGTGGTCAGAAGAGTCAGGGATCACCTTCGAGTTGCCCAAGATCGCAAGCGTCATTGGGCCGATTCTCATCGGCGTCCTCTTGAGTTTTCTGTCGGCGACCATGTATTCCTAAGGATTTCGTCTAACCGTGGTGTCATTCGTTTCGGCGTACGGAGAAAGCTTAGTCCTAGGTATATAGGGCCTTTCGATATTCTGGAGCGAGTAGGTGATGTATCCTATCGTCTCGCTCTCCCACCGTCGCTATGTGAGGTGCATGACGTGTTCCATGTATCCTAATTGCAACAGTATATCCCAAACCCGAGCCATATCCTGGATTATTCGGAATTGGTTGTTGGTACCAACCTTCCGTATGAGAAGAGGCCCGTGTCTATATTAAACCGGAGAGAGAAGACACTCAAGAACAAGACTATCAAGTTAGTCCGAGTTGCTTGGGATCATCACTCTTTGGGTGAGTCAACGTGGGAGCGTGAGGATGATATCCGATTGCGATATCCCGACCTGTTCGACTCGTAAGGTATAATGTCCTTCTTATGCCTTACACCCTTAGTTTCTTGCTTAAATGAATGATTGATTGCCTAGTTATAACTTGTTTGTGATTAGTATAGCTTGCTCTTGTCATTCTAACCTCTTAATTAAATTTTGAGGACGAAATTCTTTTAAGATGGGTAGAGTTATAATGCCTGTTGTTTGTATTACGTATTTTTGGAATACGTGTACGTATTTTATCTTGTATTGCATGTCTCCTTGCTTGGTTTAGTGGGTATTTCATTATTCGGTTCATCTTGGTTTGGGTTGGCTTTGTTCGGTTTAGGGTTGCTTTTGGTTTAATATGGACCAAGGGAAGAACCCCTACCTACCACCAACATCCCCATTTATTCACCCATTCTCCTTTCTCTCTCCTCATTACTCTTCTTCTTCCCCACCATTTACTTTTTCACCTACTAGAGAGAGAGAGGGAGAGCTTAGGCAAGTGCATCTTGCTTCATGGAGGAACTCAAGATTTATTGTTCTATTTTCTTTCTTACAATATTCTAAGACTCTTTAGTGCTTGTCATTTTCAATTTCCATGGCTAAATTCTTGTAGATCTAAGTTTATTGTATTTTCAAATTTTTTAGGTTTTGATCTACTTAACATTATTATTTCTAAGTTTTGATGGTCCCATGTTGTAGAGAATTTCGTTTTATCCCATTTTGACCTATGGAAGTTTGGATTTGGACTCTGGATGAAGGTTTCATGAAGCTTAGAAGCCATGGTTGCTTGGTTCTTCTTCTCGGAAGAATGGATAAGAAGAACAGGAACCAGCCGCATGGACCTGATCGTATGACAATTTCATGCGGCAAGTCACTCTCTAGCCGCATACGATTCTCCAGCCGCATGATAATTCGGCCGCATGAGACTACCTGGAACTTAGCCGCATGACTAGGGATGAACTCCTGGCCGCATGAGCTTTTTTCCAATTGAGCCGCATAGAACTTTGATCCCCGCCAGCCGCATATGCAACCGTCATTCCCTAGCCGCATGGGACTCGGTCCGTTCCCAGACGCATAAGGCCCGGTCATTTCCAGGGCCGCATGGATTCGCGCTGACCCAGCCGCATAAGCTCTTGCCCTTTCAGCCGCATAGCGTCCGCCTCCTGCAGCCGCATATACTCCCGCCTTCTTGAGCCGCATGAGGCCCTCCCCTTTCGTTGGCCGCATGAGACCCGACTTCTTGAGCCGCATGCGCCCTTGCTTCCCTGGCTGCATGCCCCTGCCCCTCCTGAGCCACGTGCGCACTCCTTCCCTGGCTGTATGGGACCCAGTAATCCTGAGCTGTATAACCTTGTATTTTATGACTTAATTGTTATTTATTGGGCTCATGTCTTGTAACCCTCATTGTAAGTTGGGCCTCTTGATGAAATACTTGTGCTATGTTATTTCTGTATATCCCAGAACATGACAGTAACCCGTAGTGGTGCACTCTTGACAAGTAACCTGACATGATAGTGGCCCGCCGTGGCGCACTCCTGACAAGTAACCTGACATGATATATCTCGAATTACTGTTGCGACGACTAGCATGACATGACATGACAAATATGAATGACATGGACACCGTAGGCGATTGTGCTAGTACAAATGAACCAGTCTTGTCTTGCATCATGTTTAGGATGGGACTCCTGAGTACCACGGTCAAGAGAACCTACTAAAATGGACTAAGGCTAATAACTAGAATAACACAGTAGTCATGAAGAGATTTTCCAACTACTGGCAATCCCGTTCACTACCAAAATATGTCCATTTAGCGACGGCTACATCCGTCGCCCATCCGTCAGAAATTTGCATTAGCGACCGATCACTGACGGATCTTGGCCAAAATAATCCGTCGGCATTTAGCTCGTCGCAAATAATGATCCGTCGCTTAGTAGTCGTCAAGCGACGGAATAACGACGACTTTTCGACTTCACAATACGAAGTATTAACGACGACATTCCGACGGGCTTTCGTCCATTTCAGGTATTAAATACTGAACTGTGTAGAAACTAGCGACGTAATGGTCCGTCGATAATCCATCGTAATAGCGTATCAGAGTGTATCGTTCCGTAGCTATTCAGTCGAGCGTCGTCGCTATCAAAGGCGACGGAATACTGACGAATTACCGTCGACCATGTTATGGAAATACTTGGCATTTCCAGAACCATGGCGACGGATGAGTCATCGCCATTGCGTCGCTCATCCGTCGACGAAGCGACGGACTAGTGACGGATAATCCGTTGTTTGCCATGAAATATAAAAGAGCAGAACAATTATCGGAGGACTGGACTTTTACTTCACGTTACAAACTCGCTTGTACAAAGAAAGCCTAGGGACGAAAACCTAGGTACAGCAGTCTAAGTACAATTATTTATTTTAGAGTCTTGAGGGTGACGATAGAGGCTCGGGAAAGCTACGGCAGCTCTGCCTTACTCTTTGGACGATCGGTATGCAGCCTTGGCTCTAGAAGATTACTTGGCGTTGAAGAAATGCTCTCTTTGCTCTCTCTCTCTGCTTTTTTCTCTCCAAGTATTCTGGTGCTCTCTGATCTCGAAAAAGGTCTCTTCCGCAAGGGAATGGTACCTTACTATTTATAAGAAGGGAATGTTATCATTAGGGTTTACAATGATTGTCCCTTAAAGTGGCGGCGGCCTGTTGATCAATCTGGGCCATTAGTTTTGAGTGTAATGGATCTGGGCCATTAATGTAGATTGTGCCAAATTCTCTCAGTAATTAATGCTGATTGGAATAAATCTCCCTTATGATGATCTGCTGATGTTTGCGAATCTGAATAAATAAGTTTAATTCATTCTTCTGCCACGTGTCCCAGATTATTAGAATTTGACCCAATCTTTGATTGCAGTAAATCTGGGAAATTGATTAGCTTTATGACACGTGTCCTGGGAGCCGCTGAGGGGATCTGAGCCGCATGAAGATTGACTCGCATAAGCCCGGCCATGTATCAAGGCTGTTAGGGAGTGGCCCCCGAACCTTCGAATCACATGATACTCTGGACCGCATGGACGTAGGTGGTCGCATAATGGGTAACCCCTTTGTGAGCCGCATGGAGATGGTCCTCGTGAGCCACATGGAGGAGTGTCTGCTTGAGCTGCATAGGGCTGTTTCGATCTGGGCCGCATAGGGCAACTTCGACCTGAGCCGCATGGGGAGTCTCCGCTCGAGCCGCATATGACTGTCCACGTGACTAGGCTGTATGGCATTTTCTGAGTCTCGGGGGATTATGTCAGAGATCTCCTTCGTTTCCCTAGGAGTCTGTCATTATGACAGTCATAATTACATCTTTGTGTCAGGGCTGTCGTCTTGTCAGAGCTGTCAGCCGTCAAGGCAATTAATGCAGTAAGAAAAGAGTTGTTTGTATGCTACGTGGAACCTCTCTTAGCCGCATGGAGATCACAGTGCCGCATAGACGCGTTGAGCCGTATGGGTCCTCTGAGCCGCATGGGCTTTCTGAGCCGCATGAGATTTCCTGGCCGCATGGATCTTTCTTTATTATTTTCCATGCTTCTACAAGACCCCCTTCAAAGTTTTCAATTTGCAAAATTAAAATACTTTGAATAAGAAGCATGGCCATGTGCAAGCTCTTTCTAGCCACATATGAGGTCCTAGCCGCATAGATGTCTTTGGCCGCATGAAAGTTTCAGCCGCATGGATATGTCAGCCGTATAGGCTTTATGCCACGTCACCGTTGCCACGTATGGCAATCCTTTGCATTAAATGCTGTTGATATGCTGTCAGTTTTAAAGGCTACTTTTTTGGTGCGGGATCCCAGGAGTTTGGCCTTCATTTTAGGCGGCTCACCTTGATAACTGAAGAGTCGGTCTTCGTGTATGCACGGGAATCGAAACGCCTCGCTTTTGCTTATAAATATGGATGAGTTTGGTCGGAGGGATTCCTTTACTCTCTCCTTCATTCAACTTTCTGCTGTCTCTTCTTCCTTATCTTCGTTTTTTCCGACCGTCGAAGCAAATGGCTCCTAAGTCTTCCAAGGCCGTCTCTGCCGCCGCGAAAGGTAAGAAGGCGGCTTCCTCATCGGCCGCCGTGCCTGAAGTGCATTCTGATGTTCGCCCTGCTTTCAAGTGTAAGGATCTCTTTTGAACACTTTGAACCCTAAGAACCCATGGCTCTGTTGCATGATTTATGCACAAGCCTTCATCGTTTGGATGGCTCAAGCCTGATCATGATGGAGCCGCATGCGTTTGTATGGACCGCATGACCCTCTCGCATCTGAGCCACATAGGACATTCCCCCTGTATGAGCCGCATGAGAGAGGGATTTTGAGTCGTAAGACTACTTCTGGATATGAACCGCATAAAGTCTCCTTTGACCGGAGTCGCATATGTTCCTGACAAACTGGCCCGCATAGAATTTTGCTGAATCTGCCGCATAAACTCCTCTGCGAGATAGAACCGCATAAGTCTTAATCTGAACCGCATAGGCCATCGAATCAGTGTCACACGGAACTCCCGACTGAATTGGGCCGCATGAAGCTGTGTTGACCCGAACCGCATAGGCTTTATTAAGGCCGTGCCGCATGAAACCCAGCTGAATTGGGCCGCCTAAGGCTTCGTCGATCCGAGCCGCATAGGCCCATAGGAACTTCTTTTTTGAGAAACTTTTTAAGTGGCTTCATTTTAACCATTCTTTTAATCCTTTTTCTTTTGTGCTTTTCTAGTGAACCTCCCAACCAACCCGGCCGGAGAGCTTCTAGTGGGTTCAGCTCAGTTTGCCGTAGGCGTACGGCTCGACGGCTTAGTTCGACATATATCAGATCAGTTTCCTGCTGATGAACCTTTGGAGAGGGTGGCTGTCATCAACAACCAGCCTTTCCACTTCCTTTGTACCATGATGAATTCGGGGAGACTGGATGGAGAACATCTGAAACCGGCTTTTCTTTTTGGAGATGCTTTTTCCATAAAGAACTTTCGATTGCTGGACATTTTTGAGAACTGGGATTTTTCTGTAGACGGGGTGGAGATTCATATTCCCGAGATGGAGCGGCATTTTTCCCTTTCGTGGTTCAATATGGTACCGCTGGGCAGGACAATGGTGGGCTCCCTAACTCCCACCCAACCGGGGATATTTGTGGGCAACATCCACTATAACAGACGTACGGGTTCAGCATGTGCGGGCAAGAATTCAGTTAGTCGGAGTGTGATGGGGCTGCTCCCTGGTACTTTTATAAACTTGACCGGTCCCAACTTCACTTTTACCCGAGCTGATACCTTTCTGAATCAGCTCGCTCGCAAGGGGTCTTATCCTGTGGGCAGTTTGTCGCTGCTGAATTGGATAAACCCCATTCCTACATGGGCCAATCTTACCTCATGGATCCTGAGGAACTACGGGGAGTCCCTTCGGGAGATTGACCTTTACTACGCCATCCGAGGCACCTGTTACGGATTGCCCATTAACAAGCCTTTGTTCATGGCCCTTTTGGAGTTGTATAACCGGCGTATGGGGACTTTTTTCACGCCCGGAGGGGAGTTGGGGCTTGCCCTCCATGAAATGCATGCTGTTTCTAAGCTGCCATGGGGAGGCGAGGCTTTTGAAGTATACACCTCGACGAACGAGGAATTCGACGATCTGGATCGACGATTCCCGGGTTTCGTCGCTGTGTACCGGGAATTGCTGTGCCACCATAGCATCTGTCACCAGACTGCTATCAAAAAGAATAATAGTTCGGAAAGGAACGCCCCCCATACCACGGCCTGGGTCGCATATCTTTTCAGATTACGTCCTTCCGACCGGGTTTCTTCTCGGGTTCCTCAAACCCATGCGGAGGTAAAGGACCTGAAGTTGAAGGCAAAAAGGTCGAGGTCCACCCGCGACAGATTTGGGATTCGTACTGACTCCTTCAGTTATTTCCACTACGGTACCCGGGAGATGTCTGACAAAGCACTCTTGGCCGGGTTCTTGATGATATGGCTACGGAATTACGTAGTCTCGGGAGGGGCGGGTTCTACTGAAAGGATCAGCCGCCACTTCATTCTCTCGGCTGTGAAGCTGGTCTTCAAAGTCAGACTGGCCCTTCTTCCGGCTATGGTGTGTAGCATACACCACGGCCTCCGCGCCTTTTCGTCCAAAGTCATCGCTCGCGAGACGACGCTGGACTTTGAACGGATAGAACTACCATACCACTACCTCATGGGGTGGTTATTAATGCATTACCGGTCATTGATGAGGCCAGGAACTGAAGAAGATGTTACTGCTGATGACGCCTTCCTTTTTCGATACCGTCATCAGCCTTGGGAGCACGACACCATGCCAGCCTGTCAGAGGGCGTTGGCGAGAGTTGACGGGCCCGACTTCTTTGTCTCTCTCCCTCAGTTTACCACTAGAGAAGTGAGGGGAGTACATGTTGATGGCATTGATCCTCCCCAACTCTTATCTGAGAAGTTGCTTCTTTGGCTGCGCAATATTCGCCCCGCGCACCTAGTATATCGTTATCGAAATAACGTATATCTGGAGCCTTATCTGCCCAGTAGATTTTCCCGTCAATTTGGGTATAGTCAGCTGTTCCTTGATTGCCCTAACGTTTGCCTGGGCTTTGATGGCAGCGTCCTCGATGGCATCCGGGCTTGGTATTATTACAATGCGGTCCATACCCGGGCTAGCTTCTCGATCCCTGATGCTAAGACGGCAGGGGATATTTTGTACATGGTGGCCCTTTATATCATGTTACAGCGAGCAAGCCTCCTGTCGACTTTGACATGAATACTAGCTTCATTGCTGGCACTGGCTTGGCCGAGAAGCCAGAGGGATCCAAGAAGAGGAAGAGAGGGGCGAACAGGGTTCCTGCGCCGGACTCAGAGTCCACTGCGGTCGACGAAGAGGATGATGAGCAAGATGCTGATGACTCGTCGCATTCTTCAGACGAGGAAGTAGGGAATCAGCCCCCTATTATGTCGGAGGAAGGGGTGGCGGGTCAGCCGCCTACTGGTCCGAACGAGGTGGTGGAGGATCAACCACCTGCTGTGCCCGCTTCTTCGCATAAACGGAGCAGGCGTGCGTATACTGATGATGGCAGATCCCACTCCACGAAGCGTGCTGCGGTAAGACGCCGCAGGCTGTTTATTGATGATGCTGACGCTGTTTCTGAGGTGATTTGAATTGCAGCTACCTTCTCCTTCTTTTTTCCAAACTATGGCCTAATCGTTTTCTTTTGCTCTTTATAGGCGTCAGATGAGTTTGCTTCTCAGGACCCGATTGCCGAGGTCGATCCGGTCTTGTCCCATTTGGTCAGTGATGTGTGCACTGCTATCATTTCTGCCGGGGTTCTTTCGGAGGCAGCCGAGGAGTCTCACCTTGCTGGGACCTCAACCCAGGGGGATGGGGGCTCTATTGCGCCCGTCCCTGAGACATCTGAACTTCAACAGGCTGACACTGTCCTAGCTGGCTCCCTTTCAGGGATGGCTGTGACAGAGAAACCGATTGACTTCGGCTCGGGAGCCGCGGGTGGGGAAACTACGCCAGCTGCGAACGAGCCACAGCCTCCATGCTCTTCCTCTGGTAAGATAAGTCAAACCTTAATTTGTGAGGAAGCCTGTTTACTCTATCATCCCATCTTTCGGGTTATGTCGATTAATGGTTGCTTTGGACGTACAGATCCCACCCCTTTGTTGCCGGTGACGGTCATCGCCGGGGCGAACTCCATCGGAGAGGATCGGACGGAAGCACGTGTGCCTCCTTCTTTTCCAACTGATAATGAGGGACCTCCAGCCGGGTCGAGTTCGGGAACTCAAGTAGCAATACGGCTGGGGCAAGGGACGATGCCTCCTGCACCCTCTTCTGCCAATATAGTTTCGAGGGTTAACCTTTCCGCCCTGCCCAGCATCCAGGCTCTTCGGGCGGCGGAAGAGGAGCTAGCTGCCATTCATGGAACTTTCCACACAGAATTTATTTCCTTGGTGGCGGGAGCGACCAGTTCTGAGGCTACTCCTTTGGTACTGCCTGCCACCCTCCCTTTGACGCCATCCTCAACAGAGGTTTTGGATGAAGTGTCCCAGGACGTGGTCGACAGTTTCTATCGCCACCTGAAGAGGGGGATCGAGGCAGCTGTGGAAAGGGGGACTCCTTTTGCTCTGGCCCGTCAATGCGCCGGTGGCCAGATCAATATCCTTAGAACACTCCCTGGTAGAGGGGAATTGGCCGCGCTTCTGGAGCCTAAGCTGTTAGAGGCTGATCGTCTCGTGGCCCAGTTTCGCATGCTGCAACAGGCTGATTTACCTGCGGCAATAAATCAAGAGCACAATTTCCTCGTTACCGCTGTGGAGAAGGTGATGGCTGCCCGGGAATCGCTCAAGCCGGCTATATTGAAGGACCACCGGGATTTGACTCGGTTGTACGATCAGTGGAGCCGTCGGACTGAAGATTGTGCGGCTCGGGAAGCGGCTGCCTCCCGCGGGGTAACCGACACCCGGGAGCAAATCCTCGAGCTCCAGAGAAAGCTGGCCTTCTTGGAGTCCGAGCTGGAAGCTGCTTGTACTGAGAAAGGGATTGCCATCCAGGAGGCTGACAGATTTAGTAGGGCTTCTGCCAATCTAGAACTTGCCCTGAAGAAGATAGAGAACGACTGGCAGGCGTATATGTATTTGAATGACGCAGAGAAATTGTGCCAAGAGGCCGAGCGCCGAGCTAAACAGAGGCTTGAGCGGGGGACTGCCTTGGTGAGAAACCGGCTCCTGGAGTTGTATAATGCTGAGCTATAGTCGGCCTTTTCTTCTTGTTTTGTTCATGTTTTCTTTTTCTTTTTTGAGAGGGACGTGGTCCCAAAAGGTGTAATGCTTTTTTCTTCTTTCAAATAAAGAGTACTTTCCATTCTACCCTTCATTTGCATTGCTTGTTGTACCTGTGATATTGTGGTGATGTTTGTCCCGTATGGGGGACTTGTTTGTGGACCTATTATCCATGGCATACCTTGGTTTTAGGTACAGGTAACAAGTTTGACTATGGATACTTAGAACAGTTCCACGGCAAGGTGGTCGTGGACGTTCCCAGTATCGGAATATAGAATGCCATGGAGCAGCTGGGCTCTCGGGGCATGATAAGGAATAGTGGACCTGTACTAAGAGACTTAGCAAAGGACATTTGTGCACCTATTATCCTTGGCGTACCACGACTTAGGATACGGATAATAGGATGATGGAGAACCAACATACTTACTCAGAGGTTATGAGGACATGGCAAGTACGAGGGTTTTGCCGTGGAGTCTTCCTACTCAGAGGTAATAAGGACATGGCAGGAGTGGACTCATCGGATGATATTTTGTGGTCAATAGAGGACTTTTGTGGTTAACAGAGGTCGTGGTCAACAGAGGACATTTGTGGTCAACAGAGGACATTTGTGGTCAACAGAGGACATTTGTGGACCTATTACCCTTGGCGTACCCTGGTTCAGGGTACGAATAATAAGATGAGAGAGGACCAACATACTTACTCAGAGGTAATGAGGACATGGTAAGTACGGAGGTTTTACCGTGGAGTCTTCCTACTCAGAGGTGATGAGGATATGGCAGGAGTGGACTCAGCGGATGATATTTGTGGACCTATTATTCTTGGCGTACTCCGGTTGTGGGTACAGATAATAAGTCGAAAGGAAATCATCATACTTACTCAGAGGTAAAGAGGACATGTCAAGCATGAAAGTTTCTTCGACGGAGCCTTCCCATTCAGAGGTAATGAGGACATGGCAGGAGTGGGCTCAATGAAGGAGGGTACATAGAACGACTCAGAGGTAATGAGGAAATGGAAGTTCTATATAAAGGGGTAATTTATTTTTGGCGGAAGTAAAACGACTCAGAGGTAATAAGGACATGGCCGTTTTGGAAATTTGTGGATCGGTTACCCTTTTTATGCACTGGGAGTGCGGGTAGTGGATCATGAGGGAGGATCTCTTCCAGGAAGAAAGTTCAGGGGTATGATCATACATGACTTACTATCTGAGAGAGTGACCGGAATGTGAGTTCAGAGGCACCAGCAGGTACATGACTCGATAATCTGAAATGTTGGTGGTTGTGAGTTCAGTGGCACCAGCGGGTATATGACTCAATAATCTGGAATGTTGTGGGTGTGAGTTCAGCGGCACCTGCGGGTACATGACTCGATAATCTGGAATGTTTCGGGTGTGAGTTCAGCGGTACCAGCGGGTACATGACTCGATAATCTGGACTGTTTCGTTTAGACATAATATTTCTTCAGGAACTTGCCGTTGACGGGCAACATGAGCAAGTCTCCGTTTTGCTTGGCGAGGCGGTAAGCACCGTTGGAGAATACAGCCTCGATGATAAATGGACCTTCCCATTTTGGTTGGAACTTGCCGGCGGTCTTGTTAGTCATGACCATCGGTCTCCGGACTGCCAGAACGAGATCGCCCACTTGGAATGTTCTGATTTTGACCTTCTTGTTGAAGGCTCCAGATATGCGTGCTTGGTATAGCTCGATTCTTTGCTGAGCCAGGAGGCGCTTTTCGTCTAAGGCCTCTAACTCTTGTAGTCGGCGTCGATAGTTATCATCCGTCGTCAATTAATAAGTGAGGGCGACGCGGAGTGAGGGTATTTGGGTCTCCAATGGGAGAACTGCCTCACTCCCGTACACCAGGAAGAATGGTGTGTTCCCTGTGGCCGTTCGGACCGTGGTACGGTACGCCCATAAGCATTCACCAAGCTTCTCGTTCCAGTCGCGTTTGTTGGACGATACGAACTTCTTGAGTAACTTGATGATGGTTTTGTTGAATGCTTCTGCTAACCCATTCGCTGCCGGGTTGAATGGCGTCGAAGCAATATTCTGGATACGGTGCTTGTCGTAGAATCGATAAAAGGCGTGGCTTGCAAATTACGGACCATTATCGTGGATGATCCTCCGGGGCAGTCCAAAGCGATAGATGACGTGATGCTTAAGGAAGCTGACCACGTTTGAAGTTTTTACTTCTGCGAGCAGGACAGCTTTCGCCCATTTGGAGAAGTAATCTGTGACTACGAGTATGAGGCGATATCCTCGGAAGAAAGGTGGAGTGATTGGGCCAATGATATCCATCCCCCATGCTTCGAATGGCCAGGACGCCACTGTCGGATGTAGAAATTCGGATGGTTGGTGAATGAAGTCCGCGTGGACTTGGCAAGCTTTGCACTTTCTAGCATAGTCTATCGCATCTGCTACCATCGTGGGCCAATAGTAGCCCATTCGGCGAAGACGATCTTACAATTTAGGGCCAGGCTGATGGGCCCTGCAAATACCGTCATGTGCTTCTCGTATGGCTTCTTTGGCTTCCGTATTTGATAGACACCGAAGCAATAATCCATCATAGGATCGCCGATACAGCATTTTCGTCTCTGTATCGTAGAAGAATCTGAGAGAATGTCGTCTGATGAAGGTGGCTTCCTTTGGGTTCTCGGGCAGGATGTCGTAGACGACGAAGTCAATGAATGGTTGTCTCCAATCTGGGACATCGTCAATCGTCTGGGCGGAATAACTCGCCACGAATTGAACGTTATTCTTTGGACAGACCAGTTCGTGGCCTATCACGTCCACCGATTGCTGAGTATAATTTGGCACTGCTAGAGAAGTGGCCAGACCCGCTAAGACATCGGCTTCGATATTTTGGAGTCTGGGAATATGTTCGATGAAGAACCCCTCGAACGAAGAGATGATGTCGATCGCTATTTGGTGATAGGGGATCATGTCTTCGTGGCGGACTTCGTATGAGCCCCGGATCTGATTGACGATTAGCTGAGAATTGCCGTATGCTTCAAGATATTCTACCCCCAGCTCCCTTACAAGTTGGAGGCCAATGACCAAAGCGTTGTACTCGGCCACATTGTTAGAACAGGGTTCTGTGAGAGAGTAAGCGCGATTGATCACCAATCCGGAAGGAGAAACCAGCACCACCCCGACTCCGACGACGATGTTGCCTTTGGGTCTAGTTCTCGAAGCGCCGTCGAAGAACATTCGCCATATATCATCGTGAGAGGTTGCATGCGAGTCGGCGACCTCATCTGGGATTTTTTTATATATTCTGGACGACTCCAAACCCGGGTGGGCTGCCAAAAAGTCTGCCAGGGCTTGACCTTTAATAGCCTTTTGTGGAACGAAGATCATATGATAGGGGGACAACAATATTGCCCATGTAGCGAGGTGAGAGCTGAGCGCCCCTGGCTTAGTCATGAGGACTCTAAGAGGATTGACTCGTGAGATCACATGTATGGTTTGTCCCGTGACAAAATGCCGCGTCTTCTGGATGGCAAACACCAGGGCAAGACATTCCTTCTCCACAGCGGTGTATCCGTGTTCTGGACCAATCATCATTCGACTGAGGTAATATATGGCTTTCTCATGGCCTGCAACGTTGTTTTGTGCCAGCAGAGCCCCGAGGGAATGTTCTATTGCTCGTACGTAGAGCAGGAATGGTTTTCCGGCAACCGGGGCCACCAGGACTGGAGGGTTCGACAAATATTCTTTGATGCTGTCGAAGGCCCGCTGACATTCTTCGTCCCATACGAATGAGACGCCTTTCTTCATGAGATGGGTGAATGGTCGACATCGCCCGGAGAGGTTAGAAATAAACCTCCTAATGTAAGCTAGCCTCCCTTGAAGGCCTCTGAGTTCGCGGAGATTTTTCGGGGGACCCATCTCCATGATTGCCTTTGTCTTCTCAGGGTCTACATGGATACCCTGGGCGGTGATGATGAAGCCCAAGAACTTCCCGCTGGATACGCCCAGGAAGGATTTTGTGGGGTTCATTTTCAAATTGTGTGCTCGTATCAGGTCGAATACCGTCCTCAGATGCTGCAGATAGTCTCCCTTACAGCGACTCTTGACGGCGATGTCATCAACATAGCATTCCACCGTCTTGCGTAAGTGGTCTCTGAAGATGATGCTCATGGCTCTTTGATATGTGGCACCGGTATTCTTCAAACCGAAAGGCATGACTGTGTAACAGTATGTGCCAATCGGTGTTCGGAATGATCTATGCTTTTCGTCGTCAGGAGACATCTTAATTTGGTTGTACCCCGAGAAACCATCCATGAATGACATACGTTCGAAGCCGCAGGTGTTGTCAATCATGATGTCTGTGATAGGGAATAGGAATTCATCTTTGGGGCATGCCTCGTTCAGATTGCGGAAGTCGATGCAGATTCGAATCTTTCCATTCTTCTTGAGGACGGGTACTATGTTGGCGACCCAGTCAGGATTTTGTTCCTCACGAATGAAGCTGCTGGCTATCAGTTTGTTGACTTCGATCGCATCCATGATGCCTGGGCGGAAGCGTCGCTGTTGTTGCTTGACTGGCTTTGCATCTGGCCGAATGTTGAGTTTGTGGAGAGCAATATCGGGATTTAACCCCGACATGTCTTCATAGCTCCAGGCGAACACATCAATATATTCTTTGACAAGTTCCAGCAGCGATTCTCGCTCTTCGTCTGTTAGGCTTTTACTGACGAAGATTGGTTTTGGAGAAGATTCGCTGCCGAGGTCGACCTGTATAACCTCATCTTTAGAAGGAGGTTCTCTCAGTTCGAACCGCTTTTCCCATTGTGCATCCAACTGTTGGGCCCACGGCTCTAACTCGAGGATTTTAGGGATGTCTTCGTCCTCTTCATAAGCGTCGGCGAATGCCATGTTGACTGACAGGACTTGTCTGAATATGTCTCCGATGCTGGTATCAGAGTCAGAAGTTGGTGACCCGGTCGAATGTGAATGCCAGTCACATTCTTCATCTGAACTCTCAGGGGTCGTCGTGGGTGTAATATACCCTAATCCACATCAAGTTTTGCTATAGTAGTCCCGTGGTTTGCCAGTCGGGACCGGTGGCTTCAAAGGTAATCGTCGTCCAGTATCGTAGTTCAGGCCTGGCGTTGTCTCCAGATCATACCCCTGTTTCTGCATGAGATATTTGGATTGGGGGCTATAAAGATACAGAGGCAGTCTCTCGGCATCCGATCTATGGTCGACTTCTTCTATGGTGAAGGGATGCGGATCGTCCTTCCGGCCGAAGATGATTGGATGGTCTCCTCCCTCGATTATGCGGTAAGCATCTTCTACTGGAGTAAGCTGGATTGCGGTGTATACATTTGTCACCTGTGTGTGTAGGTGAGTGCCTATACAGTGTTCCATAGCATACATTATACAAAGCTTATTAAGCTCGAGGTAGTTCAAAGATAGCCCTTTATTGATGAATTAAGGTATCTTTTCTAGGGGGATTACATCATCTGCGAAGGGAACATCAGTGTGGGCAGCCACATACTTGGCTAGCTCCGGTTCCTCTTCGGCTACCCCCTGCGTAAATGAAGACTGAGAGGACGACCTGGGCAGCTTGATCGTCAGGGGTTCAGCTGGTGGAGCAGAACGGGGAGTTATTGGCAGGCTAGCGACCCCCAGTCTGGTGCTCGATGCTGGGCGGGGAGTGGTTGGTTCGCTAGAAGTTCCAGGCCTTGCATCGGGGTGACAACCCTTCTTGGGAAGGCATATCGTCATTGGCTTGTCGGAGGGATTGAGCTTCTCCGTTTGCGGTTGGCCGACTCTCGGCAGCCTGATTGTCAGTGGCTCCGTTGTGGGTCTTGGCACTTGGCTAGACCTTGGCAGCCAGATTATCATCTGTTCTTCTTGTGCCGAGAGGCTGATTGCGTCCTTACGCAGAGTGGCTGCAAGGGGTACGGACTTGCCAGGTTTACGAGCTTGGAGGTGGATCGTCAGAGGTTCTTCTGATCCTGTGGCTGTCTCGGTACGAGCTTGCATATCTCCTTCCTCAAGGTGCCTCTTCGACTTTTCGTATAGGCAGGAGTCTGAGTAGTAGGATTCGACCCCTTTGAAGGGATCGATATCAGCAAATTCTGTCCTCACGAAGCCGTATTTGTCGACATATTTGAAGCACTGGTGCAGCGTGGAAGGCACGATCATGTAATCGTGTATCCACGGGCGCCCCAAGTGGATGTTGTAAGAAGTGTCTGCATCTATGACATAGCAGGTGACTTAGCAGGTGACTTCGGATTGGAGATCGCCAATTTGACACTTCAGACGAATCTTCCCAATTGGGTAGCTCCTGCCCGAATTGAAACCGCTGATGGCGGTGCTTGTAGGCGTCAGGCGATACATTGGGATACGGAGATGATGTAGCAGACCCTTCGGGATAATGCTTATGGAAGAGCCAGGATCAATGTGCATCCGATCCACCTTTACGTTGCCGATGTATCCAGTGTAGTATAGCGGGCGATCATGCAGGTTGATTTTGATGAGCATGTCCTGCGGAGTGAAGACAATGTTGGGCATCGCTCCCGTACGGGCGCTGTCTTGGAGATCTGCAGGCGGGTTCTCTCCCGTGAGGTTGACCTGAGCCAGGTACGCGTCGATATTTTGGAGTGCATCGCTCAAAGCCGCACGTACATCCTTTGAGAGTCTCAGAAGCTCGTATAATGACAACTTGGCCGGTGTGTTGGCCAATTGTGCCAAGATGTCGAAGTTGTAGGGCTTCTCCAACCCTTGTGATGCTTCTTTTCGGAGGAATTTGTCAAAGCGAGTCTCCCGCGGCCTAGGCTTGTCGGTCGTTGGAGGCTGAGCCGGTCCCGGAGCATCAGTTGTAGCAGGCTAATGATCTTCAGCCGGATTGTCAGCCACAGGTTGGGATTGTGCCCCAGACCTCGTTCTACGGCTGTAGCTTCTTTGGTATCTGCCGAGATTGTGCGGCAGGACCTGACTTTTCTACTCTTCTTCTTGCAAATGGAAGATGGTGTGGGCTGAGTCACTTCTGATACCAAGTCTGGATGGACCCACATGACCTCCCCTCGTGATGTGGTGAGCGGCACTAGACCAGCATCCTGATCTCGGGGAGGTGGAAGATTAGCAATCTCCATTGCCGCCAGAGGGATGGGGACCACACCGTCTTGAGTTTTCGTCGGAAGAAAGCTGTCGAATTGTACTGACACCATATTGGCGGCGACGGTTACCTCTTCGAAATCGATAGCCAGAGCATTCGAATCGATGAGGTTTTGGATGTACCGTTTTAGCTGGTAGCAGTCGTGTGTAGTATGGTGGACGTAGCGGTGATAATGGCAGTACTTTGGATTCTCCATCTCCGTCGGCCGTGGTTCCCGTCTTGGTGGAGGAAGCTGAATTCTGTCTCCTTGTATGAGCATGTCCAAGATGGGCTTGATGTGACCGTCTTCGAAGGAGTATGTGATTTGTGGCCATTGTTTGTCTGCCAGCTTTGGCTCAGGTTTCTGTGATGTGTCGGCCATCATAGCCTGCTTACCCCTGCTGTTCTGATTGTTGGAGGGGCTACCCCCATTGTCATTGTTAGGACGCTTGCCCTTGTTCTCTCCGTCCGAGATGTGTAATCCCAATTGGCGAGCCTTCTTCAATCGTTCTTCGGCGCTTGTGGCACTGATGATGAACGTCTTCCAGTCCTTGAATTGACTTTCGCCCATCCAGAGACTGATTGTTGGGAGCAATCTCTTTTGGCAAATTTCAATCAAGGAGGAATCTGGATTTTCAGACGGCAGCTTCATTGCGGTTTGGCGAAACCGCTCAATGTAATTCCTTGACAGCTCTTTCTCCCCTTGAACGACGTCCATGAGGGTGGACATTGTGATGTCCTGCCCTATTTCGTAGATTCTTTCCAAGAACATGCGCTTGAAGCCGACGAAGGAGTAGATGCAGTTGTCTGGCAGGTTGCGATACCAATCGAAGGCGACCCCTTCCAATGCCCCGATGAATAAACGTATAAGAATGGCATCGTCATGGAGCAAATAGTCGGTGGTAACCTCGAAGTAAGTGATGTACCGATTTACTGAGGTCTTGCCATCATAAGGATTGATATTGAACGGCTTATATCTTGGCGGGAAGGGGACATCCCTCCATGCAGCAGGGTATGGTTGCCGTATTCTGAGGTCTTGAGAATTTTCTCGAGCGTGAAACATGGCTCGGAGCTCTTAGACCTCTCTTCTCGCTTCGCGGGCTTCGTCCACGGCGGTGGGGGCCGTTGTTTCAGGAGGATCGTTGCCCGGGTTCGGTGCTGCCGAATTCGAGTCTGCATTGACCGCAGGTCCAGCGTTTGTTTGGCCAGGCGTCCCTCCTTACAGAGTTGGAAGGGCTGCTTTGATCTCGTCCATAGACTTGACCAAGGCAAGCAATATGGCTTCGAGAGTGTCGATGCGTTGGCGATCGCTGGAACCACCTTGGCTGCTGTCTGTCATGAATACCGTCTTTACATGAGAAGAGATGGACGGAGCGGTGGACGAAGCGCCCTCCGAATCATACCCCTGTAGTGAGAAGTCATCGGGGTATGTGGGTATGTTCTCTTCTGGTTCAGACTCGAAAGGAACAGTACTCCCAGTCTCCGAGTTCGCCTCGTCTTGGGAGTTGTGGACGTCCTCGGGGATGTCGGGGTTTGCTACATCTGATGGGAGAGTTGTCTCCCCCGGCTCGTCTTCTTGGAACATCGGATTATTGTGGAGGTTCGAAGAAGTGCTACCCCCAATCCCAGCAACCCCCTGTGTTGTGGACGATGAATCTCCTACTGTAGCAGATTTCGTCTTAGAACGGGTGCCTTAGAAAACTCCAGTGGTGGGCACCCGCTTAGACGACAGACTTTTAGTCGAAGTGGTTAAAATCTTCGGGCTGGGAACATTTGTCTTCTTCCCTCTCCCATCAGCAGGGACTTTCTGAGCAGAGTTGCAGGAGACGACGGGAAGTGCCTCATCTTCTGAAGATGGCTGTTGCAGTCTTTGAAAGACGGACTGCCGGTCTTCTCGTACCGTCGCATTATTGCAGCAGCAGTTGACGATGACTTGGGTGCAGTGGCGTCCGTGGGAGGACTCTTTGCACCCCGATGCATTTTCTCTTTTCTTACGTTTGTGGAGGATGGCCTTACGCAAGTCAGATGGGTCTGGATCGACCATGTTTGCTCCCTGGATTTTGGGAGACTTTTGCGAACCTCTCTGTCCGATTGCCGTCGGGGGCTGGACTCGAGTAGTTCTGTACAACTTTCCATCTGAGGCCCGTATAATGGTATGCGGACGCTCAGATGATCAGAGACAGGATCAGCAGACCGAGCGTGCCAAGCTCGCGCTGCCCTAGACTTCTTCGCTCTAGTGCATAAAGGCACATAGTAGGAAGAGTCTAGGTGATGCTGGAGAGAGTCAGACATTTATTCTTGGGAGCACAAGAGATCAGGACCATAAGATAGGTAGTCAAAGACAGAGCCGCACGGGGTAGGCGTCATGCTGCCGTCCTCAACAATCTTCATGCGGCTGGCGGACATAGCCGCATAGGCTTTCTTCATGCGGCTGGGAGTCTCAGCCGTATGAGTTTTCTTCATGCGGCTGGATGATTTGGCCGCATAGACTTTCTTTATGCGGCTGGCGGATTCACCCGCATGATTCTCCTGCATGTGGTTGGCAGATTTGGCCACATGAGTGTTCGGCCTCTTCTTGGGGCACATGGAATCACTCTTTGTCCCTGCAAGTCCAGTATCGTAGTGCTTTCCTCTGTCGGACTTGGGGACAGCAGAGTTCTCTACGACTCGAAGTGGAGCCGTATGAGAGTCGCCTTCGTCGTCTTGGGTAGCAGAGAGTACCCCGTCCAGAGCTTGTGAAGGAGCAAACAATTTTGGCCTCCACTCGCAGCGAGCTTTTTTTGTGCGGGTTCGCTTCTAGATCGGGCTGGCACTTCCTTCAGAGAGAATTTCTTCAAACGCCTGTTGGTCGAAAAGGACGACCATCTTCTGTTGCGTGGAGCCAAGCTTGGCTGCATCCGACTGCGTCACCAACTCCTCAGCCGTAGAGAAGTTATTCCCCAGTAGAGTCACCATCGTGTTTGCCATGAAATATAAAAGAGCAGAACAATTATCGGAGGACTGGACTTTTACTTATGTTACAAACTCGCTTGTACAAAGAAAGCCTAGGGACGAAAACCTAGGTACAGCAGTCTAAGTACAATTGTTTATTTTAGATTCTGGGGGATGACGATAGAGGCTCAAAAAAGCTACGGCAACTCTGCCTTACTCCTTGGACGATCGGTATGCAGCCTTGGCGTTGAAGAAATGCTCTTTTTGCTCTCTCTCTGTTTTTTTCTCTCCAAGTATTCTGGTGCTCTCTGATCTCGAAAAAGGTCTCTTCCGCAAGGGAATGGCACCTTGCTATTTATAAGAAGAGAATGCTATCATTAAGGTTTACAATGATCGTCCCTTAAAGTAGCGGTGGCCTGTTGATTGATCAATCTGGGCCATTAATTTTGAGTGTAATGGATCTGGGCCATTAATGTAGATTGTGCCAAATCCTCTCAGTAATTAATGCTGATTGGAATAAATCTCTCTTATGATGATCTGCTGAAGTCTGCGAATCTGAATGAATAAGTTTAATTCATTCTTCTGCCACGTGTCCCAGATTATTGGGATTTGACCCAATCTTTGATTGCAGTAAATCTGGGAAATTGATTAGCTTTATGACACGTGTCCTGGGAGCCGCTGAGGGGATCTGAGCCACATGAAAATTGAGCCGCATAAGCCCGGACACGTGTCAAGGCTGTTGGGGAGTGGCCCCCGAACCTTCGAATCACATGATACTCTGGACCGCATGGACGTAGGTGGCCGCATAATGGGTAACCGCTTCATGAGCCGCATGGAGATGGTCCTCGTAAGCCGCATGGGAGAGCGTCTGCTTGAGCCGCATAGGGCTGTTTCGATCTGGGCCGCATAGGGCAACTTCGACCTGAGCCGCATGGGGAGTCTCCGCTTGAGCCGCATATGACTGTCCACGTGACTAGGCTACGTAGCATTTTCTGGGTCTCGGGGGATTATGTCAGAGATCTCCTTTGTTTCCCTAGGAGTCTGTCATTATGACAGAGTCATAATTACATCTTTGTGTCAGGGCTGTCATCTTGTCAGAGCTGTCAGCCGTCAAGGCAATTAATACAGTAAGGGAAGAGTTGTTTGTATGCTACGTGGCACCTCTCTGAGCCGCATGGAGATCACAGTGCCGCATAGACGCGTTGAGCCGCATGGGTCCTCTGAGCCGCATGGGCTTTCTGAGCCGCATGGGGTTTCCTGGCCGCATGGATCTTTCTTTATTATTTTCCATGCTTCTACATCCGTCGCCATGGTTCTGGAAATGTGATGCATTTCCAGAACCTTGGCGACGGATGTGCCGCCGCTATTCCGTTGTACTATAAATTTCCAGGACCTTGGCGACGGATTATCCGACGCGAACCCGTCGATCACCCGTCGCTAACTGGAAATACTTTCAAATCTCCAGGTAGCGACGGATATTCCGTCGAAAGGTAGTCGGAAACTGGAAATATCCGTCGCTATGCAGTCACTAGTCCGTCGCTAACTGTGATTTTTTGAAAAAAAAAATACAGAGCTTTCCCTGTTCACACAAATATGCATAAACCAAACAATCACAAAGACCAAACAATCAGAAAAATGCACACCAATTATCCAACAATCACATAGACGAAATATATATTGCACACCAATATAAAATTATCACAAATATTCTGAAATTCCCACAAATATTCCAACATTCCCACAAATATTCCAACATTCCCACAAATATTCCAAATTTTCTTAATTACAATACTTTAAGGAGAAGGAGGAGTTCGATTGCCCCGTGGTGGTAATCCCTGCTGCGACCGACGAATATACTGCTCCAGTAGGTACGGCGGCAAGCCGTCGTAGACACTGCTCGGAAGTCGGCGTAGCTGCTCTAACGACATAAGATCAAGGAGTGCCGTCACAGTCGGAGTCGATACCAGAGGGGCAGCAGGGTTGAAAGAAAGATGACCCACGAAAGAAGGACCGACACCAGCACCAGCAGAAGACGGACCGACACCAGCAGCAGACGGACCGACACCAGCAGACGGAGGCAAAAGTAAGAGGCAATTTGCTCCCGCAAGGACGACACTGCCTCGTGCAGCTGCGTAAGCTACGACCTAACATCATCGTCTGTCGGGGCCGCGAGAGGAGGAAGTGTCAGTGGAAATCTCTGAGTCGCCACGTGCAACGGCCCTACGGAGCCGACTCCGTACAGGAGCCCTTTCTTAAAGCCGCCGACGGTATCTATGAACAAGTCGTTACGAACGGCCAAAGAAGAGGGTGTCCGGGCGGGCATCGTTTCACCGACATCATCGGTGTCAGTTAATGAGCCCGACTAAGGGTCTCACGATACGCAGCCTATCAAATGAATTTTTTTATATTATAAGATTTACCTAAGTTGTAATCTAAATCCTATGTTTCACTAAGTTAAGTGTGAATCCTAAGTTTACCTAAGTTATAGTCCGAATACTTTTAATTCTAACATAAATCTCATAAACATATGTACTTACATCAGTCTCCTTGGCCCTCTCGTCGACGAAGCTCCCGTCCTTCCGTCTTTTGTGCGTATGCTGGAACACGTCGTATATGGTAACCGACTCTGGCGCCATTTTCTCCTTCACCGTCCGTTGGGCCTGCATATGAAATTTTCGTAGAACTTATTAACTCCGTATATTAATAATACCAAATTCGATAGTGAAATGAATTTACGGTATATCACCAGATCTGCAAGCGTCGCTGCGTGGGGCCTTGATCCACCAGTATGAAGCCCCGCGGCCTGTCGGTTCGCATTCGCCTTCTCCGATTTCTCCTTGTAAGCAGGAGTATTCATCATATCTAAGAGGTCCTTATAATACTCCTGCTGGATCCAATTCGGCCTCGTATGCCCTATTTTCAGGTCATGAATCATATCCCGTAACTTCTTCGAGGCAGCGCTTCTGTAGGTCCTGCGGATCGCGTCCTCACGATGGGGGGGCCGCCAGTACGTCGTCTAACATACAAATTCAATTATCACGTAATTTAAAAAATGGTTGATTAAAGAGCCACTAATAATTAACCAGAAGATATAGATATATACCCTCAAATCGTCGAGCCAGACGTACTTCAAGTTTGGGGGCACCAATGAAAAGTTGAGGTAGGCACCATGGAAGTTAGCCCTGATAATTTCTCCAAGAGCCCTGGCAACATTAAACGAAAAAAAATCTACAAAGAAGAAACGACTGGATTATTAACTTGAATAAATGAAAGAAATTTAATAAATTATCTTAAATTTACTTACGAAGTCCCAGCGGGCCATAGCTCTCGTCGGAACTCGCCTCTCGGCCTCTCTGGTGCCGTCGGAGGATCCGCGGGTGCGTGCATGTACTCTCCAGCAACCAGATGGAACCGAGTGTAGGGGTACTCCGGGGCCCACTGTGTAGTAACTGGGGGATCCACTGGTGGATCCGCTGGTAGGTCCGCTGGTGGGTCCGATAGCGGAACGAATCCGCTAGCAGATCCAGACTCATGCCTCGATGAAGTAGTCGATCGACAGCGAGATGCGTCTGTGCCCGGGGTACTCTTCGGGTCGGGCTCGCTGGATGGGGTCATATCTCGGGAAGATTGAATTATGCGACCACGACCATGACCACCAGCACCATTACGACCACGACCACGACCACCACCACCGCCAGCACCAGCACCACGACCACCACCAGCACCACGACCACGGCCAGCCATCATGACCTGTAAATAGAATACATAAACATAATTAATAATATAAAAGTGTAAATAAATATAAAATTTTAAACTAAAATATACATACCACCAGTAGGGAGACGAGTGCCGCCGCGACGAAAAAGACTAGGAGTACCATCTGCAATAAGTAAATAATCGAACAAAAAAATATTAATTCACGTAATTAGAAGTGTTTTTAATATACAACAATATTTGTAATGCCTGTGGTTCGTATTACGTATTTCTGGAATACGTGTACGTATTTATTCTTGTATTGCATGATTCCTTGTTTAGTTTTCTTCAAGGCTTGGCTTGGTTTATTCTTGGCCCGGGTTGGCTTGGTTCGGTTGGGATTATTTTGGTTCATCATGAACCATGGATAAACCCTCTACCTACCACCACCTTTGATATTTATTGCCATTTCTTCTTTCTCTCTATTCATTACTCATCTTCTTCTTCCCCATTACTTCCTTACCTACCAAAGAGAGAAGAGAGAGGTTTAGGCAAGTGCACCTAGCCATCACTTGAGAACCACTTTTTATTTGTCCATTAGCTAGATTAGGCCATGGTGATCAACATTAGAACTTGACATTTTGTGATTTGGAGTCTCTATTATTCTAGATCTAAGTTTCTTCTATTTTCGGTTTTGCATGGTTTTGATCTATTTAAGTTGTATTTTTATGGGTTTTGATGTTCTTATGTGGGAGAGGATTGAATTTCACCCTAGATAGAACTTTGCAAAGTCGGATTTGGACTTGTTTGGACCAAGTTATGGATTTTTGAAGCTTGGGTTTAAGCCATAGAATTCTTGCTGATTTGGAGAAGACAGTGAGCAGTGCACGAGCTTTTTAGCTTGTGCCACTGAGCTGCGCGCGCTCTTTAGCGCAGCGCAATTGACCCCATACGCTGCCTTTTGTGAGCGTATGACTCGCATACGCTCGCTTGCTTGACAAGGAGTCGTATGGACCCCATACGCTGCCTTTTGGGAGCATATGACTCGCATACGCTCGCTTGCTTGACAAGGAGTCGTATGGACCCCATACGCTGCCTTTTGGAAGCGTATGACTTACGTGGCTTGACCTGAGCGTGGCTTGACCTGAGCGTGGCTTGACCTGAGCGTAGGTTGGCCTGAGCGTAGGTTGGCTTGAGCGTAGGCTAGCCTGAGCGTATGACTTTTGCACTGAGCGTATGGCCTTTGGCTGACTTGGTCTCATGTCAGCGTGTCAGATTTAGTTTTATTTTTCCTTAGCTTGGCTCTTCTATAGCCCTGTATATTGATATTTTATTAGACATTTTACGTCCATTTTATATCCTTATGCCTTTTTTTCCTGAACTTGATAATCACGAATTTACTTGATATGTTTGGAATTGATAATTGAGTATGACGCGATAGTGACCCGTAGTGG
Source organism: Iris pallida (assembly GCA_029216955.1). Taxonomy (NCBI): domain Eukaryota; kingdom Viridiplantae; phylum Streptophyta; class Magnoliopsida; order Asparagales; family Iridaceae; genus Iris; species Iris pallida. The sequence continues at coordinate 13,424,858 of JANAVB010031216.1, read as the reverse complement.
TACACTCCTGACATGATAACCTGACATGACCTGATAGTGGCCGTCGTGGCGCACTCCTGACAAGTACACTTGGCATGATAACCTGACATGATTATCTTGATAAGCTGTTGCGACGGCTACTTGACATGACATGACCTGTATAATAACCTGGACACCGTGGACGATTGTGCTTGTATAAATAAGCCAGTCCTGTCTTGCATCATGTCTAGGATGGGACTCCTGAGTACCACGGTCAGGAGTACCTACTAAAATGGACTAAGGCTAATAACTAGATTAATACATTAGTCATGACGAGATTTTCCAGCTACAGGCAATCTCGTTACCTGGGCACGCCTTGGGATCTGTAGCCTGCCGTCGAGTAAGGCACATTTCCAGCACACTGTCATGTGTTGCACCCTTCAAGCTACCTAAGGGTACATTCGTTTCCTGGACGATGTACCCACCTGAATTCAACTCTAATCTTTTAACCCGGGTAACCTGGATGGTCTGCAGGGCTTGTGGCTGTAGAATAATCTTACTGCATCTTGTTAGTAATTAGGCTTGTGACAACCCTAGTTAGTTAAAGTATCAAGCCGTAATTCTTGCTTGGCCGTGAAGTGATTGGACGGAGTCTAACCAGTCTAGTCTTGCCCTGATCCTGTTCCAGATTATTGAATGACCAGAATGCTTGTATTTATTTTACCGATAAATGGTGAGAATTCCAAGTTCTGTTCAGACGAAGGGTTACAACCTCGGTCCTTGTTTGGTTTACGGGTTGCAACCTGGTTATCTGAATAGTTTTATGGTTATCTCGTCGTATATCATCCTAGTGTATTTTCTTTATTTCCAGTTCTTACTTTTATCTATATCTTGTGCTGATTGCTGGGTTTAGTTCTTAAGTGAAGCCTCCTTTGTGGCACTTGCTCTTTCTGGGGTCTGACCCAGCTGGTTTTGTGTGGCCAGATTTCGGAGCAGCTCCAGAGGATCTACCGACCTTCCAGCCAGATGGTGGCCACTAGACGGAACCCTGGCAACGCGTGGGTTATTTTTGGCTCTCCCACTTTATTGTAAAAATATTCTTTTGAGGCGTTTAGCCGACGAGCACCTGTTTAGCTCGATTGCACTTACTTACTGTCTGCCTACGGGCTGTAACATGATTAACAGATCCTAGGGTTGATCATGTATGACTAAACTCTTGCTAGTCCTGACATTTTGTAATGACTAGCTTCATGATCAGCTGAATATGTAATGTTTGGGACGCCTTACTATTGTATATTTAATGATCATACATCTTGTAACTTTTACTTACTTGCTTGTGATTGAGACAATAGGTTGTTCATGACCTTAGGAGACTGCTGGCTTGTAGATAAACCCTCATGTATCCTAGACAGCCGTGACCGTATAGCGAGGTGGGTTGCACTTCTATATACGTAGCTGGCTATGTCTGCCCTCGCTCTCCAGTTTTCTGGTTCTGGGGCGTGACATGGTTTAAGTGGTGGCCCATGCAGGTCTTGTAAATCAAGATATGTGAGGGTTTACCGAATAGATGTCTCAATCAGTATTCGTCCTTGATCTCTGCTCGTATCTTCTAAATCCCTGGATTCTTGTCCTGATCATATGCTTGTATCGTTGATCTGTCCTGGTCCTTCCTTATTGTTCCCTATGTCGTCTTCTTCAGCGGCATTGTTCGTGGTCCTACCGACCAGTCATGACTCTTCATTCCCGTTAGCTTGCGTTCATTGAGATCAACGCATCTAGACAAATTCGACACATAGCCGTCGAGAAATCTTAAAATAGATACCCACTTGCAGATTATTAATCTATCTTCCTTGCTCACTGTGTATTGTGCTATCGGCTTAGTTATTTGTCCACCAGCTCTCCTTTGTATTAAGTTCAGATAAGGACGCTTGTATATCTCGGCAATGTCTTGTCTTGCTTTTGGATTATCCTTCGTCTTTCCTTTAATATCCATGACGGTATTGAAGCCATTATCGAACACATTCTTTTCGATATGCATAACATCAAGATTATGCCTTATAAGATTATTTTTCTAATAAGGCAAGTCCCAGAAGATACTCCGTTTGGTCCAGTTATGGGTTTGTTCGAACCCATCGACACGATTGTTCGATGGATCTTCCACTACAGTGGCCAAGTCTTTTACATCTTCCCAAATATCGTATCCCGACAATCTGGCAGGCGGATGAGAAAATTCTTGTTTTTCAGCTCTGAACGCGTCCTTGTTCTTTCTCCAAGGATGACTCCCGGACAGAAATTGACGATGACAATCAAAGAAAGAAGTTTTTCCTCCATGCTTAAGGCGGAACGCCTTACTATTTTGCATGCATATCGGACAAGACATGGTGCCGTGAGTACTCCATCCCGACAGCATACCGTATGCGGGAAAACCATTAATTGTCCACATCGGTGAAACTCTCATCTGAAAGTTTTGTTTCCTGGAAATATCATATGTCGTGACGCCGATCTCCCACAGCTGTTTCAGCTCATCCACCAACGGCTGTAAATATATATCGATATTCTTGGTCGGATTTTTGGGACCCGGTATGATAGCTGTCAAGAACATATAAGGAGTCTTCATACACATCCATGGTGGCAGATTGTAAGGGGTCAGAATGACCGGCCAGCAGGAGTATTGAGATCCCGACTGCCCGAATGGGGTAAAGCCATCAGAACATAGCCCCATGCGTACATTTCTAGGCTCTGCAGCAAAATCTGGATGGCAAAAATCAAAATATTTCCATGCCTCTCCATCCGAAGGATGTGTCAATTCTCCATCGTCCTTTGTGCGTTCTTCGTTGTGCCACGTTATGTGTTCTGCTGTATTCTGAGACATATACATCCTCTGCAAGCGCTTCGTGATCGACAAGTAATGCATATACTTATAAGGACGTCGTTTTCTAGTTGACTTTCATTTTTCCCTGACTGGCTTGTAACGATCTGCATTACAGATGCTGCAACTTTCTATATCCTCGTTCTCCTTGTAGTACAACATGCATCCGTTGCGACAACAATCTATCTTGTCGTACCCCAGTCCCAGTTGTCGGACCATCATCTTCGACTTGTAGAAGTTTTTTGGAAGCTCTTTTGATTCCTTCGGTAACACCTCCTTCATTAGTTGTGTAATCCGATCATAGCAAGTTTTTGGCAAGTTAAAATCGGACTTTATGTTCAACAACCGCATCGTCACTGACAGTACCGAATGTGGCTCACAACCAGGATATAAAAAAGTTTCAGTATCCTGAAACATATCATAGAACTCCTTCGCCTTGAGATTAGGATCCTTCGGATCAAAATTAGGCCCTGCCGTGTCGTACACCATATCTCGTGCAAGGTTCTGCACGTCTCCATAATCAACAGAGCATTCATCGTCATCGACGAAGAAATTCGCTGCAGTATTATCATCAAAATCATAAGTAGCAGCATTCGCAACCTGTCTTTCCGCATATAGTTCACCTTGCGATGACCACAGGCCGTAATCACGTACGAAACCCTTACGGATCAAATGATCTCTACACTCACTACTTCTTCGTAACGTCTATTGCGACAATTACGACATGTACACTTGATTTTGTTACCGTCCATAAACTGATCTTTGCTCATGGCATACTTAAGAAACACTTCCACGCCTGCCAGAAAATCGTCACTCACACCTATTCTGCTCTCGTGTTGTCATTTGTACATCCATGTACGATCAACGAAATAACGATCCATCACAGATTGGATGTAAAAATCTGTATAGTAAGACAAACTAAACAGAATTAGTATATAATCATTTAACTAGTGGATCCGCTTGTATTCTAGCTCGAGAAGAGAAAAATCTAAGTACAGTTGTTACTAATAGTTCGATACCGATAGTTCGATACCAATACCGATAGTGCGATACCGATACCGATAGTGCGATACCGATACTGATAGTCCGATACCGATATTGCGATACCGATACCGATAGTGCGATACCGATAGTTCGATACCGATACCGATACCGATACCGATAGTTCGATAGTCTGATAGTCCGCTAGCGATACCGATAGTTCGATACCGATACCGATAGTCCGATAGTTCAATACCGATACCAATAGTCCGATACCGATTCTTCGATAGTCCACTAAGTCGAAATGATTCCTCTTAAGCGTCGAGCTTGTTATACACAGTTCAACTTGATGAGTCAGTAAATATTTTTGTGGTGTTATATGCTTGCAGCAGCAAATCAAGTTTTAGAGTCATTATAGGTCAATTAATCAAACTGAGTCAATCTATCTATTTCTAAATTGCAAGAGTCCACTTCTAGGATATGGGAGCTATATCCTAAATATCTAGGCTAAAATTAACTTGGTTAGGATACTAGAGTGTCCTTACTATCTAGCAAGCACTACCTTAGTCTAGTTACACTAGCATTACCTATATTTTCTACCATGCCTATACTCACACATTATACCCCAAGCCGTCCTGCATGCTAATAGGCATGGTAGGCCTGCCTTCATTCCTCACTCTCTAAAGCACACATACACATATGTATATCACAGTTAGATGTATAGATATATACATCTATATAGAAGCACACAACTGATACACTCTAAGGGTCGGTTTTCGAGGAAAAACTTCACTTATTCAGTGACTTTGGTGAAGCGAATGTCCCAAGGATATTCTTAACAAAGAATGCAGATGAAGAACTCGCACTGTCCTTGACACAGTGAACATATACACCATGAACCCAAACTCCATATTCATATTTACTAATCCAAACACCACCAAACTAATGGATAACACCCAATATGGATAACACATTATTTAGCCAATATATAAACTCAGATAAATTTGAGAAGTAAAGCCCCCCGCCGCCCCCGACCAAAGCCCGTCGCCCCAAGCCCGCCGCCCAGCCCCCGACGCCCCCGTCCCAAGCCCGCCGCCCAGCCCCCGATGCCCCCGCCCCAAGTCCGCCGCCCCCCGCAGCCCCGCCACCCACAACCCCCCGCCCACCGCCGCCCTCCGCCGCCCAGCCCCCGACGCCCCCGCCCCAAGCCCGCCGCCCCTGCTCCAAGCCCGCCGCCCCTGCTGCCCCTACAATACCGTGCGAGAGAGAGAGAGAGGGGATTACCTTCAGAAAAGAGAGGAGAGGACGCCGACGCCGATCACCGAAGCTACGGGAGAGAGAGAGAAAAGAGAGTGAATTTGGGGGGAATATGAAAAGTTTCTCCCGTCGTTTCAATTTAAGTCTGGAACGTATATTTAGCGACGGACTAGCGACAGATTTTTATCCGTCGACCGTTAGTCGCTCTTTTTGATGCTTGCCGACGGAATATCCGTCGCTTCGTAGTCGAAGAACTGTCCCGCCAATTATCCCCATAATTCTCGCCAAATAATCGACTACATAGCGACGGATAAACATCCGTCGCTATATCTTCGACGTCCTAGCGACGGATGAGCGACCTTTTCTCCTCCTAAAAATAAAATAAAAAAGGTAACGACTTGTCGTCGGTACTCCGTCTGCTAGTTGCCACAAAGCCGTCGCTATCGCCGACAGAAAATATCCGTCGCTAAATCGACATATTTTGGTAGTGGTTACCTTGGCGTGCTTGGGATCTGTAGCCTGCCGTCGAGTATGGCACATTTTCAGCACACTGTCATGTGTTGCACCCTCTAAGTCACTTAAGGGTACATGTATTTCCTGGATGATATACCCACTTGAATTCAACCCCTAATATTCGACCTGGGTAACCTGGATTGTCTGCAGGGCTTGTGGCTGTGGAATAATCTCGCTGTATCTTGTTAGTAATTAGGCCTGTGATAACCCTAGTTAGTTAAAGTATCAAGCCGTACTTATTGATTGGCCGTGATTATTGAAAGGGAGAATAATCAGTCCAGTCTTGTACAATATTGTTATATGTCCTGATTACTTATATTATCTCGCCGATAAATGGTGGGAAACCAAGTTCCGTTCAGATAAAGGATTATAACCCCGGTCCTTATTTGGTTTACGGGTTGTAACCTGGTTATCTGAATAGTTCCATGGTTATCTCGTCGTATATCATCCTGATATATTTTCCCTCATTTTTTCCAGTTCTTACTACTTATTATTATTCTGTGCTAATTGTTGGTTTTAGTTCCTAAGTGAAGCTTCCTTTGTGGCACTTGCTCTTTCTGGGATCTGATCCAGCTGGTTTTGTATGGCCAAATTTCGGAGCAGCTCCAGAGGATCTATCGACTTTTCAGCCCGATGGTGACCACCAGACGTAACTAGGGAAATAAGTGGATTATTTTTGGCTCTCCCACTTTATTGTAAAAATATTCTTTTGAGGCATTTAGCCGACGAGCACCTGTTTAGCTCGATTGCACCTTTACTTACTGTCTGCCTACGGGCGGTAACATGATTGACAGATCCTAGGGTTGATCATGTATGACTAAACTCTAGCTAGTCTTCACATTTTGTAACGACTAGCTTCATGATCAGTTGAGTATGTAATGTTTGGGACGCCTTACTATTGTATATTTGGTGATCTTACATCTTGTGACATTTGCTTACTTGCTTGTGATTGAGACACTAGGCTTATTCATGACCATAAGAGACTGTTGGCTTATAGTTAAACCCTCATATATCTAGACAGCCGTGACCGTATAGCGAGGTGGCTTGCACTTTAATATACGTAGCTGGCTATATCCGCCCTCGCTCTCCAGTATTCTGGCTCTGGGACATGACACCAGCAGACACCATTCAGACTACAGATGGTACTTTCCAACCAGTGGTCGGTAAGGGTACTGTTAATTGTACATGTTCAGTAAGATTATCCAATGTATTACATGCTCCATCCTTTCCAATCAGTCTCTTGTCTATTAGTTCTATAATTCTCCAACTAAAATGTACTGTTTCTTTTGATATTCCTAAGGTGATCTTCCAGGATAAAGGGATGGGACGAAGACTTGGGACTGGCACCTGGCATGAGGGACTGTGGTACCTAGATCGGGAAGGACTGCACTCAACATTTATATCTATGGCAGAGAAGGCTGGAATGAGAGAGCTGCAGCAGAGGACTGAAGATACTTTGATACCTCATCATAGGAGGATGGGACATTCTTCTTTTGATACTCTAAGTAAGTTGTATCCAGAGATGTATACAAAATCAAATAAACAAAAATTAGTATGTGATGCATGCGAATTAGGAAAGCTTACTAGAAGCTCATGTTTCACTTAACAAAATGTCTGGAAATCGGCTTTTGAAAATAAAACGAGAAAAAGTACAATAAGTACAAATTTGATTCTGGGAAGTATTGCTATGGAAGTCAGATTTGTAAATGATCACTTTGTTCCTTGGACCATACGATGATGATGAAGATCACTGCTAGAAGATGAACAATTGGAAGAACTAAGTCACCAGAAAGGTATCGACGCACTTGGGCACTGATGACGAGGCCGAATGCTTTCCTGCTTTGCTTCACTCTGTTCTGGAAGAAAAGTTGAAGAAGAATGCTCCAAAAAATCAAAGTCTCTGGGCTCTGATCTCTATGTATTCTCTCATCTCTCTCTCTGTCTGTCATATGAGAAAAATAAGTCTATTTATAGACTTGGCTTCTTGTGCGTAAAAACTCAGCAAAAGTTTCGTCTTTACGCTAATAACTGCCACACATGACCGAAGTCATCCTCTGCATACGTTGACACGTGTCCCATCATTTCAATAAGAATAGGACGCACGTACACACGTTCTTCGAGATGTGTGGCGTGAAAGCCATGTAGGCAAACCACGTTCCAAATTGGTGAAGAAGAATAGGGCGTAAAAATAATCCAAAATATACTCTGAGCATAAAGTAGTAGACTAGGCGTAAAATAGCCCTGACATGGACTTCCCGCGTAAAGTGGTTGTTAAACAACCTTGAGCGTAAAATTAGCCCAAATAAACTTTATGCACATCTCAACTTTTGAGCGTAAAAACTCATACAGTCTCCATGCGTAAAAGAAGCCATACTGTGAGCGTAAAATAGCGCAGTCCACATACTAAACGACAACATTGGTCTCTGTGTAAAACAAATCCCTTCGAATTCTGTGATATATGCCATCATTAAATCTTCATGTCAGACTTTGCATTAAATGCAAGACTCGACAGCTTTGTCCAGCGTAAAGCGGTTAGCCTGTCTTAGGCGTAAAACCATCGGCTTACCCTGGCGTAAAGTGATTAGCCTATCTTAGGCGTAAAGTAGATCATTTTGAATGAAATGCTCCATCTCTTTGACTCATTCTATGAAGCACTTTTTACGCTCCTACAAGACCCCCTTCAAAGTTTTCAAAATATCTTCAAAATTTGAAACACTTTGAACAGAAGCGTAAAAGTCGAGATTTGACCAGTCAGCGTAAAAATTCGGGAAATGGTGCCGGTCAATACTTAACCGTCGTAATGAATTTTCTCTCGAAACTTTCGAATGCTTCTTCATCTCCCCGAGTTTGTATTAATAATGATCAGTTTCCCATAAGGAATATGAAGAGTTGATTTGGTTGTATATATAAGGAGAAATTCTTCATTCTTGCTTTTCATCCTTATACTGTCATGGCACCAAAGAAAGAGATTAACAAAAAAGAGGCTCCGAGCTCCGGAATTGATATAGAGATGGAGGTTGAGCGAGCACGCAACTTTATAGAGTGCTTTGGACTGACTCCAGCAGCCTTTGGTCGTATAAATGGTGGTCCCCCAACTGCGTATGAAGGATCAGGTGATGCAGAAGCATTCCTTAATCTGATGCGTCGTTACGGGATCCGCAACATGCACGAGTTAGGTGCCTCCCTTCGTCAGCCCAACGAAGGAGAGAAAAAATAATGTTTTATGTAGAAGTGTCGTCTATGTGTTGCGACTCTTCAACTTATCTGTAGGGGCCTACTCCCCTTTTTATAAATAAAATCTCGATATTGATCTCATCTGTTGGTATATATAATTGTTCTACACCTCCTTTGACTGCATCTATGATTGTTCATTCCCAAGAGAAACAAAACAACACGTGGCATCTGCCTTGTGGTCACGAGCGCCTTTTTAGTAGGATCTTTCCCGAAATAGACTCACGCCAACCGTTTCTTCAACCCTTATAAATAGCTGAGTTAAAGAATGTTTTATACATTCTCATTCTCATTCTTCCGAAGATAGCTTTTTACAACTTTTCATTCTCCAACAAGAGATTGATAACGGCGATGCTTTCCGATGTCGTTCTTCTGTACGCCCGGTAGCTCTTTGCAAGATTTTATTCTCCAACAAATGATGATGCTTTTCGATACCGTCTCTCTGTACGCCCGATCACCATACGTTAATTCAACCACTCTTAGAGTCGAATCATCTGACCTTAATGGTAAGTTTGATTCGTAAATCGATCGTCTGCTTTTGAACTTTTTGTTGAAAACAGATGCCGATCTTTGAACGAGCGCAAATCCTTAACAGATATGGAGCGTTGTACGTAAAACATTGGCGTAAAACCTGGCATAAAAACCTCAGGTGTAAAGCCTTGTTGCACGTGAAACATTGGCGTAAAATCTTGTAGATTAAGTGCACATGAATCACTGGCGTAAAAGCCTTGTTGCACGTAAAACATTGGCGTAAAACCTCGTAGATTAGGTGCACATGAATCACTGGCATAAAAACCTTGTAGATAAGGTATGCCTGTTGAAGATAAAACAAGATACGTAAGCACCTATTTTTTTTAGTTTTAATTGACTGATAAGGTTCTGATGATACTTTTGTTTAAAATAATTTTTCTTTGCTGTTTTCTGCAGAAGTTTGGCTGAAGAACTTTTCCAGAACCGGTATTGGCGACTTTGATGCTGTGAGGAGCATTCTCCTGACATCAACATCAGGGAGCTCATGCGCTTTTGACGCGTAAATCAGACAACTCAGAACTTTTCGTGGGATAAAAGGGTCTTCCTCAGATGGTAGGAAGAGCCTTTATACACGGAAAGTTGGATGGTGGAGTTAACTCTATCCCAAGAAATTGGGTAGTAGAGTTCCTTTCATGGCAGGACTAGGAATTGTATCCCAATGCTGGATACATTCCTATCTCCTCTAAAAGGCCGCCACTTCTCCACCAATTGTATTGGCAGCAACACGTCTTCGGGCTGCCATACTCTGGGATTCTCCTCTCGTCTGAGAGAGAAGACCAGAGTTTGATTCCTACTGTTCTGGTCGCTATTGAGGCTCAGATAGTAAGGAATTGATACCAACAACGAATCCGATAAAGAAGATCCAAAGAAGAAATAGATCTCGATTAGGTCATCATTGTTGTATAGAATGAAAATCCAAGATGTAATAGATTTCCATTATGATTTGTAAGAAAGTCTAAGAAATGTAATAGACTTTTATGATGAAATAAGAATGGAAATGACAAGTCTTCTATGCTCAATGATTTGTATCTATCCAGAGCTAATACGGACATGACAGATAATAAAATATTGTTTTCTGTTTTTAGAGTATACAATACTATCAGAGGTAATATGGATATGACAGTATGTAAGAACTCAAAGAAAAGTAGATTAATATCTATGCAGAGGTCAAATGGACATGATAGATAGGAAATACAAACAAATTTAATATTTATTCAGAGGTCATAAAAATATGATAAATAATAAATCCAACTTTCTATACCAACTGGTAAGATAGAAGATCAAAATTTCTCTCCGAAGAGACGAGTAATCAGCTTAGCCAAACCTTGGTAGCTGGGGATTAAGAAGACAGATGTCATTTGAGGATATATGACAAAATAAATGAACCGACATATCTTTCGGGAAAAGAAAACGGTTAATTCAATTCCATAATTAAATGGATGAATCTGATGCAATGAACGGACAGGTCTTTTCGGGAATGAACAGTTGTTTTCAAAAGACTGGTTCATTAATAGATCTCTCCTATAAATAGGTGAGAACTCTTTGTAACATTTCATTCTTATTTCCACTCCTCTATCGGAAATGTCTTCCTTGGGCGTGCAGCAAAAGAATGAAGTCTCCAAGAAGGTTGAGGACGTCATCGAGACGCATCCCGTTGAGCCAACTGTATCAGGCCCAACCGAAGTAGGCGAAAGCTCTTCTACTCCCAAGCCACCACAAGACATCCTTACTTTCTTAGTAGAGCCAGGGAAAACTCCTGAAGAAGAGGCGCTGAGGATGGTTGCCTGCAGGTTTTTTATGAACTCAGGCAACGATGCCTTCGAAGCATTGGCTGACTATATATTCAATAAGGAAGGCAGTGGTCCTCGTCCTTAATCTTTTATTCAGAACAAAAATAATAATAAAAGAAATTTTATTTTTATTCTGTCTCTCTTTTTTTTTATACATAGTACTTCTTAAGAAAGTTGCCATTGATCGGCATCATGAGTAAATCTCCATTGGGCTTTGATAACCGATAGGCGCCATTAGAAAACACGGTCTCAATTACATAAGGGCCTTCCCATTTTGCTTAGAATTTCCCTTTGCTTTTGTGAGTCATAATCATCGGTCTTCGAACGGCTAATACCAACTCGCCAATCTTGAATACCCTCTCTTTAACTTTACGATTGAAAGTTCGAGATATACGGGCTTGATATAGCTCAATATGCTGTTGTGCTTGAAGACGCTTCTCGTCCAATCCTTCAAGTTCTTGGAGTCGTAAGCGATCATTGTTCTCTATAGTTAGCTCATTAGCAATAGCTATTCGTAGAGATGGAATCTGGATTTCCAAGGGAAGAACACCCTCACATTCCTAAACCAATAAAAATGGTGTAAAACCAGTAGGAGTCCGGACTGTTGTTCGATAAGCCCATAAACATTCTCCAAGTTTCTCATTCCAATCATGTTTATTAGAAGAGACAAACTTTTTGAGAAGTTTAATGATCGTCTTATTGAAGGCTTCGGCTAAACCATTAGCAGCTAGATTATAAGCCGTAGAAGCCAGATTTTGAATTTGATTCTTATCACAGAACCGATAAAATGCCTGACTGGCAAATTATGGACCATTGTCATGAATTATTCGTCGAAGAATCCCGAAGCGATAAATGATATGATGTTTGATGAAGCTGATCATATTAGATGTTTTCACTTCAGCAAGGGGAACTGCTTCTGTCCACTTAAAAAAGTAATCGGTTATAGCTAATATGAATCGATGTCCTTTAACAGAAGGAGGGTTAATAGGACCAATAACATCCATATCCCAAGCTTCGAAGGGCCAAGAAGCTGCTGTAGGATGTAGAAATTCAGAAGGTTGGTGAATAAAGTCAGCATGAATTTGACATGCTTTACACCTTCTGGCGTAATCCACAGCATCTGCTATCATGGAAGGCCAATAATACCCCATTCTTCGAATACGGTCCTGTAATTTCAGATCCGGTTGATGAGCACCACAAACACCATCATGAGCTTCTCGGAGTATTTGTTTGGCTTCACTTTCTGAGAGACAGCGTAGCAAGAGTCCATCGTATGAACGACGATATAACATATGTAAAGATGAATCATAATAAAATCGAAATGATCGTCTCTTAATTGATACAGCTTTTTTCGGATCTTCAGGTAAAATCCCATGAACCGCGTAATCAATAAATGGAGTTCTCCAATCCCTCTACTGAGAGCTTGACTCTGTAGTATAACTCTGTTCAATACATAAATTATTCTTGACACAGAATAAGTCTTGGTCCAATAAAGTAATTGTATTTTGTCTTCGAATTGGAACAGCCAAGTCTGCAGCTAGGCTAGCAAGAGCATCAGCCTCCACATTCTAAGCACGTGGTACGAATTCAATGAAGAATCCTTTGAATGAAAGGACCAATTCGACTACCACTTGATGATAAGGGATAAAATTAGGATTTTTGACTTTATAAGTCCCTCTAACCTGATTAACAATCAGTTGAGAGTCTCCATAGGCTTCCAGGAATTCAATATCCAATTGTTTTGTGACTTGGAGACCAATCAATAGAGCATTATATTCTGCTACATTATTGGAGCATGGTTCATTGAGAGAATAGGCACGGTATATGACCATTTTGTCAGGAGAAACCAAGACGATTCCTACCCAGAGACAATATTACCTTTAGGTCCAACCCGTGATGCTCCGTCAAAATATAATTGCCATATGTCATTTTTCAAAGTCATATTGCAATCCATGACTTCATTTAGAATGTCCTCATATAACTTTGATGTTTCTGGTATAGGATGAGCAGCTAAGAAATCAGCTAATGCTTGACCCTTCACTGATTTTTGAGGTATATAAACCATGTCATAAGGAGTGAGCAACATCGTCTAGGTAGCTAACCTAGAGTTAAGAATGCTCGGTTTTCTTATCAATACCCGAATGGGATTTATTCTGGAGATGATATGGATAGTTTGTCCTGTCACATAATGTCTTGTCTTTTGGACAGCAAAAACTAAGGCCAGACATTCCTTTTCTACAGGAGTATACCTGTGTTCTGCTCCGACCATCATTCGGCTAAGATAATAAATCGCTTGTTCATGCCCCATATCACTTTTTTGTGCAAGAAGAGTACCAAGTGAATGATCCAAAGCTCGAACATATAGCAAAAATGGTCTTCCTATCATTGGAGGTACCAAAATAGGTGGATTTGTAAGGTATTGCTTGATGTCATTGAAGGCTTTCTGACACGCTTCATCCCAAATAAATGATACACCCTTCTTTAATAGACGGAAGAAAGGCTGGCATCTTCCAGAGAGATTGGATATAAATCTCCTGATATACGCAATGCGACCATGGAAGCCACGAAGTACTTTTAAATTGCGTGGAGGACGCATTTCAAGAATTGTTTTAACCTTATCAGGATCAACATGGATACCCTGAGAAGTAATGACAAATCGTAAAAACTTGCCACTGGAAACCCCTAAGAAAGACTTAGTAGGATTCATTTTCAATTGATGTTGGCGCATCAATTCAAATACTGTCTTCAAGTCTTGAATATGATCATCTTTTGATCGACACTTAACAGCAATGTCATCTATATAACATTCTACTGTCTTCCGTAGATGTTCTTGAAAAATGTTGCTCATAGCCCGTTGATACGTGGCACCAGCATTTTTAAGACCAAACGGCATAACTGTATAGCAGTAAACCCCAAGGGGTGTACGAAAAGCAGTATGCTTCTCATCTTCTGGATGCATTTTAATTTGATTATATCCTGAGAATCCGTCCATGAAAGACATGCGTTCAAAACCGTATGTATTGTCTATCATGACATCAGTAATTGGAAGTAGAAATTCGTCTTTTGGACAAGCTGCATTAAGATCTCGAAAATCTATGCAAACTCGGACTTTTTTGTTCTTTTTCATAACAGAAACAATATTGGCAACCCAATCGGGGTGTTGTTCTTTACGAACAAAGCCACACGTGATCAGCTTTTTGACTTCTGCTTCAATTCCATCCATCATATCTGGTCGAAAATGCCGTTGCTGTTGTTTTATAGGCTTAGCATTAGGAAGAATATTGAGTTTATGAGTAGCAACTTTGGGATCTAGACCTGGCATATCCTCATAACTCCATGCAAAAATATCAATATATTCTTTGATCAGTTTTATCAATTCTTCCTTTTCATCTTCAGAAAGATTTTTAATGATAAATATTGGTTTAGGCGCAGTTCCATCTCCAACATCAATCTGGACAATCTCGTCCTCTGTAGGTGGTTGTCGTTGTTCAAAACGAAGTTCCCATTGAGTGTCCATCTGTTGAGCCCAAAGATCATTCTCAAATGGTTTAGATTCACCATCCGTTTGAACCATATTTACTGAGAATATTTGTTCAGATTCATCATAATAGTTTCCTCTAACATATGAGGGGTGTGATGTATCAGATTCAATAAATTGGATTTCTTCCGAATCTGATGATTGTGAAGAACTAGAAGAGAATTCTTCTTGTATATCTTCATTAAACATGTAGGACGGATCATATCCCAACCCATGACGAGTCTTTTGGTAAAACGGATCACCACATAATGGTAGTCATCTACCTTCGTCTTGATTGAGACCTTGCATAGTCTTCAAATCATATCCCATGTTCTGGATAATCTTGAGAGATTGTTGACTATATCTGTCAATTCGGATTCTTCCTTTATCTTTATCTCTCAAATCATCTGTCTGAGTAACAGGGATATTTCTAGCCAGGCCAAACACAATTTAGCGTTTGTTTTTCTTATCAGACGGAACCACGAAATAAGATTCTTCATGACGTCTATAAGTTACACAAGCTTGCGATGAAGTGGCCACAGGAAGAAGATAGGGAGAAGATGTTAGAAACCTTTGAGCATAAGGTCCAACATCGACATGAGGAGGAAAAGAATTTTCCTTATTGTCAATGTATAAGGTTTCTTCTGTGTCTATGTCGTCTTTATACTGATGACTTTGATTATCAGAAGATAAAGTCATTCTTTCAATAAACTTGACAGCCATATACTCGAAAAGAAAATCTTCATTGATATCAAAAAGTACAGAATAATCAATATTTACATCATTTACAATTTGACTGTTACACTTCGGATTAATCACTAGTGGACTATCATCCGTCTTCTGCGTAGATTTGCCAAGATTGACAATCAATGGAGGTTCTGGATCATTCGTACGAAAAGTACGCCCTTTGACCTTGATCACAAGAGGTTGAACTTGGCTTTTAACAGGAACATTCACTGATTCCTCAGATGAAGCTTGAGTTCTTCCTTTAACCTTGATCATCAAAGGTTGATTGCTGACAGGTTAGGGTTGGATTCGCCCTTTGACTTTGATATTCAAAGGTTGCTCTTCTGGCGGATCTTCATTAATAGACTGATCTTCGGCAAATGATCGATCTTCAGCCATGTCTGATATTTCCTTTACATGTTCTTGTTTGTAGAGCCTTGAATCAGAAAAATAGGCTTTGACTCCCTTGAAAGGATTGATATCAGCAAACTCAGTCTTTACAATCCCTTGGGAATCCACGTACTTGAAGCATTGGTAGAGAGTTGAAGGCACGATGTTATGCTCATGTAACCATGGTCTTCCAAGAAGGTTGTTATAGGATACGTCTGAATTAATAACATAGAATGTTGCCATAGTTCGAAGATCACCAATCTGAATCTTCAGACGAATCTTCCCTAGTGGTTTGCTCTTTCCAGAGTTGAAACCAACTATCGTAGTACTAGTGTAAGTCAGATCACTAGTAGGAATCCTCAATGGTCTTAGCATACTTTGAAGAATTATGCTAATGGAAGACCCAGGATCAATGTATATTCTGTCAACTTCAATGGATTCAATATACCCAGTATAGCACAAAGGCCTGTCATGCTTGTTATGCTTCAACAGCATATCTTCTTGTGTAAAGGTGATGTTGGGAATTGCTTCCATCACACTATGACATTGTGGGCATGACACTGGTATATTGTCAGAAGTCTTAAGTTGAGCTAAGCAGGAATCAGCTTGCAGCAAAGCTTCACTCAAAGTTTCGCGACTTTCTTTAGAAAGGCGAAGCAACTCGAAGATAGATAATCTAGCCGGAGTATTAGCTAACTGGGCTAGAATATCAAATTTATAGGGTTTCATCACCACCCCCGACTGAAAGTAGACTTCAACGGGACATCGAAGCGTACCGTCTTCTGTTTTCCCTTTTCAACCACAGCAGGAACAAGAGACGGTTGAGTTGATGGTGTTTCAACACTCTCTGCTTCTTTGGAGGATCCCTCATAATCTTTGTGGTACTCTTTTCCAGATCTTGTACCAGCAAAAGTTTTTTCTTCGGACTCAGGAGAAGGAAGTACCATAATACAGGATTTAATCTTCCTTTCCTTAGCCTTCTTCTTATAAGGATCGTTATGAAGAACCTCAGAACCCAATCCAACAGTGGATTTTTGACTTTGAATTTGTAAAGGAAGTCGTATTCCTTTATCATAATTTAAACCTTCTGCCTTTTAAAAGTCATAACCCATCTTCTTCATGAGAAGGACAGATTGCTGATTGTACAAGTGAGTAGGCAAAGGACTTTTAACAAGTGATTCAACAGAGGAAGAAGAAAAAATCTCTGTAACTACAGAAGAATGAGAAATAGAGTTCTCTGTAGCTACGGGAGGAGAAGGATTCGGGATACGAGGAAAAATCCCTATAGGGGATTTTTCATAAGCAGCGAAGACTTGTTGTGCCCTGTATAAGGGAACACTATTCATGGCTAGCCACTACTGATGAGTAAGCTTGAGCTTGGCAGGAGGAGCCAGACTTGGAGGACATATGTTCAATCCTCTCAGTCTATCTTCCAAAGGAATGCCATCCCATAGATGATCCAAATCATCAGGATCTGGAATAACATGAGAAATCATGTTGCAGGTTTTGACTTTCTTACCTTTCTTGGATTTTGAAGTTTTACCTTCATCTTCCATTTCAGGTATTAAGTCAGGATGTACCCACATAATTTCACCATTCTTTAATGTAAGAGGCAACAATCCTTTATTTTCCTCCCTAGCAGGCGGAATATTCACAATCTTCATCGTCGCCTTCGGGATTGGGATAATTCCATCTGGTACTTGTTGTGGAGAAAAATCTCCAAATTGAAGAGAAACCATATTAGTTGTAACCGTATGGTCATCATTGGTTAAAGCGATAGCCCCACCATTTATCAGCTCTTGGATTTTCTTTTTCAAAACATAGCAAGCACTGGTAGGATGATTTATGTATCTGTGATAGATACAATATTTGGGATTGTCAGTCAGATTCACCTCATTAGGCCTTATTGGCTCTGGAATCTGGAGTTTGCCACTCTTCACCAGACATTGGAATATCCCTGGGATATCACTTTCGTCAAAAGAGTATTCTTCTTTTGGCCTGAAAGATTCCTGATTATTCGACGTCGTTTTATTCTTGGAAAGATTGACCATAAGAGTGTCTTTTCCTTTCATATTACGATTGTCGGAATTATTACCAGGATTACTTTTCTTTCTTTTATCCTCAGAGGCGAAAATTATCCCATGTTCACGAGCCAACCTACCATTGGTCTCGGCAGAAACTGCTGCTATGATAAACGAAGCCCAATCTGTGAATTGGGAACCTGTGAAGATAGCAATAGATGGTCGCAGATTCATCTTACATGTATCAATCAGCGCTGAATCCGGCATACCAGGGGGCATCTTTAGAGTCGCATGTCGGAAACGTTCAAAGAACGTCCGAGTATCTTCTGTCTCCTTTTGCTTGATTTCTATTAAGGAGGACATGTTCATGTCCATACCTCCTTCATAGAAGCGGGAGAGAAATATTACCTTAAATTCGTCAAAAGATGAAATGCAATTGTTAGGTAAACTACGATACCAGTCGTAAGCTAAACCCGTCAAGCATCTAATGAATACTCGAGTGAGAAGAGCATCATTTTTTTGCAAATGTACAGTCATAATATCAAAGTAATTGATATACTGACTAGGAGAAGCCTTTCCATCAAACAATATCATTGACTGTGGCTTGAATTTCGGTGGAAAGGGTACATCATTCCAATGAGGAGGATAAGGTTGCTTAATCCCTAACCTCTGGAGTTGATCCTTTTGCTTCAAAACTTCAAACTGTGCTTTAAGCTTTACGCACTGCTTGAATGGCTTCACTAGTTTGCGGAAGCACATTTGATTGAAAAGTTGTTGGTTGTACCGTAATCCCCACCGGAGATGGTACATCTTCTGGAATGATGGAATCTGGAGATACAGAATTTTGATTAACAATAGGCTCTTGGATATTCAAAGGTATATCAACCCCTTGGCTATCTTGAGTTGGTGCTGCTACTTGTACTGGTGTTACTATTGTCGGTTGAGCAGTTTGCTGCGCCGTTATTATCTGGTGCATGCTTTGCATCATGTTAAGCATGTCTTTCAATGATTTCTCAACGGCAGTGAGACGTTGTTCTGTATTAACAGATGATGTCTCTGGTTTATCTCCAATAGCGTAGGATTCAACCTCTCTTGAAGATACAGAGGGATTGGTATAGAAGTATGAATCGACACTATCAGTTTCGGACTCAAGAGATTGAGTACCCCCAGCTTCAGAATCAAAAGTCTGCAATTGTCTTTGTCTTCTTGATCGAGTATTCTGATATACTCCTTCAAAAGAATCAAGAAGTCTGTTGAATTGTTGTTGACCTGGGGTTTGGGACATGTTCCGTCTAGGACGTCGTCCTCTGTTGGTGTGAGATGCCATATTGACTGATGCATATGACAACTCATCAGCTTGTTGTTGGGGAACATTAAAATTTAACCGATCAAAAACTGACCGTCTGGAAGCTAAACAACAACATTTGATCACAATCTGGTGACACTCACAGTGATGATTTTCTTGGGGGAGTGTCACGGGAGATTGTCTATTTTTATGCTTTTGCATTAGCAATTCACATAAATCAGAAGGAGTAGAGGGAGTAGTCTTCTTTATTACATTTGGGGTAGCAAAACGTTTAGTCCCTTGTGTATAAAGAAGATTACTGGCTGCATTCGCAGAACCAAACTGTACATTTCTACGCGTTTGGAGTTGTGTGCGCAAATCTTGAGATTTTTTAGAACGAAGGACTCCATTTTCATTGCGTATGATTTGTAGGTTTGGTACTTTGCTTAGAGCAGTATATGAAGGTTGTTGGTGTAGAACTGAAGCTTTACCAACAACATTTTTACGCTTTATGCATTTAGATACATTCACATTAGATGTAAAAACATCGTTGCGAATTTTATCTACACTGTCACAGACAGGAGACTTACCTTTACGCGTAGAGCGTAAAAATTGATTATCTACCACGTCACAGACGGGAGATTTTCCTTTACGCGAAGAGCGTAATTTTTGTGTGTCTACCACGTCACAAACGGGAGACTTATTTTTACACTTAGAAGCACAAGCATTAGAGTCTGCCTCATTACAAATGGAAGACTCGTTCTTATGTACTGAGCGTAAAATTTGGTTTTTACCCACTGGGCGTAAAACATCATTTTTACGTACCGGGCGTAAAACTTGGTACTTACGCAGTGGGCATGAAACCTGATTATCTTCACCGTCACAGACGGGAGATAAATTGCCACACTTAGAGTGCAACGCTGAAGTAAGGACTGCCTCGTTACTAACGGGAGCCCCTACGACAGGAGTGGGAAGAATTCCCTTGCCATCAGAAACAACAGAGAGATCAGAAGCTATTTTGGATTTAGAAATCCAAACTTTTCGTACTTTGCGAGATTTTTGAACATTGGAGCAGCGAGAACGACCCCCAGTTCGGAGCATCTCTTCATAAGCAGTCTGGTCGAAGTGTACAACCAGAGTCTTCTTTATCGATCCAATCGACACATCATCATATTGAGCAATTGCCTCCTCGTCAGAGGAGAAGGTCGTCCCCAGCAGAGTCACCATTTTTGTTTTACTTAACAAAATGCCTGGAAATCGGCTTTTGAAAATAAAACAAGAAAAAGTACAAGAAGTACAAATTTGATTCTGGGAAGTATTGCTATGGAAGTCTGATTTGTAAATGATCACTTTGTTCCTTGGACCGTACGATGATGATGAAGATCACTGCTAGAAGATGAACAATTGGAAGAACTAAGTCACCAGAAAGGTATCGACGCACTTGGGCACTGATGGCGAGGCCGAATGCTTTCCTGTTTTGCTTCACTCTGTTCTGGAAGAAAAGTTGAAGAAGAATGCTCCGAAAAATCAAAGTCTCTGGGCTCTGATCTCTATGTATTCTCTCCTCTCTCTCTCTCTGTCTGTCATATGAGAAAAATAAGTCTATTTATAGACTTGGCTTCTTGTGCGTAAAAACTCAGCAAAAGTTTCGTCTTTACGCTAATAACTGCCACCCATGACCGAAGTCATCCTCTGCATACGTTGACACGTGTCCCATAATTTTAATAAGAATAGGATGCACGTACACACGTTCTTCGAGATGTATGGCATGAAAGCCATGTAGGCAAACCACGTTCCAAATTGGTGAAGAAGAATAGGGCATAAAAATAACCCAAAATATACTCTGAACGTAAAGTAGTAGACTAGGCGTAAAATAGCCCTGACATGGACTTCCCGCGTAAAGTGGTTGTTAAACAACCTTGAGCATAAAAGTAGCCCAAATAAACTTTATGCACACGTCAACTTTTGAGCGTAAAAACTCATAGTCTCCATGCGTAAAAGAAGCCATACTGTGAGCGTAAAATAGCTCAGTCCACATACTAAACGACAACATTGGTCTCTGTGTAAAATAAATTCCTTCGAATTCTGTGATATATGCCATCATTAAATCTTCATGTCAGACTTTGTATTAAATGCAAGACTCGACAGCTTTGTCCAGCGTAAAGCGGTTAGCCTGTCTTAGGCGTAAAACCATCGGCTTGACCCTGGCGTAAAGTGATTAGCCTATCTTAGGCGTAAAGTAGATCATTTTGAATGAAATGCTCCATCTCTTTGACTCATTCTATGAAGCACTTTTTACGCTCCTACAGCTCATATGTTGGTACTAGTCATAAGAGTTCTCTTGTTTTTGAGGTAGTACATTCTGATGTTTGGGGTCCATGTGCTACTACCACTATGAATGGATATAAGTACTTTGTCTCCTTTATTGATTATGCATCTCGTGTCTCCTGGCTGTATTTAATAAAAAATAAGAGTGAAGTATTTGCTTGCTTTCGGGACTTCCATAAACATGTCCAGACTTAGTACAATACAGGAGTGAAGGTACTGAGGCTGACAATAGAACGGAGTACACCAACAGGACACTTGCAGAGTACCTATCAGTACACAGAATACAGCACCAGACCAGCTATGCATATACATCAGCACAAAATGGAGTAGCAGAAAGGAAGAACTGACACCTTCTAGAGACCGTAAGAAGTATGATGATCGACATGAATGTCCCACAAAATCTATAGGGACATGCAGCATTGACAGCAGCTCAACTTATCAACATGATGCCTTCAAAAGTCCTGGAATGGAAGTCCCCATGCGAAGTATTATAAGGAAATAATAGTGGGATACTCCCACTAAAGGTGTTCGGGTGTGTGTGCTTTGCCAAAGACAACAGACCATCAGTTGGGAAACTTGACCCCAGAGCAGTCAAGTACATCTTCGTGGGCTACTCAGCGACTCAGAAGGGATATGTATGCTGGAGTCCAGTAGAGAAGAAGAAGTTCGTTAGTATGGATGTCCACTTCCGAGAGCATGAGCCATATTACTGCCAGGAGGGAACTTCGCACAACACGCCTAATACTACCAGTATAAGACGAGAGGGAGAGACGGAGAACTTGGTAATAACCGATCTAGAAGTATGGCATAGAGGCACGGTTAAGGAGAAACATGAAGGTGAAGCAGAACAGGGGGAGGAGATAAGAAGTATTAGGCCTACAGCTCAGGGGGAGTTACTTACCAACAGCAGGAGAGAGAAGCAAACTGCATGACCAGTACCTACAGTGCCAGTGCTAAGTCCCTTGCATGCGTCTGTCCCAACTCTTGAGACACCACCATCCACCTCATCTACACCACCACCCTCCTTAGGTGATATCATTCCTCATACTTCTCCCATACCACTACCTATACGAAGGACTACTCGCAGTAATACGAAAAATCCTCCGGACAGATATGGTTGGGACCTTGCTAAGTTTGTTTCTTATGATCATATCTCTTCTTCTCATGGAGCATTTATAGCATCTTTGGATAGTATTACTGTACCTAACAATTGGCAGGTTACCAAGAATGATCCAAAGTAGAAAGCGGCAATGCATGAGGAGTTGGGAGCTCTTGAGAAGAACCACATTTGGGAGCTGGTGAGACTGTCAGAAGGAAAAGAGCAGTCAGATGCAAATGGGTTTTTACTATGAAGCAGAACCCAGATGGACAGGTTGAGCGCTATAAAGCTCGACTGGTGGCAAAAGGATACAGTCATATGTACGGCATCGACTATGACGAGACCTTTATACCAGTGGCAAAGATGAGCACTGTCAGGACCTTGATCTCCCTGATAGCCAATGGAGGATGGAAGCTACACCAACTGGATTTGAAGAATACATTTCTTGATAGGGATCTAGTGGAGGAGATGTACATGGAGATACCACCAGGATTCGGTACCAAACAGACAGAAGGCAAGGTCTGTAGACTGAAGAAATCCCTCTATGGACTGAAGCAGTCTCCTCGAGCATGGTTTGACAGGTTCAGCAGAGCAATGATAGGGATAGGATATCAGCAGACCAATGCTGATCACACTGTCTTCTTCAGACGAAGTGGAGGCCACATCACCATGCTTGCGGTATATGTAGATGATATGATTATCACAGGCGATGATGAGCAGAAGATCGCCCAACTCAAAGGAAAGCTTGGCAAGGAGTTCGAAGTGAAGGATCTTGGCCCTCTTCGATACTTCCTTGGGATTAAGATTGCTCGAGATAATGAGAGAATTATTCTTTCTCAAAAGAAGTACGTACTGGACCTGCTTACGAAAATGGGGATGATGGGATGCAAACCAACTACGACACCGATAGACCAGAAGTTCAAACTGGATGCTGAAGCTGGAGAACCAGTTGACTGGAATAGATATCAGAGATTGGTAGGCAAGTTGATCTACTTAAGCCACACTCAACCTGATATCAGCTTTACGGTCAGTGTAGTGAGCCGCTACATGCATGACCTCCGAAAGGATCATATGGACGCAGTATACTAGATTCTGAGGTATTTGAAGGGCGCCCCCGGGAATGGACTGATCTTCAGAAGAAATAATCATATAAGCATCGAAGGCTATTGTGATTCTGACTGGGCTAGCTGTGCTGACGACAAGATATCCACATCGGGCTACTGCATATTTGTAGGAGGCAACTTGGTCTCTTGGAGGAGTAAGAAGCAGTCAGTGGTGGCCAGATCAACAGCTGAAGCAGAGTATAGAGCTATGGCCTTAGGAGTCACAGAACTATTGTGGTTGAAGAATATGCTGACGAAGCTTAAGCTGGACCAGGGAGCCAAGATGAAGCTATGGTATGACAACTAGTCAGCTATTAGTATTGCCAACAATCCAGTACAGCATGACAGGACCAAGCATATCGAGATTGATTGATTCTTCATCAAAGAAAAGCTGGAGAAAGGAGTACTAGAGCTGGGCTACGTTCCAACCAAAGATCAGGTAGCAGACGGACTGACAAAGGGGCTTAGTTCTATTAGCATGATGAGAGGATGTGACAAGATGGGTTTAGTGAATATCTTTCGTCCATCTTGTGGGGGAGTGTTGATATATGTGTTAAGTGTTATTGGGCTTTAGTCCCACATTGCCTAGAATGATAGGAGAGGAGGCTAGCCTCTCCTATATATATGTAGTCCCTATTCCAATAATAATCAATCACTTAAAATCTCTACACTTGCCAAACCACAAGTATAAAAAATGAGGACTATGGTTCTTCTTCTGGTCTTGATTATGCCTAGAAATTATAGGTGGTTTTAGGTTAAAAAAAATCATTTTGATTCGACAGATCAAAATAGATGATCCTATATACAGTTGTCTGTCGAAAAATAAAATTAGAAATTTAGAATTTCAGCTTTGTCCAAAGCTGCATACTTTTAGATATGTTTTAATGTAATTATTTTGGACTAAATTACAACTTGATACTCTCAACTATCACTGTTTTTTAACTTGATACCCTCAACTTTTGTACTAATTTAATACCATGAAGAAGAAAAAAATAGACCAAATTGTCTCTTATCCCCCTAACCCCCCCCCCCCCCCTCTCCGGTTGTGGGTGGCTGCAGACGGCGGGCACGAGCAGGCGGCGGGCGCGACGGCGCGCGAGGTAGGGCCTGACGGAGCGCAGGGTAGGGTGGCACGCGGGGAAGGAGGCGACGTGCGGGCCAGGGGCAGCGGCGCGCGAGGTAGGGAGGGTGGTCGCCGGAGGGGGGGAGGGGGACAGGATGGCCTCCGGGGGTGGGGAAAGTAGCAGCGGGGGAAGGGGGAGTAGCAGTGGGGTGTGGCGGAGGGAGGGAGGAGGGTAGTTTAGGAATATAAAAAATTTGGGTATCAAGTTAGAAATATAAGTTGAGATATGGTATTAAGTTAGTACCTATAAAAGTTGAGGGTTTCAAGTTGAAAAAAGTGATAGTTGATAGTATCAAGTTGTAATTTAGTCTCTCTTTTTTGCAATGTCTGGTATTGTAATGTCCCAAATTCGTGATACGTATTTAGTGTACGTATACGTGTTTTGGACCCATATTTTATTTAGTCATGATTAGTTATCTTGGTTTATTTTGCATTGGGTTGGTTTTATTGGCATTGATAGTTCAATTGATTTTAATGGTTCTTGGTTTATTTTTTTGGATTAGTGAGGCTTGGTTTATTTCATGATTCATTTGGTTTAAATTGCTAGAGAGAGAGTTTATTGGCCTTGACTTGGTTCACCATGGTTTATCTTGGCTTGGTTTATTTTGGGTTTGACATGGAGAACCACCACCACCCTACCATAAATGTCAATTTCCCTCTCTCTCTCTCTCCTCATTTATTTTCTTCTTCATCTTCTTCCTCATTACTCTTTCCTCTCCACCAACCTAGGCAAGTTGCATCTTGATATCACTTGAAGGCTACATTTTATTTGTCTAATAGCTTTATTAGCTCATTTTAAGCAACATTAGAACTTGGGTTTTCTCTATTTGGGGCTTGGAATTTTGTAGATCTATGATTGAAGTATTTTCGGATTTTGGTGGTTTTGATCTATAAAACTTGTTCATTTTCATGTTTTGATTGTTCCATGTGGAAGAGAATTTAATTTTACACAACTTAGACCTTTGCAAAGTGGATTTTCATTGAGATTTGACCTAGTTATGGTCTTTTGAAGTTTTGAATTCCATGGCCATTTGTTCTCAGCCTTGGGGAAGAAGACCCCCTGTCCCGTGCGCAATCCAGCTAGCCCAGCGCTCTTTAGCGCTGGCGCCACTCAACCAGTCTAGCCCAGCGCTCTTTAGCGCTGGCGCTACCTAGCCCAGCGCCTCTTGGTGCTGGCACAATCCGTCCTGGCGCAATCCATCGCTGGCGCGGTCCAGCCTAGCGCAACCCAGCTTGGCGCAGTTCGCCCTGGCGTAATCCAGCCATGCGCAGTCTGACTCAGGCGCAACCTGATCCCTGCGCGCTTGGATCCAGCACAATCTGACCCTCGCGCAATCCATCCTCTGCGCAACCCGACCTAGCGCAGTTGGCTCCAGTGCAATCCAACCTAGCGCGCTTGGCTCTGGCGTAGTTCGACTCCAGCGCGCTTGACCCCATGCGCAATCCAACCCTGGCGCAACCTGACCCTGGCTGCCCAGCGCAGTCTAGCCATGGCCCCTATTTGCATTATATTTTATTTCATCTTCTTTTAGTGCATAATATTCTCTGTTTATATCCTTACGCCTTTTGAGACGACATTGTTATGAGCACGATGTGAGCATAGCATGGTTGATGTATTGAACTCTGTGAGCAACTTGATAGTGACCCATGGTGGTGCACTCCAGATAAGTGAATGGCATAGTTTATTGAGCGCCGTTGTGACGGCCCTATTGACATGATAATGTAATCTTGACCTGGACACCGTGGGTGACTTGTGAATGTATTGATAAATGAACCAGTGTGTCTTGCATCATGTCTAGGGCATGGATCCCTGAGTACCACGGTCAGGGGTACATATTGAAATAAACTAAGGTTAATAACTAGAATAATTCACTAGTCATGAAGAGATGTTCCCCAGTTACAGGCGACCCCGTTATTCCGGCCGCAAATGTTTGGACTTGTAGCCTGCCGACGAGTAGGGCACATTTCCAGCCCACTGTCATGTGGGGCACCCTCCATTGTCACTTTAATGATTGAACTCTATTGTCACTCTAGTGTATTGCACTCTCCATTGTCACTCTAGTGTATTGTACCCTCCAGATTGTTACTTTAATGATTGAACTCTCTAAATTGTCACTATAATGTTCGCCTGGATAACCTGGGTAGCTGCAGGGCCTGTGACTACTTGGAGCATCTCATTGCATCTTGCTAGTAACTAGGATTGTGATAACCCTAGTTAGTTAATGTAGAAAGCCGTAGGCAATAATTGGCCGTGGTTGATTGGATGGAGTCTAGTCCAGTATAGTATTGTCTAGAAGTGATTGATTGCAAGATTGTACCAGAATGATTGAATGATTGTCACTCCAGATTGTCACTAAAATGATTGTCACTCCAGATTGTCACTATAATAATTGTCACTCCAGATTGTTACTATAATGATTGTATTCTATGTCACTCTAGCGTATTTTACTCTTCATTGTCGCTTTTATCATTGTACTCTCTCATTTTTACCCTAATGATTGTCACCTTTAGCAATAAATGATCAGAAACTAAGTTCGATTCAGGCGAAGGGTTACAATCTCGGTCCTTGTTTGGTTTAAGGATTGTAACCTGGCTTCTGGAATAGTACCTTCGTCTTCTCTCCACATATTGCCCAGCTATATTTTATTTAGCATGATTCTCCAGCTGTCTTATGTCAATGATGCTTCCCTTAATTATTTCCTCTGATTGGGACAAGTGCATTGGTAGTGCACAAACCTCAATCTGTGTTACTTAGTGTCTTCTAACATGTTGAATGCTAATGATTTGTTGGTTTTAGTCCTTAAGTGAAGCCTCCTTTGTGGCACTTGCTCTTTCTGGGGTCTGACCCAGCTGGTTTTGTATGGCCAGATACCGGAGCAGCACCAAAGGATCTCCCTGCTTTCCAGCCCGATGGTGGTCACCAGGCGTAACCAGGACATCGAGTGGGTTTCTTTTGTTCTCCCACTGTAATATTGTAAATTATTCTTTTGAGACGTTTAGCCGACGAGCAAGTGTTAGCTCGATTGCAGTTTTACTTATTGTCTGCCTACGGGCTATAACATGATTGACAAACCCCGGGGGTTGATCATGTATGACTGAACTCTTGCTAGTCCTCACATTTTGTAACGACTAGCTTCATGATCATTCCGAATATGTAATGTATGGGACGCCTTACTATTGTGTATTTGGTGGTCTGACATCTTGTAACTATTATTAGTTGGTTGAGATTGAGACAATAGGCTATTTTATGGCCTTAAGAGACTGATGGATTGTAGTGAAACCCTCACATATCTAGACAGCCGTGACCGTATAGCGGTGTGGATTCCATTCCGTTATACGTAGCTGGCTATGTACGCCCCCGCTCTCCAGTATTCTGGTTCTGGGACGTGACAGGTATAACGTACGGAACTTTGTGAATGCTACTAGATCAATTTACAAGACGTTGAAGTGTAGTTCAAAGCTGCATTTTCTACATAATTTTACAAAAAGGCCTGACGAACTGAGGGGAATTGCACAGCAGATTCAGGCTGCCCTTCCTACTAGCATCGAATTCCACCCATCTCCAACGGAGGGCCGCAAGTCAGCTCCTGCGTGCGGTCTCCCTCTCGGTTTGTAAGGCATCACAGGTAAATTTGTGTATTTGCAAGAGAAAAAACACACAAAAAAGTTAATTAATTAATTACTGAATTGGGTAGAATATTATAAGATAAAATTCATACCTACTCAACATAATGAGGAATTCCATTTATTAGCCTGACTTGTTTTATTCAGAATATTTAAGTCTAATTTTTTTTCCCTTCTGGTTTAGAGTAACTCTATATAATAACTAAATGTTATCAGATTCTAGAAATTAGTATAATGAGCTTTAAATTAGGCTTTTGTATATACAAGACTACAGGGTCTCTTAAATCAACCCTGTTTTCATATACATATCCTAAATGTTTTTGCTTTTTGCTTAGAAACCCACCAAGTACTAATTTATTGAGTTATGCTTCATTCATATCTTCTTATTTTATTTTATTTACATACCATCTTGGCATTTTATTTACATACCATCTTGGCATGGCACCCCAAATATATATATATATATATATATATATATATATATATATATATATATATATATATATATATATAACAAATAAGTGTGTGTGTGAAGATTTTCAGTGACTTTATTTGTAATCAGTAATGTGCACGTGTAAGCGTAAAAAAGTGTTGAATTTCTTTTAATATGTTGTTGTCCTTGGGAATTGAACTCAGGGCATTAACCACTTTAACTAGAGTTGTTTAGTTATAAATTATGTTGTGGTTAAATAATTAATTATTGTCCGAGCTCTTTAGCCTAGTGGTATTAGAGCGGACATCCGGAGGGGCCGGCAAGGTTCGAGCCCCCCAATTGTGTGTGTGAGTGTCATTTCAAAAAAAAAAAAATAATTAATTATTTTAAAAAAATTAATTAAGTAGTATTTACAAACAGCTTAAACAGTTTAATTTTGAGTCATTTCCGGACAACTTTATATTGGTAGAGATGAGAAAGATTTAATTTCTTTATTATTTTCTTTTTGTCACATCCTTCATGTTCGTGTCACCCAAAAACTTTGCAAAAAAAAAAACAAAAACTGTCAAAAAAAAGGTTTGTTGTATTCTCCTCCTCGTCCTCCTTAGTTCTTCTCCCATTTATTTCCCCACTTAAATTCATCACCACTCGTTGTCCTCTACTAGTGTCGTACATATTCCTTCCAAAAAAATGCACTTAGGTTGCGTTTGGTTCATTGTAATGTAATCGTAATGAAATTGGATTTGTAAAATAATTGAGTTTGTAATGTAATAAAATTACAATTACATTATTATGTTTGGTTGAAGCATGTAATCAAACCATATAATGTAACGTCAATTGCATTCATATGTTTGGTTTACCATGTAATGCAATTAAGTTTCTAATTTAATATTTTTTAAATACAACATAAAATTAAAAAAGTGGATCACTAAAATTTTTTAAAAATTAAAAAAAAAACTAAAAATAAATAATAAATAAATAAGGGAAAATGGTTTGTTTTCTGCTAAAAATGACCAAAAACGAAAAAAAGACAAAAAATACAAAATACAAAAAATGACAAACGAACAAAACAGAAGGAAAAAACCAAAAATGAAAAAGCGATAAAAAAGAAAAACGACAAAAAAAAATCAAAAATGTGAAAACCATAAAAAGTGACCAATAATGATAAAAAAATAACTAAAAACATAAAAATTGGCAAAAAACAACAATAAATGAAAGGAAAAAAGACGAAAAATGACCAAAAACAAAAAAGGACAAAATGAATAAAAACGACGAAAAATGACCAAAAAAAAGAAAAAAAATGACAAAAACGACAAAAAGAGCAAAAATAAATAAAAAACGAAAAAAAAGGCATAGAAATAACAAAATACGAAAAAAGACCAAAAATAAGAGGCAATTAAAACGAGCAAAAAACGACAAAAGATTAAAAAACTTGCAAAAAAAAATCCTAAAACGACAAAAAAGGGAACAAAAACGACAAAAAAGAAAAAAGACCCCAAAAAAGCAAAAAAGGATATAAAAAAGCGACAAAAAACGTGCAAAATCGATCGAAAACGATAAAACACAATAAAAACGTGAAAAATGGTCAAAAACGTACAAGATCGACAAAAAATTGATAAATAACATGCAGAAATGGCAAAAAATGTGCAAAATCGACAAAAAAACGATAAAGCGTAAAAAATTGACCAAAACGATAAAAAAACGTGCAAAAAGGCAAAAGACGTGCAAATAAAGCAAAACCAATAAAAAAGTGCAAAAACGACAAAAAATATACAAAATCGATAACAAAGATTTAAAAGTGCAAAAGCGACAAAAATGGCAAAAAATGTGCAAAAACGACCAAAAATCGAAAAAAAAAGGCCCAAAACGAGCAAAAACGACAAAAAATAAACAAAAAAGAACAAAAATGACAAAAAAACAAACACAAAATTGACAAAAAAAGATTTAAAAAGTGCAAAAGCAACAAAAAAATGGCCAAGAATGTGCAAAAACGACCAAAAATCGAAAAAAGGCCCAAAACAAGCAAAAAAATGAACAAAAATGAACAAAAACGACAAAAAATAAACAAAAACGACAAAAAATAACCAAAAACTAAAAAAAGGCAAAAAACGAACAAAAACGACAAAAAATGGCAAAAATAACAAAAAGAAAGGACAAAAACGACAAAAAATTAAACAAAAACAACCAAAAACGAACAAAAATGGCAAAAAAACGAACAAAAACGACAAAAAAAGGACAAAACAACAAAAAAGGGACAAAAATAACAAAAAAAGGGACAAAAACGACAAAAAAAAGAACAAAAAACGAAAAAAATGACAAAAAACGAACAAAAGCAACAAAAAAAAGGACAAAAACGACAAAAAAAAAAAAGAAAAACAACAAAAAATAACAAAAACGACAAAAAAGGGACAAAAACAACCAAAAACAACCAAAAACGAACAAAAACGAACAAAATCGAGCAAAAACGACCAAAAAAGAGCAAAAACGACCAAAAACGACAAAAAACAAACAAAACAAGAAAAAATGACCAAAAATGAACAAAAATGACAAAAAAGAACAAAAACGACAGAAAACAACAAAAACCGAACAAAAACGACAAAAAAGACAAAAAATAAACAAAAATAAAAAATGACCAAAAACGAACAAAAAGACCAAATTATAGTATATCAACCTTCCGCTTAAGTTGTAATGTAATTGCGATTACATAGATTTTATGATGTAATTGAGTTTAGAAGAACCTGATGTAATATAAGCAAACTTGTAATCACGATTACATTACATCTTATTTTTTTTGTCCAACCAAACATCCGAGTTAGATTGACAACGTAATGCCAATTACATTACGTTGTCCAATCCTGCAAACCAAACGGGCCCTTGGTCTCTCTAAACCCATCACATCAACTCTTCATTTTATTTTTTTGTTCTACTTCCATAGATTTGGATGGGATCTGATATCTCTAAATATGGTATCTTAAATCTGTTTAATCTTCTATAAGAATGTGCATCTCATCTATTTTATAAATAACACACAACCGGTAGAATCCACATTTTTATGGAAGATGGAACAAATTTTTGAACTGGAAATTTCTGAGAAACCCAATTTCGGGGTTGGTTTTTATGAAAAACCCATCCGGATGATGGGTTTTATGAAATGCCCAGAATTATATATTTCCACGTTAAGTTTTTCAAGATTCCCTTTAGATACTCTGTATTTATATAATTAATACCATAACTACCCCTCCGCACAAACTCAGATCTGGATTGCGATTCTCTTATTTTTCTTTTTCACGAGAGATCAGAATTCCATCGCTCTCTTCTTCAGCAGAGATCGCAAAGATCGTTCGTAGTTCACCATACTTTTTTTTCAGTCGAACTCCGGTCATCGCTCATCTTCTTCTTTTTCTTCTTCTCCGACAATTAGGTCAATTATGGAGAGAAGATCTTCTTCTTCTTTTCCATAAGAGTTAGCATCGTTTTGAAAGAAGAACGAAAACTCTTGAATCTTTATTCATGTCAAATTTCTTTCTACAAAACAAAAAAATAAAAAATTAGATTTCTGTCAACTGTTCTCCGTCGATATCACACGAAGAATAGTCATTCTCCTGTATTTTTAACAAGGAGAATGTCATTCTCCGTGTTGAATGACATTCTCCGTGTTACTAACACGGAGAATGGCCATTCTCCTGTGTTTTAACATTTGAATAACCATTCTCCATGTCATTTAACACAGAAAATGTCATTCTCCGTGTTATTTAGCACGGAGAATGGCCATTCTTCGTGTAATTTAGAGTACTAAATTACACGAGAATGGTCATTCTCCTACGTTTTAACCCTGGGAATGACCATTCTCCGTGTAAATTAACACGGAGAATGTCATTTTCCGTGTAAATTAATACGGAGAATGTCATTCTCTGTGTTTCTAACATGGAGAATGGCCATTCTCCTGCGTTTTAACACTGGAATGACCTTTTTCCGTGCTAAATTACACGGAGAATGGCCATTCTCCGTTTTATTTAACACGGAGAATATCATTCTCCGTTTTATTTAACACGGAGAATAGCATTCTCCGTGTTTCTAACACGGAGAATAGCATTCTCCGTATTTCTAACACGGAGAATGACCATTCTCCTGCGTTTTAACACTGTAATGACCATTCTCTGTGCTAAATAACACGGAGGATGACCATTTTCCGTGTAAATTAAGACGGAGAATGATCATTCTCCGTATAATTTAGCACGGAGAATGGTCATTCTCCGTGTAAATTAAGACGGAGAATGCCATTCTCCGTGTCACTAACACAGAGAATGACTATTCTCCGTGTAAATTAAGACGGAGAATGACATTCTCCGTGTTACTTACACGGAGAATGGCCATACTCATGCGAAATTAACATTTTTCGTGTTCTGACACGGAGAATGACTATTCTCCTGCATTTTATGGTCAGTTGAAACTTTGAAGGGCCATAACTTTTGACTGGGAGGTCGAAACGAGGCCCGATTTTGTCCCAAAATGAGCGTATCTTCGAGGAGCCTGAGATTTCTATAAGACGACCTTCCAAAATTTTAGAATCGCAAAAAAATGATGTTTGGACCTCCGTTTTAGCACTTTTGTCGTTTGTCTCGGTCTTTCCGAAATTTTTCGACGAGTCTTTGAAGATTTTTGAGGAGAAAAGCTAGTTTCGAAAGTGAGCAGAGTATAGAAGAAGATGAAGTATCGAAACGTTTTTTTAGAGTAGTTTTGTGGGTATTTTCAATAAATTAGAAGGAAGGGCAAAAAGGTCATTCGGAACCCTCTTTATATATTTTTTTGCTAATTCTGGGCACACGATGAAATGTTTTTGTGCGGTGAATTTTTTATAAAACTTTTTCGTTTTTTGGGTATTTCATAAATTTTTCCAATTTTCGAATTATCATATTTGGGAATAGCAGATCTCATCCCACTTCCATAGTGCTTCCTCCATCTCCCTTCCAAGTTCCTTTCTCATATGTGAGCACAGTGTAAGTAATGTACGAGGAGAGGAGAGAGAGAGAGAAGAGGAGAAGAGAGGTAGAACAAAATTATATAAAAATATTTTTTGCTTAAATTATCAACAAAGTCTTCTTTTAGATTAACTAAATGGACTCATAGCTCGATTGCTAATGATTTGGAACACTTCTAAGCAATTAATATAATTTGAGGTTTATATAAATATAAGGTAGATTTGAGGGACTTGTATGATATAAAAAAATTCTCTTCAAATTATTTGTATCTGTTACTTTAGAGTAACAAACACATAATTAAAGGGTTGTTTGATCTTTAAAAAAAATAGAAAAATGGTATGCAACAACATTTGTTACTAAGTGATATTGGAAATACTTTGTTTGGTTGAATGTAAATCACGATTAAAGAATTTACAAAATCTACCTTTTAGAATGTCACAATTAGGAGTCTTGGTTGCAACTTTTGATGATACGAATAGAAATACAAATCTATTTTTCGGTTGCTTTCTTTGTGAAAGAGAGTGAAAGAAATGATGACAAGTAGTCCAAATGTTGTCATAAGTGGTCCAAAAGTTGTTGTATATGGAAGAGTTTATGTACATTTTGTTGCATCAGTTCCACTATATGGAAGAGTTTATGTACATGTTAGGAGGTGAGCATTCGGTTTCAAACCGAAATCGAAACAAAATTAGTCATAACTGAAATCGAACGGCAAACGATTCGATTTATTCAGTGTTTATTATTTAATGGGTCAGATCCAAAGTTGAAATTGTAATTAAATTATATTAAAAATTTATAATTTTTATACATATGTTTGGCTAGTTGTTAAATTATCAAAATTTGACTTTTAAATACATAAGTAAAATTATTACTTTCAAAATATATATTTTTTAAATTATAGAATATGAATAGCATTTAATAATTGTATGTCTTATTCAATTTTTAATTTTGGACCGAAATCCAAAATTGGCCGAACAATTTTTTTTTAGTATTTTTAAAACCAAAATTGTACCGAAAATTTTCTTTTTCAAAATCAAATCCAACCTCTTATTCTATTATGTTCGGTTCTCATTCCAAAAACCAAATAATGCTCACCACATGTCCTTATCAAGAACGAGCACTGAACAAAGTAAGAGCCATCAAATGAACGAAGAACCTCTTAAGAGTCATTATCCAACATATCTAGGAAAAGGACATTGCCAGAAACATATTGCCAATGACAAAAGAAAAGGTTAAAGAAACCCTAACTACAGCTACAGATGTGGCCTCATGTAGTCTAGAATCTTCAAGGACACCAGTGAAGCATCTTCAATGACAACAAAACCAAAAAATTTATATTAAAACAATAGACAAAAAATTAGATTATATTAGAATAATTTAAATATAACGTTAATATATTTTAATTAAAATTTGATATAGATATATTTTGAGAACTTTGAATATATGTGTAGATAATACTATGTAGTTAGCCTATATATAATTTGAATAGTTATTATCTTTTAATTTATATTTGTTATAGATATGTTTATATAATTTTAGATATATGTTCAAGTAGTTAGAAGGATTTTAGATTTTTTTACGTGACAGATATTAGTTAAAAGGAATAAAAAAAATTATTATATGAAGATGCATACAACTTAGACAGTTTATTTTGAACTATTTTCAAGCCTTATTATAATAGTAAAGATGAGAAGCAAAATATATGACAAAGACCAAAACAAAAATAGAGGCACAAAGAGCACGTGCAAATTAGATTCCGACGGGGTTTTGGAAATTAAAGTATGATACTTTTGTCCAAATTTTTCTTGTATCCCTATGCGACCCAATTTGTAGCACTAAATAGGTTTATTATTGACTCATGTACTCGTCTGTACAAAACCCAGAACAAGAGTAAATAAATCTTAAAAGCGGACTACTACCAAAATATATGGTATTAACGACCCCATTTAGCATCGCTAATCCCATCCACGGACACTTTTTTTAGATGTTCGACGATACATACGAGACTTTGTACAAACTACATTGCATGTCTTTTGGGCTCACTGTTCCCAACTTCCATCATTATTATAAATGAAAGGAATAATGTACCCCCGTGACTCGATCCACTGATCATCTGCCATCCAGCAAGGATCTTATACCTTTCATCAGTAATCATAAAAGCCACTCGAGTTCGGTACCCATGGACACTTAGCAACACTGAAGGCAATCATCAATATGCTTAGTTATGATGTCATCGCAACAACATGGAACGATGTTGCCAATTACGTTGTTAGAGCGATGTCCTAGCGATCTTTCACGAACTATTCATCAGTTTTAGCTCACCTGTTACAAATATTAACGACACATTAGGGACGTCATACCTTAACATGTTAATAAGAGTCGAGACCTCATGACAACTAAACTTTCCAACTTCCCATTATCATTAGCTTAGCAAAAATTAAAATAACGTACCGCCACCAATTACCGACACATACTACATCGTCGTTAGGCATCATTAAAATATAAAACATACAAATAATTTTACAGAATTATCTCGTCAAATTGGACTTAGGTCTGGACCTTAGACTGAGCCTGAACTGCAAAAGTTGCGAGCAAGTTATCTCGAAAAGAAGCAATATGTTGCTCAAAGGCTTTAACATGTGCTGAATCATGAGACTGCTGGGTGGACCTCGACTGCACACCAGTAGAGAGAACCCTAGATGCATGCATCAGTATATACACACAGTACGAACCCATCCATAATAAATACTCCTACGAAGAGCACCAGATACGATCTTCCATATCTCGTCATGTGACTGAGTTAGGACCTGCGAAAAAAGTACCACCAGAATTTTGGCAGGTTAGATTTGTTTGGCTAGCTTAGAGGTTTATATAAGGCTTCTTAGCTCTATTTATTAAAGCCTAAAGAATTTGTTGGAGTCTAGACTAAATTTGGTAACAATATATATATGGAATTCAAATTTGGTTTATTACCCCCCATTTCCGAAATACGTAAAAAAAATTACTTTTTTCTGTATATGGTATCTGGCACCTGTATCTTAATTGCATGTATCCAGTATTTGTAACTGGTCATGGCATGGAACAATATTTCGTCACGGAGTAGTGTGCCACCCCTTGTCCTTGTCTAATTGTAGGCGTGGCTCACTGCTTCGATGATAAGATTTCTAAACCGTGTTGTGGTTAGGATTTTATTTAATTAATTTAATTAGTTGTATCATGCACCATTTAACATGCCATTAGTCATATGGTTAGGTCATGTTAGGGTTAAGGTTTAGTTGAACCAACCCATCCCACTATATATATTCTCTTTCTCTCTCTCTCTCTCCTCATTCATTCCCATTTTCATTTCCTCCCACCAACCCACCTAGTCAAGTACATCTTGCACAAATGAGAGACCACTTGCATTTTATATTTTTTGATATCATTAGTCTAGATTGTTCATCTCTTCATTCTCTACAAGTTTAGTTTTTGATTTTAATGGCTAGTTTTGTGTAGATCTAAGTTTCTAAAACTAGGGTTTTATGAATTTTTGTAGTTTTGATCTATCAAACTTGGTTGTTTTCGAAAACTAGTTATTCTATATTGTAGAGAATTTGATTCTACCCAATTTTGGATTTTGAGCCGCGTGATTTCGACTTCGTATGAGGAAGTTACGGCCGTCCTTGTATTCATGGGTTCCCACACACCTTCGATGTGTCGGGACGATGAACAGGGCCGCACGCCTGCGTGTCGTGCATCCGTGCCCCGTGCGCCGTGGGCAGTTTTGTCCATGCGTGCTGTGCGTTTCGCGCGTCGTGGGCAGTTTTGTCCATGCGCGTTGTGCGTTTCGCGCATCGTGCGCCTATGCGATTCTCTGCCGCGTGCCTGCGCGCCTGTGCGATTCACTGCCGTGCGCCTGCGCGCCGTGGTCTCGCGCTCCGTGATGCCGCGCGCCTGTGCTCTGTTTTGCGCGTCACGCATT
Source organism: Iris pallida (assembly GCA_029216955.1). Classification (NCBI taxonomy): domain Eukaryota; kingdom Viridiplantae; phylum Streptophyta; class Magnoliopsida; order Asparagales; family Iridaceae; genus Iris; species Iris pallida. The sequence goes on along the minus strand of JANAVB010031216.1, from coordinate 13,387,139 downwards.
CGCGCTCCATGCGTCGTAGCTGCACGTTGCACGTTTCTTCCGTCGCGTCCTTGTGCGCTGTGCTTTCGCGCTCCATGCGTCATCGCTCTGTGCGTTTCTTCCGCCGTGCGCCTGCGCCCCGTGCTTTCGCGCGCCGTGGGCAGTTTTGTCCATGCGCGTTGTGCGTTTCGTGCGTCGTTCGCCTATGCAATTCTCTAACGCGTGCCTGTGCGCCTGTGCGATTCACTGCCATACGCCTGCGCGCCGTGGACTCGTGCTCCGTGATGCCGTGCGCCTGTGCTCTGTTTCGCGTGTCACGCATTCGCGCCCCATGCGTCGTAGCTGCACGCTGCACGTTTCTTCCGTCGCGTCCTTGTGCGCTGTGCTTCCGCGCTCCATGCGTCATCGCTGCGCGCTGTGCGTTTCTTCTGCCGTGCGCCTGTGCCCCGTGCTTTCGCGCTCCGTGCGGTATGGGCAGTTTTGTCCGCGCGTGCCCGCGAGCGTGCGCCCTCGCGTCGTGCACCCGTTCTCCACACGACGTGGGCCAGTTTTGTGACCGCGTGCTCGCGCTCGTTCCCCGCAAGATGTGCGCCCATTCTCCGCGCACCGTAGGCCCGTGCCATGTGCATCATTCACCATATTATCCCGGCATATGATTTTCTATGTGCCTATGCGTCTTCTTTGCTTAGCCTGATCCACTGTGCCTATGGCACATGAGACCATGTGACCTAAGCGTCTATTTGTTGGACCTTGCACTTTTTGATTTCTATGTCATGCGCATGACTTGTCCTATGTGCCTGATTTGATGTAATATTTTATCTAGTTTTGATGAGTTTATTGATTTGATTTTGACTTTTTGTCTCGGCCTTGTGTCCTATTAGAAGACCCAGACTATGTGTCCTATGTGACTTCTATGTCACGAGGGGTCTATCACGCCACAGTACCGAAATACGAAGACGGACTAGGCCAGCTACCCGTATGAGGTACAAAAATGTCATACGACGATTGTGGCTGTCAATAGACTAGGGGGTGCATGCTACAATCAGGTCTTCTATGGTCTCATAGAGCATCTATGTCTCTATCAATCAACCAAGAAGCAGTGATAATGATTATATAAAATAAAGCAATAAGACGTTCCCGACGCTTCATCAAAATAATTCATGAGTCTAGCTATACAAAATATTGAGCTAGTACCGAGAGTCAATAGAACATAATAGTAGTCAGCTGCAGTCTGATTTAATCACAATTATGTAAGGAGCTAAATGTCCCGAACATCCGGCTAACAGGTGCCGGTGGCTAAACATCAAGTACAAAATGAAGATAACAGAACGGTGAAGAAGAAACCCACTCATGGTCCCTGGGGCCCATACTCCTGGTGTGCACCATTGTTCGGGTAGAAGGCTGGATCATCTGGCGCTGCTACGATATCTGGCCAAACAAAACCAGCAGGGTCAGGCTCCAAAGAGCAAGTACCACAAGGGAGCACATAATGAATAAGACAAAACCCAATGAGTAAATTAAGACCTGGTTCAAGAGTTATAGGCTTATACCATATCATCGAGGTAATACGGCACCCTTACCACCAAACAAAGACAAACGGTGCCAATATCGTACCAGGATAAGATACATCCTATAACCATGGTCCGGTTATGTAGTGCCCCGCTCTACGAAGGCACTAGATAGACAGAAAGATCGGATTGCTAGCTCTGCAACAAAAGACGATTAATCTGGGTGAGTGGACGAAGTCTCATTTGCTGATTCGCTGACGCCTAATAAGAATATGAGTTTTTGATTGAATGCTATTGTTAATAACAAGATAGTAAATCATTGAGTATGCTTTAAGAGAATCCACATGTTGCTATGCTAATACGAGAAAAGATATAATCTGCATGATAAGAAGTAGAACTGTTGTTTGCTCATAAGAAATGAACTGATGCATGTATGCTAAAGTAGAGATGTTGCCTTTAATCAAAGAACTGTTGCCATCTGTTTGCCATTAAATATCAAAGACAAGTATTACAGAGACACTGAATTTGATTGCAAACTCGCTTGTACAAAAAAAAGCCTAGAAAGAAATCCTAGGAAATAATCTAAGTACAATTGTTTAGTTTTTGATTTTAGGGGGCGACGATGGAGGCTGGAAAAGTGTAGCAACTCTGTATTACTTCTTGGACTATCAGACACAGTCTTTGCTCTTGAAAAAATTTGTCAGCCTTTGATTGCTAACCTTTTGCATGGGTGTGGTACCCTGCTATTTATAGTGATTTCGGGATGAAGGATATTTTGAGCTCCATCGATGGTCACGTGGCCACATGACTGCAACAATACATGAAGACTCGCTCTTTGGCTGCCAGCTGGTGGTTTGTTGAGATTTTTTGTTGGAGCAAATCTGGGTGGTTGGGACTTGGTCAAATTGCCATGTGTCCCCTCCACAGAGTACAACCTGAATTATTTTGGCCGCATAGTAGCCTTATGAGCCTTTCTTCTGCGGCTCGGCTCCACTTGGCCGCATGGGATCTTCGGGAGCATTCCTTCCGCGGCTTGGTTTTACTTAACAGCATGGGATCTTCGAGAGCCTTGCTTCTGCGGCCCAAGTCCAATTAGTCGCATGAGGTCTCCAGGAGCCTTGCTTCTGTGGCTCGTCTCCACTTGGCCGCATGGGATGTTTGGGAGCTTTCCTTCTGCGGTTTGAGTCCACTTAGCCGCATGAGGTCTCCAGGAGCCTTGCTTCTGCGGCTTGGCTCCATTTGGCCGCATGGGATCTTCGGGATCATTCTTTCTGCGGCTCGAGTCCACTTAACCGCATGAGATCTCCACTAGCCTTGCTTATGCGGCTCGAGTCCACTTGGCCACATGGGGTCTCCATGAGCCTTGCTTCTGCGGCCAAGATCAACTTAGCCGCATAAGGCTCATGCGGCTCTTCCTTCTGTGGCCTGGATCAACTTGGCCGCATAACGCCTATGTGGTCAGCAATAATTTTGAGAGAATTTCGTTTGTCTCTCTTTTGACTTCTCAATGAAGATGAATTTGACCGATCCTCCTCCTTGGCGAGTGCTGGCACTGCGGATTTATGGATCTCCTTGTTCGAAGAAGATTTGATGATAAACTCTCTGAAAAGATTGTTATGCATCGGGCTGAGACAGTGCACCTAACTGAGACATCTGAGTAATGCATCTAGTTGAGAGTAGGCCGTTACGAAGTCTTCAATTGGCATCATGCTTCTGAGATGATGTCGGAAAGGCCCAGCAGGTTGCGGTCGCTGGAACACAGACTGCATTGGTGGTGGAGCCATTGTCTTGTGGCAGCAGCAGTTGATGGAGACTTGGGTGCAGTGATGTCCTAAAAAGGGCTCATCGCACGCCAAGGTCGCTCTTCGCGGTCCACTACGTAATATCTACGGCTTGTTGACTCAGTCTTGAACTGAGCATTTGGGGAAACCTTTGCCGGTATCGATTGATCACGGATGAAATGCAATGAACCTTTCCAATTGATGGATTGGCTTCTATTGAAATGAATCCAAGAGTTTTGTTGGATGTTTTCTTTCGCTTCTTGGTTTTAATGAATGCGTTTTCGTGTTGGTTTTCGATGATTGGTTTTTATTGTTCGTTTTTATCGCATTTTGTATTCATTCCGAATCTTACGAGAAAGAGACAAAGTATGCTAATCAACTGTTGGTGCCAATGTAGGACGCGTAAACTGTTCGTGAATGGCATGTGAAGTCCCTCCTTCTCTCTACTAAGATTCTTCTCGGTGAGTTGCTTTAACCGGACTTACATTTATTTGTACGCCCTAATAAAAATGATCTCTAGTCCACTCTGTTGCCTCGTTTCTGTGATCAACGATACCTCAATAACAAAAGATAAGAGAAGATAAATGAATGAATCATATGTAAATTGGAACTGTCGCTTGCTTGCCTCAATATGAACTGTATGCTCTTATGAATTGCCTAAAAGAGATAGCTCGGTATGGAAATCACGGCTTGACCGTGCAAGAAGAAGAGAATGGAAATGTTTACAAGTTGCTAGGCTCGTGCATAGTAGAATTATCTGATAGCTGCATTCGCATTGGTCTAGACAACTTGTGCACAAGGTGGTAATCTCTCGATCGATTCTGGAGGCACCTGGAGTCGATCGGCCTAGGAGAGAACAGGACACCTGAGGCTAGAAGTCCCCGTAGTAAGAGGGGGTGTCAGTCTATTAATAGTTGGGCTAGAAGTTCCGATTGCTAGTAATAGGAATACCCATGGACCACAATAGTTAGGTTTATGCATATAGACAGAGATTTATTGCTAGCCTAACATGTAGGGACGGATAATGAGAATGCTTTATATATATGCAAATTGTGCTAACCTATTTTTGTGCAGGGATGACTGTCGGCGAGGGTAAGTTGCTCATGAATTATTCTACTGTCATTGTTTCTTATGAATTGTTAAAAAGAACCTAGACAAGTAGAAAGATTACTAGTAAATATGTAGCTTCACATATTGAATTAGTGCAGATATTTATGAGTTTCGGCGAAGAGCCGCTCGCCAATACATGATGTGTGCTGACCCACATTGTGGGCATCCTTTTCAGAAAGCAAAGGAGATAGGAGGATTTTAAGTGAGGCACTAAAGCTCGTCTAGCCCAGTAGAGCTGTGGACTGCCTCGAAGCTACTTTTCAATTCCAGTCAAGTTTCAAGTTTCTTATCCTTTTGAAGGTGTCTTTTCATTTCCAGCATGTAATAAGGGATATGATGTATGGGCATTGCGACTATTTTCAAAAGAGAGTTTCAAAGAGAATTATGTAGCCAATATAAGGCACTCTGAGTTTGCAAAGCTTTGTACTTGTATTCCTATCAAGTTTATCAATAAAAAAAGTATTTCCATTTCAAATCTCTGTGTCCAATATTTGCTTTCTGTAATGAATGGGTGCGTGCGTGTGTTTTGCTTAACTAGTGGGTGCGTGCGTGTGTTTTTGCTTGACTAGTTGTTTTGTGCATGTACATGGCCTTGTGCAAGCGCAACTTAGGCTTGCACGACATCACGCCTTAGCGAGGACGATCGATCCCACAGGGATCCAGGCAAGACGGACGACCCTAGCGGGATCGGGGCGTGACAAAGTGGTATCAGAGCACAGTTTTACGTCCTTGACCTCTTACAAATATTGTTTTCGAAAAGAATATAAAGTATTTTGATGGCTTTCAAAAGAGTCCCAATTTTGAGTTATGAAAACCAATGCCCCATACAATAAGTCTATAATATTTTATGAGACTGACAGAAGTTATACTATTTTGTAAAGAAATGGCTCCTCCTCGACCATCTGCCTCGACCGATCCGGTAGAACGGATCATGACCTTGTTGGAATTACAGAGGCGGGACAATGATGAACGTAATCAGATACAACAGGCTCGAATGGAGGCCCAACAGAAGCAGTTGGATGCCTTGACCCAACTGGTAACTGCGCTTGCAGCGAATCGGGATACCACCGCAGTGACCAAACCAACGGGAATGCCCGAGATCGAGCCCGTGGATGGCGACGAACCCCAACAGGCGCAAAGGCACTCTTCCTTTAGGCCAAAGGACTTCTTAGACGCAAAACCTCCGGAATTTGAAGGCAGGACATCACCCGATAAGGTGATGGATTGGATTGATAAAATGGAGAGTATGTTCGCGTTCGTAGGAGTTCCGTATAGCAAGAAGGTAGTTTGTGTCGTTCTGCTTCTACGACTGCGGACAAAGGATTGGTGGAAGGCGAAGAAGCCGGCGCTGCTCGCAACGGCTAGAAATGGGAAAATCTCATGGGCCTCGTTCAAGAAGGCATTTCTGGATCAATATCTGCCTCCAGCTATGAGCAAGAAAATGGAGAATGACTTCATCACACTGAAACAAGGAGATATATCCGTGGAGGACTATGAGTCTGAATTTGCTAAGCTGACAAATTTTGCTGCTGTTATGCTACCCACAGAGCAGACTCGCATAGATTGATTCGTTGAAGGTCTGAATGACGACATTCAGTTAAGTGTGTTGAACCGAGAATGTGGGTCATATTCTCAGGCCTTTGAGGCGGCGATACAGGTGGAACAATTTTGCCTGAAGAAGGTGTCAACAAAAATACATTACGGTCAGAATCAGCCCGCTAAGAGATATCACGACGGGGAGAAAAAGACTGACAGAGAAAAGAAGACTGGCGGGGAACAAAATAATAAGCTCGTATGCACTTTCTGCGGTAGGCATGGACACACAAAGGAAGTTAGCTGTTCTGCCAATGGAGAGTGCTTCAACTGTGGTCAAAAGGGCCACCGCGCTATGAACTGCCAGAATAAGAGAGTTCGACCGCTAAACAACAATGATACAGAAGAGCGTGGGCTGCTGCCAGGACCACCACCGCTTCAGGACAATCCTCACAATCAGCAGTTACGGAATGCCAATATTGCGACAGCGCGCGTCTACAATCTCTCCACCTTACTTGATCCTGAGTGTGGAGGTGAGTTTGTTTGTTAAGTTTTGAGGACAAAACCTTTTCTCAGTGGATTATTATGTATCGCGGTCCACTACATAATACCTACGGCTTGTTGACTCAGTCCTGAACTGAGTATTTGGGGAAACCTTTGCCGGTATCGATTGATCACGGATGAAATGTAATGAACCTTTCCAATTGATGAATTGGCTTCTATTGAAATGAATTCAAGAGTTTTGTTGGATGTTTTCTTTCGCTGCTTGGTTTTAATGAATGCGTTTTCGTGTTGGTTTTCGATGATTGGTTTTCATTGTTCGCTTTCATCGCATTTCGCATTCATTCCGAATCTTGAGAGAAAGAGATGAAGTATGCTAATCAACTGTTGGTGCCAATGTAGGACGCGTGAACTGTTCATAAACGGTGCGTGAAGTCCCTCCTTCTCTCTACTAAGATTCTTCTCGGTGAGTTGCTTTAACCGGACTTGCATTTATTTGTACGTCCTAATAAAAATGATCTCTAGTCCACTTTGTTGTCTCGTTCCTGTGATCAACGATACCTCAATAACAAAAGATAATAGAAGATAAATGAATAAATCACATGTAAATTGGAACTGTCGCTTGCTTGCCTCAATATAAACTGTATGCTCTTATGAATTGCCTAAAAGAGATAGCTCGGTATGGAAATCACGGCTTGATCGTGCAAGAAGAAGAGAATAGAAATGTTTACAAGTTTCTAGGCTCGTGTATAGTAAAATTGTACGATAGCTGCATTCGCATTGGTCTAGACAACTTATGCACAAGGTAGTAATCTCTCGATCGATTCTGGGGGCACCTGGAGACGATCAGCCTATGAGAGAACATGACACCTGGGGCTAGAAGTCCCCGCAGTAAGAGGGGGTGTCAGTCTATTAGTAGTTGGGCTAGAAGTTCCGATTGCTAGTAATGGAAATACCCATGGACCACAATAGTTAGGTTTATGCATATAGACAAAGATTTATTGCTAGCCTAACATGTAGGGACGGATAATGAGAATGTTTTATATATATGCAAATTATGCTAACCTGTTTTTGTGCAGGGATGACTGTCGGCGAGGGTAAGTTGCTTATGAATTATTCTACTGTCATTGTTTCTTATGAATTGTTAAATAGAACCTGGACAAGTAGAAAGATCACTAGTAAATATGTAGCTTCACATATTGAATTGGTGCAGATATTTGTGAGTTTCGACGAAGAGCCGCTTGCCAGTACATGATGTGTGCTGACCCACGTTGTGGGATCCTTTTCAGAAAGCAAAGGAGACAGGGAGATTTTAAGTGAGGCACTAAAGCTCGTCTAGCCCAGTAGAGCTGTGGACTGCCTCGAAGCTACTTTTCAATTCCAGTCAAGTTTCAAGTTTTTTTTCCTTTTGAAGGTGTCTTTTCATTTCCAGCATGTAATAAGGGATATGATGTATGGGCATTGCGACTATTTTTAAAAGAGAGTTTCAAAGAGAATCATGTAGCCAATATAAGGTACTCTGACTTTGCAAAGCTTTGTACTTGTATTCCTATCAAGTTTATCAATAAAAGAAGTATTTCCATTTCAAATCTCTGTGTACAATATTTGATTTTCTGTAATGAATGGGTGCGTGCGTGTGTTTTGCTTAACTAGTGGGTGCATACGTGTGTTTTTGCTTGACTAGTTGTTTTGTGCAGGTACATGGCCTTGTGCAAGCGCAACTTAGACTTGTACGGCATCACGTCTTAGCGAGGACGATCGATCCCGCAGGGATCCAGGCAAGACGGACGACCCTAGCGGGATCGGGGCATGACACCACCTATCGCAAGTCAAGAGCAGATTGATCTACCTTTACATCCGTTTTGTGGGTCCGGGTATCCCGAGCGCTCGGGTGCGTAGGTATCATATTTGCTCCCTGATTTGAGGCTAGTAAAAGCACTTGCTCTCGATCGTTGTAGGAAGACTTTTGGGCATATTTGCTCCATGATCTGAGGCTAGTAAATCACTTGCTCTCGATCGTTGTAGGGAGACTTTTGCTCCCTGACCTGAGGCTAGTAAAGCACTTGCTCTCGATTGTTGTAAGGAGACTTTTGGAACCTGCCTTGTCCGTTTGCCGTAGAGGGCTGGACTCGGGAGGTTCTGTACAACTTTCTATCAGGGCCCGTGTAACAGTTAACGGTACCCGCTGACGGTCAGCAGATTGGACAGTTGACTGGACTTGTTGAGCCCGTGCTGTCATAGACTTTTTCGACTTAGCACCCGAAGGTTCATAGTAGGAAGAGTCCAAGTTGCAAATGCACCCGAGTCGACTCTGTACAGTTTACCATCGGTAGTGTGCATGATTTTGAGCACACATCTCTGGTTTACTGTTGGCATGGCACGTTTGAGGCGCATTGCCCGTGCTGCCTTGGATTTCTTCATACTAGCCCGCGAAGGTGCATAGTACTCAGAACCCAACTCATCCTCGCCATAACAGCGAGTGATTATGTTGAGTGATTCTTTTCTTTTTTTATTTTGGTGCCCTTTTCAGAGGAGACAAGGAGGCTCTATATATAGAATGGAATGAGCCATTTTTTTCTTCTCCTTTCCGATATGGGACTAAAATCAATATCCATGCTTCTACAAGACCCCCTTCAAAGTTTTCAAATTGTAAATATGGAATACTTTGAATAAAAAGCATGGATAGTAAAGCTATTTAGGTGTGACAATCCTATCAGAGGTAGCATGGATGTAATAGATTTGGGCACTTTTGCTAGAAATTTTATGTGGACTTATCATCCTTGGCGTACCTTGGTTTTAGGTACAGATAATAAGTTGGGAGAGGGAACCAACATATTTACTCAGAGGTGATATGGACGTGGTAAATATGAGGTTGATGGTAGAGCTTTCCTACTCAGAGGTGATATGGACGTGGTAGAAGTGAACTCGGTGAGAATACACAGAACAACTCAGAGGTGATATGGGCGTGGAAGTTCTATGATTGATTCGCCACAACGCAGGGGTTGTTGCACGGGATGTTTACTCAGAGGTAAGATGGACGTGGTAAACATTTATTTTTAGCATCATCTGCTTTGTAAGGGGTAGAAAAATAACTCAGAGGTGATGTGGACATCGTTGTTCTACTGCTGGAGAGTGAATGCAACGGAACAACTGGGCTCCAGAAGCATATGATTGTGAGGGAAGGGGTGCTTGTACTAGAGGGTCTAATACAACATTTGTGATTGGCAGAAGGACATTCCACTGGGGGACTTTTTGTGGACCTATTGCCTTTTTGTGCATCTGGAGATGCGAGCAATAAATTTGAATAATATTTATGGACCTATTACCCTTTTGTGCATCGGTTGTGCGAGTAATAGATTTGGATAACTTCTGTGGACCTATTACCCTTTTGCGCACTGATGATACGAGTAATAGATTTGAAACAAAAACTAACAGAGGTAATATGGACGTGATAGGTTCTGTGGTCTTAACGCCCTAATTTTATCCCAGATTGGGTACAGGTATTAAGTTAGGAGACTATCGATATCAGAGGTAATATGGACGTGACACACGATAATCATGAATAATTTTTTTGTGGAACTATTACTCTTCTGCGCACTGGTGGTACGAGTAATAGATTTTGAGATAAAACCCAACAGTGATAATATGGACGTCATAGGTTCTGTGGCCTTAAAACCGTAATTTTATCCCGGGTCGGGTTCAGGTGTTAAGTCAAGAGACTATCGGTATCAGAAGTAATATGGACGTGACACACGACAATCATGAATAAATTTTTGGTGGACCTATTACCCTTTTGCGCACTGGTGGTACGAGTAATAGATTTGAAGACAAAATCCAACAGAGGTAATATGGACGTGATAGGTTCTGTGGCCTTAACACTGTGATTTTATCCCGGGTCGGGTTCAGGTGTTAAGTCAAGAGACTATCGGTATCAGAGATAATATGGACGTGACACACGATAATCAGGAATAATTTTTGGTGGACCAATTATCCTTTTACGCACTAGTGGTGTAAGTAATAGATTTTGAGACAAAACCCAAGAGGTAATATTGACGTGATAGGTTCTGCGGTCTTAACACCATAATTTTATCCCGGGTCGGGGATAGGTGTTAAGTCAAGAGACTATTGGTATCAGAGGTAATATGGATGTGACACACGATAATCAGGAATAATCTTTTGGTGGACCTATTACCCTTTTGCGCACTGGTGGTGCGAGTAATAGATTTTGAGACAAAATCCAACAGAGGTAATGTGGACATGATAGGTTCTGTGGCCTTAACACCGTAATTTTATCCCGGGTCGGGTACATGTGTTAAGTCAAGAGACTATCGGTATCAGAGGTAATATGAACGTGACACACGATAATCAGGAATATTTTTTTATGGACCTATTACTCTTCTGCGCACTGGTGGTGCGAGTAATAGATTTTAAAACAAAACCCAACAGAGGTAATATGGACGTGATAGGTTCTGTGGTCTTAACACCGTAATTTTATCCCGGGTCAGGTACAGGTGTTAAGTCAAGAGACTATCGATGTCAGAGGTAATATGGACGTGACATATGATAATCAGGACCAGGAAGTTTGCTCATAGGTGGCAATAAGCCTGGTAAACTCCGGCGAGGTAAAGCATTAGGGTGGAAGTTCAGAGGTATTAGTATACATGACTTGTCACCCAGGGGGATGCAATGTGAACCCACTCGAATCTAGTAGAGTGTAAGTTCAGAGGTACTTGGTGTACATAACTCGACAGTTTAGGAGATTTAGTTGTTATTGGAGGTGGTACCAGGACGTTTGCCCTTGTCCTCTCCATCTGGGATGTGTAATCCCAGCTGGCGAGCCTTTTTAAACTTTGTCTCCGCATTGGTAGCGCTTATGATGAAGGTCGTCTAGTCCCTGAATTGATCTTCGCCCATCCAGAGGCTGACTGCAAGGATCAACTTCTTCTAGCAGATTTCAATCAAGGAGCTTTCGGGGTTGCTTTGGGGTAATCTCATCATGGTTTAACGAAACCGCTCGATATAGTTCCTCGTTAGCTCCCTCTCTCCCTGAACAACGTCCATAAGAGATGACATCGTCACATCATGTCCCACTTTGTAGAATCTTTTCAGGAATATGTGTTTGAAGCCGTCAAAGGAATGGATACAGTTGTCCGGAAGGTTGCGATACCAGTCGAGCACGATTCCCTCCAATGCTTCGATAAATAATCGTGTAAGGATATCATCACTGTGCGGCAAGTGGTCTGTTGTGACCTCAAAATAAGTCATGTACCGGCTAATAGAGGTCTTTCCGTCAAACGAATCGATATGAAACGGTTTGTACCGTGGCGGAAAAGGAACATCTCTCCACGCAACAGGATATGGCTGCCGTATTCTGAGGTCCCGGAAGGAGTCTCGGGCATTGAACATTGCTCGAAGCTCCTGGACTTCCCTCCTTGCCTCCCTGGCTTCGTCTGAAGCTGAAGGAACGGATGCTCCTAGAGGATTGTCACCCAAAGGAGGAGCGGTCGTATTGGAGTCCGCGTTGACTACGGGTCCCAATCTTGTTTGTCCAGGCGTCCTTGCTGGTTGAGTCGGTAAGGCAGCTTTGATTTCGTCTACTGACTTGACCAAGGATAGAAGCATGGCTTCAAGTACTTCTAGACGTTGTCGATCAGATAAATCGTCAAAAAATATCGGAATGTCCTCCTCGTCGGATTCGGAAGGGGTGAAACCCCCTGTGCAGGAAGCTGCATCATCTTGACGAAGACGGTCATCCTCGGGGACGTCCAAGTCTGTTGCATAATTCCAGTGGATCGCTACCCCTTGTGTATGCTCTTGGCATACCGAGTTGTCGCATATATTGAGAGGGCTGCTACCTCCAGCTCCATCTACCCCCAGGGAGGTCGAGGGTGCACTCCCGGGTGTTGAAAGCTTCTTTCTGGACCGAGTGCCTAGGTAGACTCCCCATGTGGTTGTCGACGGCAATCCTCCAGATGAGAGTTTCCTTGCAGTGCTGGCTGAGATCGCCGGGCTGGAAGAGCCTATCTTCTTTCCTCCCTTGCCGGGAGGAACCTTCCGAGTTGAATTACAGGAGGTGAAATAAAATTCCTCGTCTCTCAGAATTTGCACATGTTTCTCAAGTTGTTGTCGGACAGGTGCTGGCCGGTGCAGTCGTTGGAAAACGGACTACCGATCTTTAGGTGCTGTCGACTTGTCGCAGCAGCAATTGATGATGACTTGGGTGCAATGATGTCCCGAAAAGGGCTCATCACATGCCAAGGTTGCTTCTCTCTTCTTGCGTTTGTGAGTAATCACCTCTCGTAAGTCGATAGCAAACTGATCTACCTTTGCATCCAATTTGTGGACTCAGGTATCCTGGGCACACGGGTGCGTAGGTGTCATGTTTGCTCCCTGATCCAAGGCTAGTAAAGCACTTGCTCTCGATCGTTGGAGGGAGACTTTTGAGACCTACCCTGTCCGTTAGCCTTGGATGACTGGACGCGGGTGGTTCTGTACAACTTTCTATCATGAGCCCGTATAACAGTTAACGGTGCCCGCTGACGGTCAGCAGCTTGGACATGTTGACTGGGCTTGTTGGGCCCGCACTGTCCTAGACTTCTTCGACTTAGCACCCGAAGGCGCATAGTAAAAAGAGTCCATATTGGAATATTCCACATTCTCAATAGGCCGCATGGGATCGGGCCCGCATGAGAGACGGTCGAATACAGAGCTTCTGACAGGGCCGCATGAGGCAGCCTGTATGCGGCCAGGATTGGCTGCCGCATGGGCCATCTGCCTGCGGCCAGAGTTGGCTGCCGCATAGGCAGACTGTCCATTTCTCTTATGCGACCTCTTCTTCGTCCGCATGGATTTTCCTTGTGCCCCTAAAAGCTCAGCATCGTAGAGTTTTTCTTTGCTGGATTTGGGGACAGTGGGGTTCTCTGCGGTCGGAAGCAAGGCCGCAGGAGAGCTTTGATCACCGACTTGGGCCGCAGAAGGAGCTTCTTCGAGAACCTTACGGGGGTAACAGTTTTGCGCTTCGACGTCCTGCGGGTTCTCTTCGGGTTGGCTCGCTTCTGTGACGGGCTGGCGCTCCATTCAGAGAGCATTTCTTTGAATGCTTGTTGGTCAAAATGAACCACAAGCATTTGCTGCGTAGCGCCGAACTTGGACGCGTCAGATTGCGTCCCCAACTTCTTAACAGAGGAGAAAGAAGTTCCCTGTAGAGTCGCCATCATGTTTGCCATTAAATATCAAAGACAAGTATTACAAAGACACTGAATTTGATTGCAAACTCGTTTGTACAAAAGAAAGAGCCTAGAAAGAAATCCTAGGAAACAATCTAATTACAATTGTTTAGTTTTTGATTCTAGGGGGTGACGATGGAGGCTCGGAAAAGTGTAGCTACTCTGCCTTACTCCTTGGACTATCAGACACAGTTTTTACTCTTGAAGAAATTTGCCAGCCTTTGATTGCCAACCTTTTGCATGGGTGTGGTACCCTGCTATTTATAATAATTTCGGGATGAAGGATATTTTGAGCCCCATCGATGGCCACGTGGCCACGTGACTGCAATAACACATGAAGACTCGCTCTTTGGCTGCCAGCTGGTACTTTGTTGAGATTTCTTTGTTGGAGCAAATCTGGGTGGTTGGGACTTGGTCAACTTGCCATGTGTCCCCCCCTCCCCAGAGTAGAGCCTGAATCGTTTTGGCCGCATAGTGGCCTTAGGAGCCTTTCTTCTACGGCTCGGCTCCACTTGGACGCATAGGATCTTCGGGAGCATTCCGTCTGCGGCTTCGTTTCACTTGGCCGCATGGGATCTTCGAGAGCCTTACTTCTGCTGCTCGAGTCCACTTAGCCACATAAGGTCTCCAGGAGCCTTGCTTCTGTAGCTCGAGTCCACTTGGCCGCATGGTGTCTCCAGGAGCCTTACTTCTGCGGCCTAGATCAACTTAGCCGCATAAGGCTCATGCGGCTCTTCCTTCTGTGGCCTGGATCAACTTGGCCGCATAACGCCTATGTGATCAGCAATAATTTTGAGAGAATTTTGTTTGTCTCTATTTTGACTTCTCAATGAAGATGAATTTGACCGATCCTCCTCCTTGGCGAGTACTGGCACTGCAGATTTGTGGATCTTCTTATTCGAAGAAGATTTGACGATGAACTCCCTCAAAAGATTATGATACGCCGGGCTGAGACAATGCACCTAACTGAGACATCTGAGTAATGCGCCTAGTTGAGAGTAGGCCGTTATGAAGTCTTCAATTGGCGTCATGCTTCCGAGATGATGTCAAAAAGGTACAGCAGGTTGCGGTCGCTGGAACACAGACAGCCTTGGTGGTGGAGCTACCGTCTTGTGGCAGCAGCAGTTGATGGCGACTTGGGTGCAGTGATGTCCTGGAAAGGGCTCATCACACGCCAAGGTTGCTTCTCTCTCCTTGTGTTTGTGAATAACCACCTTCGTAAGTCAAGAACAGATTGATCTACCTTTGCATCCATTTTGTGGGCCCAGGTATCCCGGGCGCCCAGGTGCGTAGGTATCATATTTGCTTCCTGATCTGAGGCTACTAGAAGCACTTGCTCTCGATCGTTGTAGGGTGACTTTTGGGCATATTTGCTCCCTGATCTGAGGCTAGTAAAGCACTTGCTCTCTATCGTTGTAGGGAGACTTTTGCTCCCTGATCTGAGGCTAGTAAAGCACTTGCTCTCGATCATTATAGGGAGACTTTTGGGACCTACCCTGTCCGTTTGCCGCAGAGGGCTGGACACGGGAGGTTCTGTACAACTTTCCATCAGGGCCCGTGTAACAGTTAACGGTACCCGCTGACGGCAGCAGATTGGACAGTTGACTGGGCTTGTTGAGCACCACTGCCCTAGACTTCTTTGACTTAGCACCCGAAGATGCGTAGTAGGAAGAGTCCAAGTTGTAAATGCATCCGAGTCGATTTTGTACAGTTTACTATCGGTAGCGCGCATGATTTTGAGCACGCATCTTTGGTTTACTGTTGGCATAGCACGTTTGAGGCGCATGGTCCGTGCTGCCTTAGGTTTCTTCATACTAGTCTATGAAGGTGCATAGTACTCAGAACCCAACTCATCCTCGCCATAACAGCGAGTGACTATGTTGAGTGATTTTTTTTTTTTATTTTGGTGTCCTTTTCAAAGGAGGCAAGGGGGCTCTATATATAGAATGGAATGAGCCCTTTCTTTTTCTTCTTTTTGATGTGGGACTAAAATCAATATCCATGCTTCTACACCATACTTAATAAGAAGAGAAAAGAGAATGCTCAAATGTCCATAAACATTAAGCTATCAAAAGTAGAGTTCCTGATTGTTGTTACTTGCTTAAATAAAGATTGTTCATTGTCCCTTGATTGTTGCTACAAAAAGACAGAGATGTATAGAGATGGCACATTGTGCAAAAGAGATGATATGGCTTGTCCGCATAGAGAAAAGAGTAGAGCTACTGGCTCGATTACATGAAAAAGAAGAGATAAATATGTTTACAAGTTGCTTGATTTGTGCATGATAGTTTTATATGATAGTTGTATTTGTATTGGTTTAGATGGCTTGTGCACAAGTGGTAATCTCTCGATCGATTCTGGGGGTACCCGGAGTCGATCGGCCTAGGAGAGAACAGGACACCTGGGGCTAAAATTCGCCGCAACCAGAGGAGGGTGTCAGTTTATTAATGAAATAGGCTAGAACATCCCAACTGCTAATATGGGTAATGCCCATGGAACACAAGAGTTATAGTCATGCATATAGATAATTATCGAAAGAATATTTTGCTAAGAGCTAACAATGTAGAGACGAACAGGGAACAATGTTGGTTTTATCTTATTTATGCTAATCCTTGTCTTGTGCAGGGATGCACAGTCGGCTATGGTAAGAATTACTGAAAAGTGATACATATGTATTGCTTGAGTTTTCTACATGAATTACTTGCAGAGATTAATCCGTTGCAAAGAAATGGTATGTTCCACTAAAGAAAAGATATGATATCATGCTTATAATTGTTCCTAAGAGTTGCTTGAACAGAAAAATGAATATGCTCATGAAATACTCTGCGCACTCCACAGAAATGAATAGTCATCGTGCTTGAATTGAACAGTCCCTTGCATGCTTGAAATGAAATAAAATAAAATGAATTGTAGCTTTTCAAAGATGTTTTTAAAGAATGTAAAATGAATCTGTATGCATGAAATGAATATAGGTAAAAGTAGCAAGATCACATCACAAGAAATATTTTCTCACTAAATGAACAGTGATCATTTCAGACAAATATAGCTCTTTGTTCACAATCACCAGTATGCTAATATACTGACCCACCATCAGTCTGCATACAGGTACAACATGCATCGAGAAGGATAGTCCAAAGCAATAGCCCGTGCCTCATCCTCAGGAGCCAGAAATCGAAAAAGATGCCAAGAGATGGACATCTATTGCAAGAGTTGGTTTGTATATAAAGGGATGTAATGTATGGTAACGGGATCATTGTTATCTGTAAAGTCCTGGTCCTGAGAGAATGTAACATTGTGTCAAAGAGAATCGAGAGCTTGTAATCTGTTCAAATAAAATCAATAAAGAGAATTATTTCTTGTTACTATTGTGTTCAATGCATGTATTTTAAAATATGTCCAATGTTGCTTCAATTATCTGTAATATGTTTCGATGCGTATTGTCAATCTTGTCTATCTTGTCTTGCTTCAGGTCTTGGCCTTGTGCAAGTGTAACTTATGCATGCACAACATCACGCCTTAGCGAGGACGATCGATCTCAAAGAGTCCGAAGCGAGGATGAAGGGACTCTGCGGGATCGGGGCGTGACAGGTTAAGGGCTTCTGGTCGCAACTTCGATCCATAGCCTATCGCAGCACAATAGCCCAATCCAACAACCAAACAAGGACATGGGTTGGACCATGCACCACGATAGTCCATGTTCCTCAGTTACTAACAGAAGAAACATATCACAAGCAAGTCAGTTTACAAGCGGCCAATCAATCATACGGCTTTCTATGCTTTGCCTGGGTTATCCCAGTAATGCAAATATATAGGAATCCTCATATCATATCGTATCCAAACAGGGCTAGCCAATCCTTTATATATATATATATATATATATATATATATATATATATATATATATTATATATATATATATAAATTATGCACTGGTCCCCCGTAAGGCTACCGTGCTAAAACATATAACACATAGCACGTAGAAGTCGGATATAGTCATCCACTATAGGCAGATGAAACCATATCCGTGGCGGCCAACCCGACACGTCAGGACAGGACCTGGGGTAGCTGGTAACATACAATCTCGATATTCCGTTCCTTCCTAATGCTTCTACCAATTTCAGTTGCTTAAATTAACCCTATCAAGATCTTGGAATTACATGTCGTGGTCACATGGTCATCCTCCTATATGTCGTACCATAGTACGTGTACCCTAAGTATGAATCCACATCGGCTCAAGGAGTCCCAAATCTAGATCCATGCTTAATGTAATGCATCAAACAACAATCAATATACCACGATACTATTACTGACCAATTACCATGACTGTGCTGGAAACTACGCATGTATTGACATATAACACGAATGATCACTTAGCACGCAGAGTCACACCTCAGTGCACTCATTAAATAGCACCGCGGTGCACACTAATATTGTATCTCATTACAAACTTGGAAAAGGTACCAGCACGTATACAGGTAACCAAGTCAAAAATATGGTCAAGTCAGGAAGTCACATGGACCCCTCGTGATATAGAAGTCACATACGACACACAAGTCTCAGTCATTCATGGCACACTAAGGTCAGGACAGGAAGTCAAGGTCATCCAATTAAAGTGAGACATGAAAATTCTTAAAGCCAAGATAAAGATATACAACTTTCATGTTTTGAGTTTTACAAGATTTTAGCTATAAACCAGCAAAAATAGTCAAAAATAGCCATTTAGGGTGATTCGCCCACGGGTGCGCTACGTGCGCGGGCAAAACTGCCCACGACGTACGGTGTGCGCAAGCACGACGCGCGGTCTGCGCACTGTACGCAAAACATACTACGCGTGCAGACAAAACTGCCCACGATGCACGGTACGCGGCATGCGACCAATGAACGGCGCGGACGTGCGGCGCGCAAAATGTACTGCGCGCGCGAGAAAAACTACCCACGGTACACGGAGCGTGTAAGCACGGCGCGCGGGCGCGCGACCAATGAATGGCGCGGGTGCGCGGTGCACAAAATATGCTGTAAGCACGAGCAAAACTGCCTACGGCGCACGGAGCATACAAGCACGATGCGCGGGCATGCGACACGCAAAGCGCACGCGTAGCACTGTTCATCGTCCCGGCAGCACCGAAGATGTGCCGGAACCCATGAACACAAAAATGCCATAACTTCTTAATACGAAGTAGAAATCAAGCGATTCAAAAGCCAAAATTGGATGAAATTAAATTCTCTACAACATTAAACAACTAGTTTTCAAAAATAACCAAGTTTGATAGGTCAAAACTCCAAAAATCCATAAAATCTTAATTTTAGAAGCTTAGATCTACACAAAATTAGCCATTAAAGTCGAAAACTCCAAGAACTAAACTTGTAGAGGATGAAGAGATGAAAAATCTAGACTAATAATATCAAAGAAATAACAAGAAATAAGAAATTCAAGTGGTCTCTCATTTGTGCAAGATGTACTTGCCTAAAAGTTGCTTTGAGGAAGAAAATGAAAAGTGAATAAGGAGGGAGAGAGAGAGAGAGAGAGAGAGAGAGAGAGAGAGAGAGAGGAAGATGATATATATAGTGGGATGGGTTGGTTCTACTAAACCCTAACCCTAACATGACCTAACCATATGACTAATAACATGTTAAATGGTGCATGATACAACTAATCAAATTAATTAAATAAAATCCTAACTACAACACAGTACAGAAATCTTATCATCGAAGTAGTAAGCCACGTCTATAACCAGATAAGGACAAGGGTGGCACACTAATCTGCGAAGAGATACTGTTCCATGCCATGGCCAGTTACAAATACATGATAAATGCAATCAAGATACATATGCCAGATACCATATACAGGAAAAAGCAAAAATTGTATGTATTTCGGGAACGGGGAGTGACAGGGTCCATATGACTTTCTGACTTGATCGTGTTCCTGACTTGATCGTGTTCCTGACTTGATTACCTGTATACGTGCTGGTACCTTTTCTAAGTGTGTATTGAGATACAATATTAGTGTGCACTGCGGTGCCATTAGTGAGTACACTGAGGTGTGTCTTTTCATGCTAAGTAATCATTCGTATTATATGTCAATACGTGCATCCTCTCCAACACAGTAATGATAATTGCTCAGCAATATTGATGTGGTATATTGAATGATTGCTTGACGCATTACACTAAGCATGGTTCTAAATTTGGGACTCTTTGAGCCGAATGTAGAATTATGCTTAGGGTACACGTACTATGGTACGACATTTAGGAGGATGATCATGTGACCATGGCATGTGATTCCAAGATCAATATAGGGTTAATCTAAGCAGCTTACATTGGTAGCATCATTGGAGGGAACAGAATCCCGAGATTGTATGTTACCAGCCACCCTAGGCCATGTCCTAACGTGCCGGCTGGCCACCACGGATACTGTATAGTCATCCGCACTAGTGGAGTGCAGTATATGATTAGTGAATGTCGAGTCAGTTCTTTCTATAGGAGAGCTAGAACTGTTATTGCTTGTCTTAGAGCAGTAGCCTTTCGAGGGACCGGTGCATTTAGTGCGTGCTTGTATTAAATTAGTTCGCTAGCTTTGCTTGGATACGACACGATTTGAGGATTCATATTATATGCAACACTGGTATAACCCAGGCAAATCATAGAAAGCCATAGGATTGATTGGCCACTTGTAAATCGACTTGTTTGTGATATGTTTTCTTCTGTTAGCAACTGAGGAACATGGACTATCGTGGTGCGCGGTCCAACCTATGTCCTTATTTGGTTGTTGGATTGGGCTATTGTGCTGCGATAGGCTATGAACCGAAGTTGCGACTAGAAGCCCTTAACCTGACTATGGTTATAGGATGTGTCTTATTCCTGTACGATATTGGCACCATTTGTCCTTGTTTGGTTGTAAGGATGTCGTATTGTCTCGATGATATGGTATAAGCCTATAACTCTTGAACCAGGTCTTAATTTACTCATTGGATTTTGTTTTATTCATTATGTGCTCCCTTATGGTACTTGCTATTCGAGGCCTGATCCCGCTGGTTTTGTTTGGCCAGATATCATAGCAGCGCCAGAGGATCCAGCCTTCTACCTGAACAATGGCGCATACCAGGAGTATGGGCGCCAGGGACCATGAGTGGATTTCTTCCTCACCGCTCTGACATCTTTCATTTTGTACTTGGCATTTAGCCGCCGGCACCTATTTAGCCGGATGTTCTGGATATTTAGTCTCCTCGCAAAATTATAATTAAATCAGACTGCAGCTGACTACTATTATGTTCTATTGACTCTCGGTACTAGCTCAACATTTTGTGTAGCTAGACTCATGAATTATTTTAATTAAGCATCGGGGACGCCATACTGCTTTATCTTATATGATCATTATTACTGCTTTTTGGTTGATTGATTGAGACATAGATGCTCTGTGAGACTATAGGAGACCTAATTGTAGCATGTACCCCCTAGTCTCTTGACAGCCACACACGTCGTATGATTTTTCACATCTTATACGGGGTAGCTGGCCTAGTCCGTCTCCGTATTTCGGTACTGGGCGTGACATGGTTAAATTTTGATTTAATTAGATTTGGATGCCCATAACTGGTGCTGGAATATTTTAGATGTAATAGGATACTTATTTGAGTTTCCTATTTAGGAAACCTATTATGATCTGAAATATGATTGTTATCATCCTATATATATGGGTTGAGGGTGGAGGCATAAAGTATAGCACACAAGTTGACATCCGGGGTGCTAGTCCACAGGAGATCTAAGAGAAAGTCCAAATTTTGCTCTTAAGGCTTCGTCATGCAAGACAAAATGAAGGAGAAGATCTGATCGAGGAGTCATCAACTTCGGTTAGGGAGATTGCTACGGGTTAGTGAGTAATTTTATTGTAATCTCAGTCGTTTCTTCTTGAGTGTGGAGATAGAGTTGAACCTATTAGGACAAAGGGTTCAACATTGATTTTTGTCAATATTGTAAGTTCATCTGAGTTATATAGATTAGAATTTGTGTAGGTGACGTAGTCACCGACATATATTTGTCTTTATCTATGCTTGGTGTTCGTTAGACATAAATTTGTCTTTATCTGTGCTTGGTGTTCGTTAGACATATATTTGTCTTTATCTGCGATGAAGATGGTGATTGATGATGAGCTTCGGGCCTTATTGCTTTTGAGTTCTCTGTCGGAAAGCTGAAAGACGTTGGTGGTGTCGATGAGCAACTTCGCACCGGATGGAGTTGACACGATGGAAGCAGTCAAACTTAGCTTATTGGCTGAGGAGGTCCGACGCAAGCAAGTTGAATCGTCGCAGATGTTCACTCTAGTGGCTTCATACGGAAAGGGAAGACTCAAGTCATCGACGAGGACACGGAAGAGTTCTCGGGATCTTACGACTGTGGACCGTAAGGAGGGATGCTATCACTGCGAAAGGGATCATATCAAGAGAAACTGCATGAAGCTCAAAGCTAGGAAGGTAAAATACAAGGACGATCAGGAGGATCTCACTACAAGAAGAGATATCATCATCTCGGCGACCGATGCAGAGGAACCTTGTGGCATGTGTCATGACGACGACTGGATCATGGACATGGGGTATCGTATCACGTCACTCCGCAGAGGAGGATCTTCATATCATACCGTGGCAACATGTTTATATGTGTCAAAATGGGTGACAAGGGAACTGCTGTAGTTGTAGGCATCGGTGATGTGCACTTGACGATGGAGTTTGGTGAGAAGCTCATCCTGAGGGATGTACGACATGTACCGAGTTTGCGCTACAACTTAGTTTTGGTAGAAAGACTGGCAAATGATGACTGTCGTAGTTTATTTCAGGATAAACATTTGATGCTTGCGAAGGGTTCCCAACAGCTGGTTCGAGAAAATTTGTGTTGTGAGATGTACAGGTTTAATCCGTTGAGTTGTCCATGCAGTCCACAAACACGGATGGAAGCTCGAGGGATGTTCGACATGACAGGAACTTGCTGAGGAGGGTCTTCGAGATGTTTTGAGGGATACGGAGGATTCACTTTGTCAAACAAAGCGACGAACGACGATGAGTCAAAGATTGAAGGTTAGTTTGTCAGTACCATGATAGCTGGTCGGTCTCTAGGAGTGACGGTTGATCTACTGATTCGATTTTGACGACGGACGACATTGGTTTCAGTAGTTCAAAGTCAGGAAGGAGACCAAGATTTGCAGCAAACTCAACTAGAGGCGGGTACATCACCTTTTACACAGTTCAGGGGGAGTTGTGGGTCATCGACGGCGTGCACAGTGCATGATGTTCTGCTCGAGGATGCATGTGCACAAAAAAGCTTCTGTGTCGGACACGATGGTGGGCTAGTTCAGGAGTTTGAAGCTCAGGAGAATCGCACCGTCCACTTGGTTGGGCCAGCCAAGGGTGAAAAAGTTGAATGGAACGATAGCCAGTTGAGACTTGCGGTAAGGCTAATTGTCAAGGACTTTGGTCTTAGCCATGTTATTGTTGTCGACAAGATCATAGTGGTACAAGAGGTGCTACGCAAGCAACTAGCATCGACGTAATGGTCGAGGAGCTGGAGACGAAGGAAGATGCAAAGCAACTCGGGGATCGGGGATCAGCGCATGGGGGAGCAAGTATTCTGTCGTGGGACGACGAGTATGGAGTCCAGTCGAGAAACCATGGGGTCAACACCCTCTCATCAAACTGGAGGACGAGATTGTTGGTGTCTAGTCTGAATTTGGTAACAACATGTTTGTGGAATATAATCTGATTAAATATTTGATTTGATTTGATTTGATTTGGATGTCCATAATTGGTGCTGGACTATTTTAGATGTAATAGGATTATTATTTTAGGGTTTCTATTTAGAAAATCTTATATCTAAAATAAAAAAAAAATTCTCATCATATATATATGGGTTGAGGATGGAGGCACAAAGTATAGCACAAAAATTGAGATTTGGGGTGTTAGTACACTGGAGATATAAGAAAAAATCTGCAGTTTGCTCTTAGAGCTTCGCCATAAAAGTCAGAAGGAATGACAAGATCGGATCGAGGAGTTATCAACTTCCGTTAAGGAGATTGCTATAAGTTGGTGAGTGATTTCATTGTAATCTTTATCGTTTCTTCTTGAGTGTGGTGAGGAGCCTATTAGAGCAAAAGGGGTTCAAGATTGATTTTTATCAATCAAGTAATTTCATCTAAGTTATATAGATTGAGATTTATGCAGGTGACGTAATCACCGTCATATACTTGTCTTTAGCTATGCTTGGTGTTCGTTAGACGGTGTTGGTTATTTTAGGTGAGTTTGTCTAAATTTTCGTTGTGGTAATGTTTCAGACACGATATCAGAACGCCTGTAGGACGTGTTCGATTTTCAATAAAATTCTCTTTGGAGTATACTCTTCTAGAATATAAGGAGACATCTACCACTTCTACGAAAGATTAGTTCTCCTATAGGTCACGCACTCCAAAAGAGGTTGAGGGTTATGACCAAAGATACGTCTACTACATCGGAGAGATCATCAGCGAAGTTGGTTTAGTGGACAACTGCTTCTAGGTGAGAGTCCTACTTAGGGTTGGAATTTTTTTAATCCCATGTAATTATTCTCTCTTTCTTGAGAATATGCAAGGGATCAGCTCTTTTGAAAAAGGAATCTTATATTGTATTGTAATATTTTCTAATGGAAGGTTGAAATTTATTTGGATGGTCATAGGTCTCGCATAGCTTCGTTACTTGTGTGTAAATGCTACGTTGTTCACGGATTTGAACCACGGGCCACGTGTTATCTATCAATTGGAGACGGGACGTAAATTTTGCGGACGTGGACCCTATGCATGCAGAGGGCAATGGGGAGGTGATACGTCGCGTGCGATCACCTCCCAGCAGACAAAATATGATTTTGAGGTGTCCTTTTTCCAAATCGGACCGTGGTCCAATGCCACCCAGCCGTCCGGGAGGATTCAAATCCGAAACAAGTGCTCGGACGGCCCCCTACACTACCATTAGGCTAGTGTCTTAGGGGGGGGGGAAGGATTTTCCTAGTGTAAAATTGGTGGTTAATGTCGATGATATTTATTAGGGGTGAGCATTATTCGGTTTTGGACCGAAAATCGAACCGAACCGAATAAGAGGTTCGGTTCGGTTTTAAATAAATTCGGTTCGGTTTCGGTTTTGAAAATACTAAATTTTATTATTCGGTTTCGGTTTCGGTTTTGGGCTTTGATTTCGGTCCAAAACCAAAAATCGAATAAGAAAATTTAATTAATTAATTTATGTGTGTGTGTGTGTGTGTGTGTGTGTGTGTGTGTGTACACTATATATAAGTAATAATATATATAGGTACATACTAAATATATATAGATATATACTAAATATGTCTATGTATATTTAGTTACTATATATATTAACAAAAAAACTCAAAAAAAATCAAAAAAAAAAATGAATAAACCGAATAAACCGAAAACCGAACCGATTTAATTCGGTTCGGTCTAATTCAGTTTTGGGCCAATTCGGTTCGGTTTTGGTTTTGCTTATTCGGTTTCGGTCCAATTCGATTTTGGGTTATTCAGTTCAGTTTAAACCGAATAAACCGAATACTCACCCCTAATATTTATTGTACACGTGTTTGAAATCTAACACAAACAAAATATAGTAATCATGCACAGAATATACCTAGGGAGTTTGGGCGATACTTGTTGGTCCCTTGACGAACAATCGATGGAAAAAACACGAATTCAGAAACAATTGTAAAGACAATGTTTCCGGCAACAACACCCTAAAGAAGGTGATGTTGTATTACGAGAATCTAAAAAGATTATTTCGTAATATTTCTCGAAGGCAACCGAACCGTGTAACTTCTAAAGAGAAGCGACGGTATTCTCGAAGGCAACAAGAGATGATCAACAACAGTTGAGTCTCAGATTCTCGAAGGCAACAGAAAGAGGGAGGAAGAAGAAGAACGGATCTCGCTGGGGTGTAGAACACCGGCGCTCAAAGCTATACCCGCAGTACGGATAAGCTCCCAGGAACCAGCAAGTTCAGGAGAACTTCTGGAACGCTCGTAAGTCAATATTTGAGACTTGAACGGGCTTCCTGGACTTTACAGACTCCCTTTACTCTCTTCTTGGTGCATCTTTCAAAGGAGGCCAAGGGGCTCTATTTATAGAGTGGAGTTGAGACTTCACCTCTTCTCCTATCCGATGTGGGACTAAAATACCAATACTCAAAAACAGAGTTTGATATTTTAGATCATCCCACAATCAGCATAGAAGTGTGCCAGTCCACGCCTACCCCCCGAACACTCCCGTGCATGCACGAGACATCCTGGAGTCCGTGTCCGAGTCCGAGTCCGCACAACAAAAATTAACTTTCATCCTTGTTGGTGTTTTTGCCTTTGGACTAGAAAAATACTTCCACATGGCACAAGCTTGTGTCCCACTACACCTCATGTGCACACCTCAACACAAGCAATGCATTATATTGAGATACTCACCATTTGGTGTAGCCGATGTGGGACTATCTTTTCTAGTCCAAAGGCAAAAACACCAACAATCCCCCACATATCTCAATATATGGGTTGAGCGTTCCCCACAGTGATTGTCCATCATGCATTAGGAGAGATGTCGCTACGACTTGAATCTTCCCACATAGGTTAAATAACAGCATGATACAAGAATGGACTAAGCCTTGAATTCTGCACCATAACTGCAATTCTTCCTACTCACATAATGACATCAACTGTGCTTCTGGCTGCACATTGAAGGCCTTGTGCCAGCCTGGTTTCAGTGTATAATTTTGGGCGTCTACAAGCTTACCCTCAAGAGACGGCCTGATATCTCTTTCCATACACTATAGGTGAGTTCTTTATAAAGAGTCATGGCATGAAGCATTGCGCTTCTTTGCGGTGCTACGCCTCTATGACATGGCTTAAAGCCGAGGCTTTACCCCACCTGGGTACCTCATCGTAGTGTCATACTACTGTAGCATGAGGTCACAAGCCCCTTTGTAGTGCCAAACTACCCAGCATGAAGCCTTGCGCTTCCGTGCGGTGTTACGCCGCTATGACATGGCTTGCGAAGCCGAGGCTTTACCCTACCTGGTACCTCTTCGTGGTGTCATGCCACTGTAACATGAGGACATCGTCCTCTTTGTAGTGCTGTCTACCTCTCTTTATTACGATTATCATACAGCATTAGGCTACCTGCCTATTTGCGGTGCTACTCCGCTGTGACTTAGCTTGCAAAGCCGAGGCATTATCCCTACCTGGGAACCTCATAGTGGAGTCACCCCACTGTAGCATGGAGTTTCACTCCTTGTAGTGCTGCTCTACCGTGCTTCCTGTAAAGCACACCAGGCATTCACTCTGCCTGAGAACTCATTAAGGCGTTTAAGCCAACCTTCCCACAGGATCCGTTTTCCGCAGAAAACAATAGTAGACAACAGTGGTTGTAGGTCCGTAACCTCTCCATGTCACATAGGACAAATACCCACCGTTCCTGATATTCTTCTGGTTAATAGTCCTCCCTTGAACCAAAAGCTAGATGCCTAGTAGATTTCTCTTTGAACTAATAGCATAAAACTTTATGGTAGGAATGTAATAACACAATATCAGAATGCCTTCAAGCCCATTTTACAAGCTGTGTCATCGACCAGCTGGCGCTTGAGGCCCTTGGTGAACGGATCCGCCAGGTTCTCCTGACTCCGAACATCAATTACTGCAATGACGCCCCTTTTGATGAGATCGTTCACTGCTCTGTGCTTCAACCGCACAGTCCTCTTCTTCCCGTTGAAGAGTTCATTTGATGCCACTGCTGCTGCCGCCTGGTTGTCACAGTATATCGGTATTGCCGGTATCTGAGCCCCAACCACCGGAAGATCATACATGAGCTCCCGAAGCCACTCTGCTTCATCTGCAGCAGCATCCAATGCAAAGAATTCAGATTCCATGGAGGAGCGAGATAACATAGTCTGCTTCTTCGACTTCCACGATATAGCAGCTCCGCCCATGGCGAATACGAATCCACCTGTGGAATACTCGCTCTCCATATCTGAACACCAGCTAGCATCACTGAAGCCTTCCACTACTAACGGATCTCCGCTGTAGAAAAGTGCATATGTCTGAGTTTTCTTGAGATATCTCATAACACGCTTCACAGCTTTCCAGTGCTCAACGCCTGGATTACTAGTGAACCGACTCAGCATTCCCACTGCAAAAGCTATGTCAGGCCTTGTGGCAGTAGTAGCGTACATCAAGCTTCCGATGATGCTAGCGTACTCCAACTGCCTGACGCTTTCCCTCAAATCTGGCTCCAGCTTCTGATCACTCCGGTACGGTGTATCAATAAAAGGAAGATCTTGATACCCGTAGCGAGTGAGCATTTTCTCAATATAATGAGATTGTGACAGCGCTATTCCAGTGCTTGTCCGGATGATCTTGAGCCCCAAGATTACGTCGGCATCCCCCAAGTCCTTCATACTGAACTTGGTCGAGAGGAATTTCTTTGTCTCTGTGACGCAGCTTAAATCCGTACCTAGAATTAGCATGTCGTCCACGTAAAGACAAACGATTACTCCTCTTCCGTCAGCAAACTTCGTATAGACACACTTGTCTGTTTCACTGACCCTGTAGCCATTTGACCTTATCACCTTGTCAAACTTCTCATGCCACATTTTGGGAGCTTATTTCAAACCATACAGAGACTTCATCAACTTGCAGACTTTGTCTTCCAGACCTCTGACGACAAAACCTTCTGGTTGTTGCATGTAGATCTCTTCGGTCAGCTCGCCATTAAGGAATGCCGTTTTCACATCCATCTGATGTATCACCAGCTTGTGTATTGCTGCTAAAGCAATTAACAATCTGATTGTTGTCATCCGAGCTACTGGAGCATAAGTGTCAAAGTAGTCGATCCCCTGCTTCTGAGCAAACTCCTTGGCCACTAGCCTGGCCTTAAACTTGACAATGGTTCCATCTGCTTTCATCTTCTTCTTGAAGATCCATTTGCATCCGATGGGTCTTGCTTCTTCTGGCAGGTCAACCAATACCCATGTGTTGTTGGAGGTGATTGAGTCAATCTCGTTGTCTATCGCCTCCTTCCAGAATACAGCATCTCTGGTCTTCATTGCCTCATCATAGGTAAGCGGATCTGCTTCCACATGATAGGTGACGAAGTCATCTCCGAAGTCTTTCGGCCTCCTCATTCGCTTAGTTGACGGCTCAGCGAGTTCTGGTTCAGCTGGTGTCTCCTTGACGACAGCTTCATCTTGGACTACTGGTTCATTAAAGACTTCTGTCTGCTTTGTACCCTCATCATTCTCCGGAAGATCCGCGAGAATAATATTCTTGTGTTTTGCAAACTTGTCTTCAAAGTATTCAGCATCGCGAGATTCGATGATATGGTTTGACCCGATATCAAGGAATCTCCGAGCATCACTCTTCTCGGCATACCCCAAGAAGATTGCCTTCGTAGTCCTTGTCCCCAGCTTCTGAATCTTCAGATCCGGGAGCTTCACATAAGCCAGACACCCCCACACTCGAATGACATTCAAGTTAGGTCTGACTTTGAACCAGAGTTCATGAGGAGTTATGTCGGAAGTTGCATATGGCACTCTGTTCAGAATGAACGTTGCCGTTAGTGCAGCTTCTCCCCAGTAACACTTTGGAAGACCCGCAGTCAACAGCATGGAGTTCATCATCTCTGTCAACGTTATGTTCTTCCTTTCTGCTACTCCGTTGGATTGTGGAGAATACGGAGCCGTCGTCTCATTGATGATTCCATGTTCTTTGCAGAATGATAAGAATTCATGAGACCGATACTCCCCGCATCGATCACTCCTTAACCTCTTGAGTTGTTGTCCAGTTTGCCGCTCAGCCTCGGCCCTGAACTCCTTGAACTTCTCGAATGCTTCGTCTTTAGACTTTAGCAAGTAGACGAAAGCATACTTTGAGAAGTCATCGATGAAAGTAATGAAATACTTCATCCCGGCCTTTGTAGAGAATTGTTTGAAGTCACAGATATCTGAGTGAACCAACTCCAGAAGATCTGTGCTTCGATGGACCCTGTGGAAGGGTTTCCTAGTGATCTTCGTCTGAGCACATACTTCGCATTTCTCTACCTTACCCCCACACTTGGAGATAAGTCCTAGACTAGACATTCTGTTAATTCTTTTACAATGAACATGTCCTAGCCTATTATGCCACAACTCAAGAGAATAATCAGAAAAAGTGATAGCATTTATATTATCATGCTGGGTTACAACAAGCTGAATCTTGTACATTCCTTCAGTTTGGAAAGCTTTTCCGAGGAATGTACCCTTCTTGGACATCACCAACTGGCCAGCATTGATGTCCATCCTCAAGCCTGCATTGCAGAGCAGGCTCCCAGAGATCAGGTTCTTTGCGATTGCAGGAACATGCTTCACACCTTGAAGCGTCAGAATGTTCCCCGAAGTAAGCTTCAGCTCCACCGTCCCGATCCCCAGTACTTCAGCTTGTGCCTGGTTCGCCATCATGACTTTCTCAGAAGTAGGCTCATAGGAGACGAACCAGTCCTTGTCTGAACAGACATGACATGTCGCGCCAGTGTCTATCCACCAGTCCAAGTCTGCCCCCACAGTTGCAACCTGTGCTATCATGGCAACCTGATTAGTAACCAAAGAAACCTTGTTAGGCTCACCTTGCTCTTTGGGCTTGGACTTGCATTCACTTTTATAGTGACCCTTCTTGCCACAGTTGAAGCAAGTCACATGGGACTTGGACTTCTGTTGCTTGAATCCTGGACCCTTCACTTTCAGATTCGAGAAGTCCTTCTTCTTGTGGTGAGAAGCCGCCTGCTTCCCTTTGTTCTCTCTGGTGGCTTGAACCAGATTCGCCGTTGCTAGTTGCTTGGACAGGGCGTCCAACTTCTGTTGAGAGCGCATTTCGTCCTCAACATGAATCTCACTGAGGAGATTATCCAGGCTAATCTCCATCTTCTTCCTATGCATTCTTGCATAGATGTTGCTCCATCCTGGAGGAAGTTTTGCCACGATCCCTCCAACGACGAACTTGTCGACGAGGGGCATGCTATCGTCCTCCAGTTTCTGGCGCAGCTTCATGAACTCTTTCACTTGGGGCAGCATGGTCTTTTCGTCTTCAAAGACCCATTTGTGGTATTTTTCAACCATGAACGTCTTCGACCGGGCCTCGTCGTCGTCATACAGCTTCCCCACGGACTCCCAGATCTCTTTGGCAGAAGTCTTCTTTGTGTAGGACTCGGCCAGAGAGTCTTCCATGGAATTCAGGATCAGCAGCCTGCATATGCTGTTATCCTTTTTCCACTTCGTCTGCTTGCTCGTAGCAGCGGCTAGAACAGCAGCAGATCCTGTTGCTGGAACGATTGGTTCTTCCTCATCCAACACGTGATCAACATCCACGAGTTGAAGGTTCAGAGTCACCTTTCGCTTCCAGATCTGGAAGTGTTCACCGTCGAATTTCTCCAACTTGTTAAAGCCGGTATCGACAAGCGAAGCACGAGTGTTTTCCATCGAATCGTGTAGCTTTGAGATTGTTGGTCCCTTGACGAACAATCGATGGAAAAAACACGAATTCAGAAACAATTGTAAAGATAATGTTTCCGGCAACAACACCCTAAAGAAGGTGATGTTGTATTACGAGAATCTAAAAAGATTATTTCGTAATATTTCTCGAAGGCAACCGAACCGTGTAACTTCTAAAGAGAAGCGACGGTATTCTCGAAGGCAACAAGAGATGATCAACAACAGTTGAGTCTCAGATTCTCGAAGGCAACAGAAAGAGGGAGGAAGAAGAAGAACGGATCTCGCTGGGGTGTAGAACACCGGCGCTCAAAGCTATACCCGCAGTACGGATAAGCTCCCAGGAACCAGCAAGTTCAGGAGAACTTCTGGAACGCTCGTAAGTCAATATTTGAGACTTGAACGGGCTTCCTGGACTTTACAGACTCCCTTTACTCTCTTCTTGGTGCATCTTTCAAAGGAGGCCAAGGGACTCTATTTATAGAGTGGAGTTGAGACTTCACCTCTTCTCCTATCCGATGTGGGACTAAAATACCAATACTCAAAAACAGAGTTTGATATTTTAGATCATCCCACAATCAGCATAGAAGTGTGCCAGTCCACGCCTACCCCCCGAACACTCCCGTGCATGCACGAGACATCCTGGAGTCCGTGTCCGAGTCCGAGTCCGCACAACAAAAATTAACTTTCATCCTTGTTGGATTTAATCCTTTTTCCTTCTAGAAAAATACTTCCACATGGCACAAGCTTGTGTCCCACTACACCTCATGTGCACACCTCAACACAAGCAATGCATTATATTGAGATACTCACCATTTGGTGTAGCCGATGTGGGACTATCTTTTCTAGTCCAAAGGCAAAAACACCAACAATACTTTGCTTGTAATAAGACCCAGAATATAGCTAGCGAGTTTGGTGATACTTTGCTTGTCAACCCTAAGCACAACACGTGGTTGATACTTTGCCTTCATTAAGACAACGTTTGGTTCGCCAAAAAAGAAAGGAAAACAATTTTTTTTTCCTTTGAAAAATGATAATTTTCATCCAGAAAAAAAGTGA